>CM053783.1:881621632-882214132 GCA_028749045.1 Cupressus sempervirens
AAAACTCCTTGTAAAGTTCACAACGTGCTCAAAATAGTGATTCAAATTCATGTGATTCACATAGAGAAAAGGGTGAATGTTGTGGTATCAACTCCTTACACCATGATCTCTATGCCCAAGGTTCATCGTTTCCACACAGCTCTAATCAGGCATGAATCAGGTGATATTGGTGTCAATACCAATAGACCTGAAGGTGAGTTGGATGATTCATGATCTCCTTTTCACACTTTTTTCCCAGGTTTAGCGCATAAGATAAAACACACATCTGACAATGTTGACCACACTCAGCTTGGTCATATCTGCTCTTACACCAAGGGCAGTGAAGATGTGGATTAAGTAGTACAACTCAATAATCAATACAAGCAACTAGATTTTTCTACTAGAAATCATAGAGGGAGTTTCTTTGGCATGGATAACATTTTTCAACATGTACAATAACAAGATGTGGTCACCCATAACCAAATGATTTCTAGTAATAGAAATAGAGAGTTCAATTAAAATTTATAAAATTCTCACATGGATACTGGATATAGGAATATAAGTAACATTCACACTTTGCCAGGGGATAGTCCTTATGAATTACAAACAATAGATTCTCAGGAAAATACAAATGGTAGACATATTGATAACAATAGAAATATGGATATACATAATGAGGATAATATTCAACGACTTAGAAAATCCACAAGACAGAGAAGGCTTTCTCAAAAATTCTCTGACTATGAACTCTTGTATTTCAAAGAAGTGGAGCCATAACTATTACTTTTAGACCAAGTTGAACCAACAAGCTTTAAAAAATCTTGCAAAGCATCATATTCTCACAAATGGGAGGCAACGATGCATGAAGAGATGGATTCTCTATTGTTAAATAAATCTTGGGATCTTGTTCCTTTGCCATCAAATTAGAAAACACTAAATAATCGATGGATTTATTGGTTGAAAGATGAAGGAAAAAATCTAAAGTGTTACAAAGCTAGGCTAGTTGTTAAAGGTTTCAATCATAAAAAAGGCATAGATTTCAATGAAATCTTCTCACCCATTATCAAGATGACTACAATCTAGGCTATTCTTGGTTTAGTTGTTGTTCATGGTCTTGAACTTGAATAGATGGATGTCAAAACATCCTTCCTACATGGTTACTTCAATGAAGAAATCTACATGATGTATCTTGAGGGATTCATTAAACATGGTAAGGAAGACTTATATTGTAGATTGAGGAAGAGCTTGTATGCTCTCAAGCAAGCTCTGAGAAAGTGGTACCTTAAGTTTGATTGATTCATGATGAAAAATAACTTCATTCAGTATGAATCTTTTCAATGTGTCTACTACAAGAAGTTACATGATGGTTCCTTTGCTCTTTTATTGCTCTATGTTGATGACATGTTTGTTATCAATTGATCAATGAAACTGATTTCAAAATTGAAAGAGAAGATGTCACAAAGGTTTTCTATGAAGGACTTAAGGGCAATGAGATAGATACTTGGCATGAACATTATTTGTGATAGACATAAGAGGGAATAAATCTTTCTCAATAGTTCACTATGTTATCAAGGTATTAGAAACATTTGGCATGGTAGATGCCAAACCGATTAGCACTCCTCTTGCTGATCATTTATTATTATCTTCAGCCATGTGTCCCAAGACACAAGATCAAGAAAAAAAATACATGAAGAACATCTCATATTCTTTAGTAGTGGGTAGTCTTATGTATGCAATGGTTTGTACTCATCCAAATATCACCCAAGCAGTGGGGGTCATCAATAAATTTATGAGTAATCTGAGTAAAAAACATTGCGATGTAGTTAAGTGGATCTTAAGGTATCTTAAGGGAACTTTTGATTTTGTTTTATGTTTTGGTGGTAGCCTGATACTTCACAAAGAGGTTATACTAATTCAAATATGGCTGAAAATTTAGATAATACAAGAACTACTACTAGTTATGCTTTTACTTTTGTTGGAGCAATGATCAGTTGGGCTTCAAAGTTGCAACAAGTGGTCTCACTTTGTACTATTGAGACTAAATACATTGCTCTCACTAAAGGAAAAAAATATTGATTTGGTTGCAATGTTTGTTCGGTGATTTTGATTATCCTCAACAAGGATCAGCCTTGTATTGTGATAGTAAAAAGGACATTGACTTAGTAAAAAATGTAGTGCTTCATAGTAGAACTAAGCATATTGAAGTTCTTTATCATTTCATTTGCAGTAAACTTGAGGAGGGAAAACTTTAGGTCATGAAGATTAACACCATGGAGAATCTAGCTGATGCACTTACGAAGGTTATTTCATGAGAGAAGTTCAAGTTTTGTTGAGCTTCTCTCAGCATTGTAAAGAAATAACAATATGACTTTTTAGGGGAGACTCATTGATGCAAGTAAAGGGTGTCAATCACAAGGTTATCCCTAATAACTTTTCTTAAACTTCTTCTAAGCTCAATAAACTCTTGAACCCTTCCTTAGGACATACTCAAGACTAGAGTGGTGGTGAATGGCTTCCTCAACATTCCCACTTCACCTTCTAATACCATCTTTATCTTCAAAGTGTCCCCAAGCCTTCCAAAAGGTAACCAAATCTTCTCCGCTCATCACTCCCTTGCAACCTCCAAGATCTCAAACTTTACTACACTTCCTCATACTATTTTCCATCATTTCACCAAGTTTCACAACCATTTGATAGGTTTTGAACTTTCTTCTAAGCCAAAACAACAAGTTTCTCTAGGAGGCCTCAAAGGGGCTCTTTCCTGGTAGCCTTGTCCAACCAAAATAAATACCAAACTTAAAAAAATTCCAAAGAACATAACCAAGAAGTTATATAATCTCTAATCACATATGAAGACCTAAAAAACTTCACAAGATGGGTTCTAGGTCGACTCTCTTGACCCCTTAACTCTCAAGCCCTAGCTTAAGGCTAGTTAGGTTTGATAACACTATTTGGGCTTCTAAGCCCTTAAAAATGAAACCCATATCAAAAATGTTTCTTTCATCACCTAGGACATCCTTGCACATTTCTACCTTCCAAAAATCAAAACTCAAGCACCCATGACCATCCTTATGCCTTCTGTAGCATTAACTCTGACTGTCTGCATGCTAAGCACATCAGATACTTAGCTCAAATGTACTCATAGACCTCAAAGAAGGTTGGTGGTGGAAAAAATAAAGTTAAAAAATTCATCTCCATCCTATACCCCATCCATACACCAAAATCTAGGGTTTTCCATTGTGGGGATTAGGAGGGAGACTTCATTGTAGTTAAAACCCTAACCACATACTAGGTTAACCAGCAAGCACAAATAAAACCAAAATATATTTAAGATCATTCTACATAAACCTAAATAAAATCAATACATTCACAAGTAAACCAAAATAGAACTTTCTGCAATCACATGTACTTACTGTCACTCTGCAAAAAGATCTTAAGGTTGTACTCATTGTCTATACATAGTTTCCCACCAAAAACTTACTTTATTGATTCAAATTCCATACAATACTACTCCAACCCCTTCCTTGGTTGAAGACATTCATTTTATAGGCCAAGCCTCTTGACCTTACACATTCATCCTTACATGATTGATCCAAACAACAATCTAACTATTAACATTCCAATTTTGCAAGAAAAGTTGCACAAGGCCATTTTTTTTCGTTGCATGAGCAACTATTTGACAATATATTAAAATTTTCCATATTTTAAATCAAATGACTTATAATGCCTGCTAGACCTTAATAAATTATGTAAGAATCCTAAAAAACATAAAATTGAAGATTTTTTGGTCAACTCACAATGTTGACCAATGTTGACTGACCTTTGACTTGCCCATAGGCCTTATTACAACATGCACAAAATTTGCCTAATTGCATTCTAGGGATGGTTGAGATTTCCTTATATTTTCTTGTGTCATCTTGGACACTTATTAACCTCCTAATCTATCCAAAATTGGTGTTTGACCACCTTGTTTAGGACCTCAGGCCCCTGCACCATACTCCCATAGTTTGAAAAACTCAAGTCCCTTGAGTTACTAGGTGATGAACAGTGGTGCCATGCTTTATGATATCTTTCTCTATCATCCACATTAATTCCACCTTAGGTAAGCCTTACCATTTCACTAGGTACTCCTTCTAAGTTTTTTTTTTTCCCTTCTTGACTATCTTAGTGTCCAATATACACTCCAACTACAATGGCTTATTGGTGGTAAGTCCTTGATCCATTCTACTTCAAAATTTACCCTACTACTGCTACTAGGATTCATGTTGTTGTTATCCCCTTTGTACAATGTGAGGTCTACTACATTGAAAATAGTTGATATACCTTTCCCCTGTGGTAGTTCCAATTTGTATGCATTGTTTCCATACTTATGCAAAAAAAATTGCAAGGACCAATATTTTTCATTTGTAGTTTTCTGTTTGGACCTTTAGGTAACCTGTCTTTGTTTAAAAATGCCATCACTAGGTCACCCACTTTGGAATGAATCTCTTTCTTCCTCTAATCAACCATGTCTTTATACTTGGTTACTGACTTTTCCAAATGATCTCTTACTTTCTCATGGACTGTCTCCATCAAATTTGCAAGTGTCTCCTCTATGGAACTTCTAGATTTCATATCTTGCAAATCCCTTAGTTCCATGGGTCCCCTTGGATGAAACCCATTTACTACCTCAAAAGGTTTCCTCCCTATTGACCTATTAATAGGTGGTAATGCTTCTTATTATGTATAGGTTTCCCATGGTAAATCTCTAATTGACAGGTGATAATGCTTCTAGTTTCTCCTCTACAACTAGTGAAGGGTATTGTTTTAGTAATTCTGCAACCTCTATAGGTAGTGGTTCTATGTTTTTGACATACAAAGAACCACCTATCAATCAGAGAATACCCTTGAAAATCCTCCTCCTTAGTTAAATGCATGAACTCCTTACCTTTGATTAGTCTAACTGCACTTTCATCTTGGTCTTTCACCATATGATCAAGTAAAGGATCCATCTTAAACTATCTACCATACTTCTCTATCAAATAGGTGTTCTTTTCACCATTGTGTTGGGCCTTCACATCATACTTCCATCAAATGATAGGCATCCATAGGAATGATTTCACATAGGACCCTATCCTTGTACTCACCAAGCTCAAATTCTATCCATGCTTGCTCTTCCACTATAAAACTATGACTCTTGTTTAACCATAAAATATTATGGGAGGCTAAATGGGGTAGCCTCTTAAGCTTACACTTATCTTCCATCTCTAGAGATATGAAATTCTCTATGGATCCAGAGTCAACCATAATTTTTTGCAATTTTCCATATGCCTTACCTTGAGTTTAGAATAGGTATTTCCTTTGTGGTGGATCTATCTTAAAAGGTATCTTCAACATAGTCATACTTAGCATAATGTTCTCCCCATTAAACACTAGTGTTGTACTCCCAACTTGTGTGGTATTTCCACTGCATCAAGCTTCATCATTCATGGCCAAATGGTTTCTTTTGTCTCTATTTTGGTTAGGAGGATTTGTGTTTTTGAGTGGACACTAAGCCATTGTATTCCCTAGCTGCCCACAAGAATAAAACTTTAGGGTCCCATTCCCCTTCCTTGTCCACCTTCATATCCCTTGCCTCTATTAAATAACCTCCTCTACCCTCTAAATACTTGATTTCCTCTATGAGAGTTTTCACCCCTGTTACCACCTTCATTTCTCTGCTTATTTTTCTAGTTATCTTCTGGCCTCCTTGGAAGGTTTCCTCTTCCTCTTTGTTGATTATTTCTTCCTCCTCTTCTCCTATTAGAGTTCTCCTATCTCCTATGTATCTTTTATTCAATATTCATTGCTAACTAAAAACATTTTGCTACTATATTAGGGCATAAGATGGCGACTTCTTCCTCTATGTTATACCTTAGACTAGTTAGATACCTAGCCACCTTCACACTCTCAAGAACCATCATCCTTGACCTTATTCAAAGCCTATGAAACTCCTCTATATATGAGCTCACATTTAACTCCTTTTGCCTCAAATTCTATCTCCTCAAATGTAACTGGACTTCCTAGTCCTTAGGAACATAAGTATCCCTTATCATGTTAGCCATTACCTTCCATGAAGTAATCTTTTTCTTACCTCCCATAACCCTTTCCTCCTAAATGAAATTCCACCATGTGAGGGATTCTCCTTTCATTCTTAATTGTGCAAGCCTCACTTTCTTCCCCTCTTTTATTTGATGACATTCAAAATGATTTGCAAGAGCGTCCATCCAATTCAATATAGCATCAGGGTCCATCTTCACTTCAAAAATAGGAGTATCAATGGATTTACTACCAAAAGTCTCTATGGATTTTATGAATGTTTCTATTTTGAGTCATGTTGTTGTACTCATCAACCAAATACTTCCCTTCCTTCTCATCCATCTCTCCTTCTCCTTTGTCAAGTCTTCCTTAATCTTCTCAGTAGTTTTCTCTACTACTCTAATCTTGTTTTCCAATTTCTCTAACCTCTCTTTCAATTGCTTATTCTCATATTTCTATTCTTGAAATTCCTTGGCCAATTTTTCATTTTTCACCATCTTGTCTATCCCTAATGTAGAAAACTAATTAGGTGAAAACATCCAATCCAAAAGCTCTAAGCTGAGCTCTGATACCACTTATGATGGAAGTAATGGGTGTCAACAACAAGGTTATCTCTAATAACCTTCCTTGAACTTATTCTAAGTTCAATAAACTCCTAAACCCTTCCTTAGGACCTCCTCAAGACTAGTGTGTTGGTGAATGGCTTCCTCAATATTCCCACTTCACCTTCCAATGCCATCTCTATCTTCAAAGTGTCCTCAAGCCCTCCAAAAGGAAACCAAATCTTCTCTACACCTCACTCCCTTGCAACCTCTAGGATCTTAGACTCTACTACACATCCTTATACTCTTTTCCATAATTTCATCAATTTTCACAACCATCTGATAGGTTTTGGGCTTCCTTCTAAGCCAAAAGAACAAGCTATTCTTGGAGGTCTAATAGAGGCTCTTTCCTAATAGCCCTGTCCAACTAAAATAAACACCAAACTTAAAAACCTATCAAATAACTCACCCAAAAATTTATAGTATCTCTAATGACATATGAAGACATAACAAGCTTCACAAGATAGATTTTGGGTTGACTCTCCTGACCCCTTAACTCTCGAGTCCTAGTTTAAGGCTAGTTAGGCTTAATAATAGTGTTTTGGATTCAAAGCCCTCAAACCTAAAACCCACATCAAAAATGTTTCTTCCATAACCTAGGACATCCTTCCACATTTCTACCTTCCAAAACTCAAACACCCATGACCATCCTTATGCTTTCTACAACAAGAACTCTAACTGTCTACATGCTAAGCACATTAGATGCTTAGCTCAAAATTGGTCAAAGACCTCCAAGTAGGTGGGTAGTTGAAAAAGAAAATTTAAAAAATTAATCTCCATCCTATACCCCTTATGTACACCAAAAACTATGGTTTTATATATTGGTGATAAGGAGGGAGACTTCATTGTAGTTAAAACCCTAACTACAGACTAGGTTAACCGGTAGGCACAAATAAAACCAAAAGATCTTCAAGATTATTCTACACACTTAAATAAAATCAATACATTCACAAGTAAACAAAAATAAAAATTTCCACAATCATAGCATGTACTTACTATCACTCTACAAAAACATCTCAAGGTTGTACTCATTGTCTGTACATAGTTTCCCACCAAAAACTTGCTTTATTGATTCAAATTCCATACAATACTACTCCAACCCCTTCCTAGGTTGAAGACATTCATTCTATAGGACAAGCCTCTTGAACTTACACATTAATCCTTACATGATCAATCCAAACAACAATTTGACTATTGACATTCCAATTTTGTAAGAGATGTTGCTCAACAACATTTTTTTTTGTTGCATGGGCAACTTTTTGATAATTTTTGCAACTTTTCCATATTTTAAATAAAATGACTTATAATGCCTACCAAATGATAATAAATCATATAAGAATCCTTAAAAAAATAAAATTGAAGATTTTTTGGTCAACTCACAATGTTGACCAATGTTATTGACCTTTGACTTGCCCATAGGCCTTATTACAAAATGCAAGAAATTTTGCCTAAATGCATTCTAGGGATGCTTGAGATTTCCTTATTGTCTTGTGTAATCTTGGACACTTATTAACCTCCTACTCTATCCAAAATTGGTGTTTGACCACCTTGGTTAGGACCTAGGGCCCCTGCACTGCTCATACATTACAATAGTTGGACTTCAAGTGGGGGATTGTTGGGTGTATATGGGAAGCTCAACAGACTCTTGTTTTTGTTTTTTTTTTTTTTTATTATTTCCCTCTAATTGTTTATGTCTCTTCATTTCTTTTGAGACTCTATATATTGGTATTGGAAGTTTATTATTGTATGTTGTATTCTAAGAGTTGAAGCTACAACTATGATGTAAAGTTTAGACTTTGGGGTGAAAGCACAAACCCGTGTCACCCTTTTGTAAAGGAAAAGGATAACAAAAGTATAATTGTTCCCCTTCAATGACTTAAAATTTGTATTATTATTTTGAATTTGAAAATGAAGTTTAGGATGATCATTTCAATAATTATTTGGTATAAGAATTGATATATTTTCCTAATTTTTAAAGACATTTTTTAGCAACTGAAAAATGTTGAGAATTGGGGGTCTAGTCACCACCACAAAACTATAGGGAAATAAATTTATTTCCTTTTGATCTTAGACTATGTTATAGATAACATATATAGCTAGAATAATAAAAAATGAAAATCAGCTTTAGACCTATATTTTCTCTTTTATAATGATTCAAAATTCAACTCACTTGAAATCGACACTTTTCATCTCCCACCACATTTTTCAAAATAAATCTATTCTAACCAAGAGAAAAAATATACATTCTAGAAGAGGGCTCTCTCCTCTAGAACATCATATAATTTTTAGATTTTCTTGATATTATTTAATATTCTTTCTTTATCAAAATTGACATCTTTTCCAGTGTTAATATATGCGCTTGTAGAAAATTTTAATTACAATATACTATATCTAATTAAAACACTATAAGCTCTATATGAGAATATTATTTACTCTGAGCTCTATAAAATGGTGTTCATATGTTATTTTAAAAATATCATAAAAAATAGTAAGAGTTATTGAAATTCCACTTTTCTAAAATAGTTGTATTTCTTTAGTAATTGGATACAAACTAGTATAAAAACATGCATTTAATAGTCATTTCAATTGGAAAAGTGTGAGACCATATATAACTTACCTAGAATAAATTTATCTAGATCATATGTTTTTAAAAAATTGATTTTTGGATAGAAATACTCAAATTCAATCATTTTGATAAGTCAACCTGAAAGGTGACACAACTTTGTCCTTTTACCCTTTGACATTAATAAGAGGTCTTCCCTACAATGTGGGCATAGCCACAATTTGTGGTGAACCACAATAAATTCATGTGTTTGTGTTTTTCTTCTTTCTAGTTGTTCTGTTCTTTTCAATTTGCACTTTTAGTGAACTTCATAGTTTGATAATAGAAACTATTCTATCATGGATTCCCCTTCTTTTGCAGAGCACATGTTAACACTGTCTAGGGAGGAGTCAAATTTAGCACTCCATAATCTTCTCCATTCTACACTCTTTGCATTTTGTGGAGAGCAATTTTGCTATGATTGTGGAGTTTGTCTAAAAGAGCAAGATCCTTCACTCGCTCAAAATTGCAGCAATTCCTTCTCACCTATGGATTTCATCCATTGTGGAGGATTCTTTCCCAACCTTGGAGTCCTGCTTCTATTTTTTTAATTACTTAGTGTGTTGTAACTTTTTATGGAGTGTTCCTCATGGAATTAATTTTTGTGATATGCAACATGGGAAGTGTCAAATGTCAAGAGTTTTAGAAAAGTTTAAAAATTCAAAAATTTGGGAAAATTTGAATATAAAAATTGAGTTGAAAATATCCAAAATTTAAAAAGAAATCAGTCAAAATAAAAAAAAAGTGAAAGAATGGAAAATTCTTCATGAATTGAAAAGTTTGACTTTAAAAAGCAATTTTCTTTTGGATTTACATGGAAAATTAAATATTAACTTTATTGATATTTAATTTAGCTATTTTAAATAATAATCTAAAAAATGAAGTATTTGGATAAATTGAAAGAAAATTTAATTTTTACATTAAAACATGAAATTTAATTAATTATTGATTTCTAACTAATATTTAATTAATTAATTAGCAAAAGGTCAAAATTGGATAAATTTGGACATAACTTCGTCATGAGGCTGAAAGGGGAATAATTGTGACATTGATGTGAGGATTTAACTATGGCATAAAAGTACAAAGTTGTGTAACCTTTTAGGTTGACTTATTAGAATGACTGAATTTGAGTATTTCTATCCAAAAATCAATTTTGTTGAAACATATGATCTAGATAAATTAATTCTAGCTAAGTTATATATGGTGTCACACTTTTCCAATTGGAAATGGCTATTAAATAGATGTTTTATACTAGTTTGTATCCAATTACTAAAGAAATAAAATTATTTCAAAAAATTGACGTTTCAATAACACTTACTATTTTTTATGATATATTTTTAGTAATATATAAACACCATTTTATAGAGCTCAAAGTCAAGAATATTCTCAAATAGAGTTTATAGTGTTTTAATTACATATAGTATATTGTAATTAAAAAATTCTACAAGAATGTATTTTAACACTCAAAAAAATGTTGATTTTGAGAAAGAAAAAAATACTAAATCATATAAAAAAAATAAAAAATTATATGACATTCTAGAGGAGAGAGTCCTCTTCTAGAATGTATAATTTTTCTTCTAGATAGAATAGATTTGTTTTGAAAAATGTGGTGGGAGATGAAAACTATCGATTTTAGGTGAGTTGAAATTTGAATCATTACCCTTCACCCTTGGAGGCCCATTACCCTTCTGAACGTGCCTTATAAGATTATTGCCACAACAATTTCTCTCAAAATCTGGCACCTATTGCCTTTAATTATGCATCCTGAGTAAACTGGCTTTATTAAGTCTAGATGTATTCTTGACAATATTATTATAGTCTGGGAAGGAATGGAGTGGGCTTGCAAGTCCAATCAGAAGGCTATTTTTCTAAAGATTGATTTTGTTAAAGCCTATTATCACATTGAATGGCCCTTTATATTGGTATGCTCTAGGCTCTAAGTTTTGGTCCCAATTTTTTGTAGTCCATGGAGATGCTCTTTGGCGATGCTAATGCTTGCATTACCATCAATAAGTCATAATCAGAGGCCTTTGGCCTTTTTCATTCAATCAAGCAAGGTTTCCCTTTGACACCGGCCATTTATGTCCTTATTGCTAAAGGATTTGGCTATTTGCTAGCTCATTCTATGTCTTTTGGGCTAGTTCATGGCATTTCCTTGCTTGAATCATCTTCCCAGTTAGTCAATGGTCACTTTGTGGATGATTCCTTTCTCACTCTTTTGGATGATGAAGAAAACACCAACAATGTCTTAAGTTTCCTAGACACATTTTGTCAAGCCTTTGGATCTACTATTTAATGGCATAAAATGCTTTGCTTCTAATAGTCATTCTTGCTAGCTCCACCTTAGCTCAGCCAGTTTGAATGGAAATGGGTTACTCATGGGGAGATTTTTTGCTTTCTTGGCATTCCTTTTGCTTTCTAGGGTTCACCTATTGAACTTTGGAATGATGTCCTTGCCAAGATCACCAAGAAGCTTGACTATTGGCTTATGAAACTGCTCTCCCTTGCTTCCAATTTTCTCAAAGCTTCTTGTGGCCACTCATGTCTATTATTCTTCTTGTTGGGCTCCCTCTAAAGCCTCCTACCAAAAATTGGAAAAATTTCTTAGAGATTTTCTCTAGGCTTTTGGTTTCGATCATCATGGATTTTACAGAGTTGCCTAAGATTATTGTTGTCTCCAAAAAGAATCTGGTGGTCTTGGCTTGCTTTCCACACAGAAACAAGGCATTGTTCTTTGTGCTAAATGGATTATTCATGCCACCACTAGAAATGAAGCCAGGAATATTTTGCTTCGACATTGCATATCTTTCGGCTTTTCTGTCAATAGGCCTACTTGGAAAGGGATTGACTTCCACACCCTTCTCATCATGTGTGAGCCAATAACCATATAGGGCTCATTTCTTATCAAGAGCATATGGAAGGCCTGGAAAGCTATCAAGCCTTGGATTTGATGGTCTGGTGATGAGTTTTGCAATGGCCTCTCCTTGAATTAGCAAAATATTTGGTGGTCTCCCCTATTTTCCATTCAGGGTACTCCCCTTTCCAACACTCAAGGTGCTAGTGCTCTAGATTTTTTCAAATGAGGAATTAGAACTCCCAAGGATCTCTTCTCAAGGGTTACCATGAGTTTCATATCCTAGGAAGATATGCAATTCTAGCATCGCCTGATCTATTCAAATCGGTACACTTTTGATCTATTGCTTTCAATTCTAGTTCACTTAATTCATAAAGTGGGTATTTAGTCTGTTCATCCTTGGTGTCATGATTGGAACTGGTATCCTATACTCCTTTTTCCAATTATAGGCTAAGTCTAGGTTGTCGATGGCTTTCGCCCCATCTTTTGATGGTGGATATGCTCAATCAAAGATGGCATTTGCAATCTTCTCTTTCTCAATGGAGAAAATGCTTTGATATCATTTGGAGTGCTATCACAGAACCCAAGATTGCCAATTTTTCTTAGTGTCTTCCCTTCCAAGGTCTTCCCTTGGGGCCTTGACTCAAGCATATTGGGGCTCCAGATCCCAAATGCCCTTTTTGTGGGCAACCAGAGTCTTTCATGCATATCTTCTAGTTTTGTAGGTGTGCCCAGAATTATTGGCACTAGATTCATGATTTTTTCAAGCCATTCAGGCCTAAACCCTTTTCTTGGCACATGGTTATGCTAGGTGATTCCCCCAAAATCCCTCAAAAATTCCCATAGATTTGGCATTCTTTTAGGATGGAAATTTTGTTTACTCTATGGAAAGATAGGAATGTTGTTATTTTCACAAATAGTTTTCTGGAGATTAATATTGCCATGTACACTAAGGCATGCATTTTTAATAATGTAATTATGAAAATTCAAGTTAAAATAAATAAAATTGCCCTAGAGGTGGCCCATCTGCAGGAGCTTTTGAATCACTGGGGCAATGCCCCTTACACTATTTCTAGAGTTCTTCCAGATGCCTTGGCACACACTTCTAAACTACATCCATTTCTACACATTTTATTAGTTTACTTCATTTTAAAATTCTAAATAATAATACTAGTTTTATATTACTGAAGGTGAATAGTTATAATTTTGTTAGCCTTTTCCTTTGCAAAAGAGTGACACAGGTTTGTGCTTTTAGCCTATGTGATTTTGAGTCAAACTCATTGACCCATGTTTCATTAGTAGTGATTCAACATGAATCCATCTCTCATGAGAATAAATGGAACACTTAGTACTCATTGGATCTAGGTGATGCTCATAGGGGTGAAGCATCAAGACTTCCTTAGAGGTTACCCATCTCGGTACTACTCTAGCTTGAGTGCACTTAACTATGAAGTTTCTTCCTTGGTTAAACCCAAAGCTTGTGACAAGTGGCACAAATGGAATAATGGGAATAATGACAAGTTTTTGAAAAATGAGGGAAAATTTAACAAGTGGCACAAAAAAATGGAAACCTTAGTGGTTAAGAAAATTAGCTACCTAATTTTAGCCTCCAACTTTAATGGCATATGTTTTAAAGAGAAATCTTATATAAGAAACCATTTTCATTCTTTCTCTCACACCCAAAAATTTGAAGAGCAAATTGAGAATAGGAGAAAATCTTGAGAGGTTGGAAGGAAGATTTTTTGAGAATATTTTGAGATCATTCATGAATTTTCTTGGAATTTGTGCCAAAGGATTTTGAAAAGAAAATTTTTCAATGAGTTGTAGAAAATTGCATATTTTTTGAGAAAATCTTGAAAAGTGAATTTTGAGGAGAAGATTTTAGAAATCCTAATGAAGTTCCAAAATTTGTTTCTTCTAAACAAATTATATCAACTGTTTATGTTTTTTTTGCATATTCTTATGTATGGACATTTTCTATTTTGCAAGAAGGAAGAATGGAAGAACCTAAAGGAATGAGAGAAACATGATGAAAATTGATAAACAATGAAAGAAGAGGATTTTATCCTGAATCAAAAATCATCTCAAAGTGGGCAGAAATCAAAGATACAAGCATTGGTAGCCTTGATTTGAAAGAATTCAATCAAAGAATATTTGGATACAATGACCATCATCCAAGGAACCTAACTACAAGAATTGTGAGAAGCAAAATTGTTGCTACAATTGGTTTCCTCCTTCCTTTCAACATCCAAAGTTGATAGTGGAATGAACCAAACACTATAGTCCTAGGGACACAACCATCAGGGATTCAAAACAAAATATTCTTGCAAATTTTTCTTTGGCATCCATTTCCAAAGCATTCAAGATTTCTTTCACCCGTGGATAGTCTCAAAAAAATAGGAGCATGCACTTAGAATCTACACCTCTGGAGTCCATTTCTATGAAGAAATAATCAACAAAAGATGGTTGAAAAGGAACATATCACATCATTCCAAGATTTCTAATAAAATATTATGGATTGAATTGTAGAGGTAGTATAGCTACATGATTATGATGTTGATTCATATATTTGGCATGCCTCATTCTTATAGATTTTAGTCTTGGATGTGGCACTTTGTTGAGCAAGTGACAGAAGAAGGTGAAAGGCTAGATTGGGCTAGGCTTATTTAAGTGACAACCTAAATGAAAATTTGATGACTCTAGAGAACACAAGGAAATTTTACATGAGCTCTTATGTCATTTACATGCTAGCACAAATAATGCATTATGACAGACTATGATGCAAATGATCAATTGCAAGTAGATTTCAACACCTAAAAGTTCATGAATGCTACTCACATTTGCATTTATATTCAAAAGATTAATACATAAGGGTTAATGATGTCTTTTCCATGTGCATAGTGAGAACACTAAAAAAGAGGCTATAGTGATGTCTTTATCTTTGTCAGTTGGAGGGATGAAGTTGGCCAAAGATTATGGTGCCTAGTTCATTCATTTTCCTACCTTTTCATACATCCAAGTTTAGGGATTTTCCATGGAGTCATACAAACTTCCCAGGCACCGAACGGATAAGATGGTCTTGTTAGGGATTACTTAACAACTTACAGGCATATGACAAAATCTAGAAAGGGAAGAAGAAGTTGGGATTGAAGTTCCTAATTTCCATAGGAGAAGGAAAAGCCAAGTAATGCCCATGTCTGAAGGCTGTGGAGAGATCATCAGATGAGCTCCACTTCTCCTATCTTTCACTTTATCCAAAAAGGCTTAATTTTGATCCGTACAACAAGATAACATAAGTAGCATGATCAAAGTACTTAAATAAAATTTCATCTCAACAATTTTTGGGCAAATGCTGTAGATGAGAAGGAGGTTAGAAAGAGGATGCATTGTAGATTACCATTAAACATTATCCGAGCATGCAACATATTTTAGGTTCTTGATTAGATATAGGAAGATCCAAATGTGATACAAAAAGGGTTTAATCTAGAAATGATAGTTTAGCCATATGATTGGAAAAGGAAAGAGGTCATAGATCTGTATGTTCTTTCAAAGCTAGTCTTAGATTTTACAAAATGGTGGATTGAGCATAAACTTGAAAAATTAATTTGACCAGCCAATGAATTCACATATAGGTTTCTTGGTCACTAACCACTTAGAGATGAAAGATCAAGACAAATATCTGAAGGGACTGTTGAAGTAAGAGGAACTCCATTGAATGATGTGGGAACCAAGAAAGGGAAATAGGTATCTTTAGAGAAGCATCCTAGGAGTAAGAAAGTCATCCAAGAGCCTCCACATAAGAAGAAGAAATGTGGAAATGTTCCCTCTTCTTTGAGTCACACTCCTAGTGTTCAAGAGATAGAAACATTTGAAAGGTACGAAGTGCAGACATGTGGAAGGATATTTGAGAAAGAAGAAAATTTGGATAGGCTAGTGCATGATATATTAAATATAAATGCCTATGAATAATTCATGCAAAGGAGAGGGAGAGATCAAGGTATGGCTATAGAGGAAAGTCTCACTACAATCTTAGAGCGAGGAATAATGGAGGTTGAAGATAGATGGTCTAATAGAGGAAGAGGCTCCTACAGTAGAAATACATCTTCCAAATGTTCAAGCCATAGTTCTTGAAGTAACAGTGGATAGTCTAGGAGGTGAAGAAGAGATCGACATTCGAGCAATCCAAAGTAAAGAAAAGTTGGTGATTCCAGGGGATCATATTATACCCATTCTAGAATGGTTGAGGCAACAAATTCAAATGAGTCAACAAAAGGAGGTTGATCCAAAAATTTAATTACAAGAAATTTTGGATAGAGAAAACTGATTAGAAGAGCAAGTGAAAGCAAAAAGATTCACTAAGGTTGTAAGAGGAGAATCAAGGTCTAGAATCTTGCAAATTGAAACTCCTATGATTGACAAGAGAAAATATCAAATTACTCTAGATGAATACCATGTTACATAAATAAATCTTGTTCATGCATCCTAGGAGAAAATATTAGAAGAATTTGATAACTATACAAAGGCTAAGAAGGATAGACTACAAAAGCTAGAAGATGGACACCAAAAATAGAAAGGAGAAATCAAAGTCTTGTTCTAGTACATCAACAACTTTCCTCATCCGGTAAGAGAGGAAGGTCTAGACTTTGTCCCTTTGATAGGTGTTTTAGCTAAAATAGTAGATGATATTGATAGGATCATGCATACTACTCAAGGTGCAAAGGTTTGGGTTGAAGAAGTTCAAGATGAAGCCTTCAAACATGCTATAGAATTAGTGCAATTACCTAGTAGGGCATTAGTTGCACTCTCTAAGATCTAGTGCATGGAGGAATAATGGGAGGATGAACATATTTACCAAAATGAAATGATTTCCAACATTTAGAATCTGATGGAAACCCCAAAGCAAGCATTGATCGATGGTCAAGTTATCAATGAGGGGGATGACTATGTTTTCTTTGATGGTATAGTGTAGTTATCACAACTAAGGAAATGTTTGAGAGCTTCACCAAGGAGTCTATTCAATGGAAAAAGGTGATTGACAACATCAAACAAGGGGTATCCAATACAGTCACATCCTTGTTGTCACAAATATTGGTGGAAGATGAAATGACAACTAGTAATTTGAAAGTCATGTTAGAGAAATTCTTTTGACTAAGTATCTATGAAAGAGATGATTTTGAGAACATTTCCATATTCTCAAATACAACACACACCACTTAGGACTTACTATTAGATTGGGAGAAAAGCTTGGGAAAAGTAGAAAGAGCAGTTGCAGTTCTAGAATTTGAGAAAGAATTTGCACTAAGCATCAGTATGGAGAAGTTAGAAATAGTGTTGGATTGATTCAATGCATTCAAGTAGGGGAATCAAGGATAGACACATTTAATGCATAGTGTGTGTTCTTAAGTGGTCATTTATTACACCCTGCCCCTTCCTAGAGGAGGATGCATAGTGGGCATTTATTACCCACTATAGTAGTGAATTCCTTATTGCATTATTATAGATTCCTTTTCTTTTCCCTAACCCTAATTAGGACTGATGTGACACAATTCGGGCCATCAATTATTGTGATCATTCAGGGCAACCATTGTAATTGAGGACCTATATAAAGGCCTCACCTCTCATTTATAAAGGGAGGATTTTTTGAGATTGTTGCTACAAGTTACTAAGATAATAGAGTTTTCATTGAAGCTTGGTGATTACTTGATGTGTCTTGGTGCTTTCTTGTTCTCTCAAATTCCCTCATTTAGATTAAGTTAGTTTAGTTAAAGTGTTATGATTTCAATGGAGAATATGATGGTGTATTGATGGATTCTTTTGGTTCATACTTTTGACATTTTAGTGATTCTAAATTATTGGTCAAAGTTATCCTAAACCCTTTTTGTGCATACATTTCACTTCTATGTTTCATATACATTGTTGTTTATGATGTTGTATGTGGTGATATGAAAATATTTTGCATAACCCTTGAAGATTGCACCAGTTCACACATAGTTGTAGCATAACTTGGCAAAGTAGAGCTCAATAAATTAAGGAATTTGTCCACCATAATACTATTTTTTTTCATCACTTCACTTAGAAATAGATTAGAGACTCTAAAACCCTATCTCGTCTCATTTCCATATATTTCATGAAAACCCCAAAAAAGGTACTTCATTGCAAAACCTTTCAATAGCTCCCACAACTAGTATGACTTTAAATGAATCTAAATAAACACAAGTAAGACCCCTTGTGATCATTAGAAAATCACATCAACCACTAATCGTATCCATAGTCAAGACCTGACATTAAAGGAACCTTGAAGTCATAATATGATCTCCTAGCAATCTTAGCATACACGAGACTTTATTCAAGAGGGGATAACATACTTTGATATTTTGTTCTACTATCTGGTGGGTCATAAAAACACATCAAAAATACTATATATAAAATAAGATGTCTTTTAAAATCTAAAAGACATAACCTTTCAAAATATAAAATGTATAATTTCAAGGTAGGAAAGATTATATCACAAAAATTTATAAAAAATAACTGAAGAGGTTGTAGAGAGTTAGGATCATTATAGTGGTATTAGAGCTTAATCTTTTCGTTATATGGGACAAAATTCAAGACATAGAGAATAGATTATTGAATTTCAATCCACATAGCAGGAATTTGCAATGCAAAAGTGCCCATGAAGAACATTTAATGAATATCAGATTATTCAAGGGGGCTTATTGCTATTAGAAAATAAATAAATAAATTATAACAGATTCCAAAGAGAAAAGCACATTCCAAGGAGAAATTTATGTGTGTGTTCAATACAGACCAATCAGTCAATTACCTTCCTTCTGGTTCTATGTCAATCAGAGTCCATATTTGGGTTTCTCTATTATATCTGATTTTTAACTTAATCAAACTCATCATAAATGTACATAATACTATAGTTTAAAGATTAGATACAATATTAATTTAGTATGGTTGGAAATGGTGGTTGGATAGCTTCACATGTTTTTCATTGCATTCTAGAGCCTTTTTGGTCTTTCGCTACAATATGTGCTACCAAATAATTAATTTATTTTGTAACATCCTCATAAATTAATTATTAGATTTTTGTAGATATCCCTCCATAATATAGAATATATGGGTCCTAGCCTAAAACCTTATTAAATACCCATGTTTATAATCACATCTCAAATACTCTCATTCATATTGTTTGCCCCTCATCACAATCACCTTTGCCTCTGAACAAAAAAGTTAAGGGATCTATTTGTAACTGAGTGTACAACCGAGTGAGTCTACTAACAATAGGAGACCATAAAGGTAGCTGTGAAGTTCTGTCTTCCTTACTTATCCAGGTGACAAAAATGATGATAATGTTTTGCTTCAATATCAAAGTATGGGTAACATTTGGGGAAAATTAAGGAAATGAACATCGAATCATTAGCAAAAGGAAATACAATCAATGAATAAAGGAAAACATGTGTAAATAGGATAATGATTAATAACTCCAAGCTACACTCAATATCATAAAAAGAATCATAGAGATAAGTAGGAGATGTTTTCTATAGCAAGTCAAATTGTGATATTGCTATCAAGATTTAATTGTGTGATTTTTGAGTCAAACTCATTGACCCAATTTCATGAGGCTTATTTTAAAGTATTGACACTCAATTAACACAGTGAAAAAGCAATCTCAATCCACCACATAGATACCATAAACATGAGAATTCATGGTAATTAGAGTCAAAGTCAATATTAATCTAATTAGTAACATTGATGTATAATTTATGGTTACAAGAATATAAAAATAAAACACTGAACATTGGTATATGTTCATCAATAGAGAAGATTGTTGTAGGAAAAGACTCATTCAAGACAAGGACATATGGTTTCTAATAGTTAGAAGTATTAATTTATATTTAGAATTAATTTTCCATCATTAGATGTTTCTAGATTATTAGGTTTAGGGTTGTGTCGGCTAAAGTATTTTCCAAAAGTTTGTAGATATCTTGTCTTGTCGGCTAATGCTAGATTTCTCTAGAATATTATATACTTGCCTATAAAAAAAGCACTTTATATTCATTTGATATCACGATGAACAGAATACAATATATATTTTTATTGTGTCGCAACACATTATCTTTGGTGTTCTGATTTTCCTTTGCCTCTGCTCATTCATCAAATTGGTATTGGAGCAAGGTTAAAAAAAAAGGAGTTCAAAGGATTATGTGTAAGGAGGATTGTAGCAAAGAAAGGGAATTGAGAGACATACAAATCATTTTTTTTTAGATCTGTAAGTTTCTTGTTACCCTATTTAAGGTTTGATATATTTGTGTACTTTGTTATGAATTTTTTATCATATTTGGCTTCATGGAATTTTTAGCCTTCAATTCCAACGTTTTTTGGAAAGAATTATGATGATTGGGCTTTTAGAATGAAGCTTATATTTGATTCCTATGATTTATCAAATATAATTTTAAATGGTTATGTTGAACCTATAGATGAGTCTACTTTAAATGCTAATCAAAATAAAAATCTTTGCAAATTATTGGACAAGCACTAGATGACTCTATTCTTGGAAAAATTAAGCCAACTATTACAGCCAAGCAAGCTTGGGACATTCTTGAGACTACATATCAAGGTATAAGTAAGGTAAAGATTGTTAAGTTGCAAGCACTTAGAAGAGAATTTGAGAATTTACAAATGAAGGATTTTGATTTTGTAGAGAAATTTTCAAATCATGTTATGAATGTGGTTAATCAAGTAAGGATGAACGGTGATGAGCTTACTTATCATAAAGTTGTAGAAATTTTTTTAAATAGTTTTCCTCCTAAATTTGATAATATTGTGGTTGTAATTGAAGAATCTAAGGATTTAACAACATTATCTATAGATGACATGTATGGATCTTTGTGTAATCATGAAGATAGGTTGAACAAGCATAATGGTAATTCACTAGAGAAGCATTCAAAACACAAATGACATTTGGTAGAGGTAGAGGAAGAGGAAATTCTAGATTTAGAGGAAGAGGAAGAGGCAGATATAATTTTCAAAAGGAAGAAGAAAAGAGTCCAGATCCAGGAGGAAGGAGAAATCAATAGTTCAACTCAAGGGGATGTTATAATAGCCAGACATCACAGAGGTATGATAAAACAAATGTTCAATGTTATTACTACAAGAAGTTTGGACATTTTGCAAATGAGTATCGAAAGAAAAAAGATAAAATGAGTAAGAAAAATGCAGCTTTTTCTAAGAGTAGTTCTGAGACTTTGTTCATTACTTGCATTGTAGCCCAGGAGAGTTCAAATGATTTTCAATTTTTAGATAGTGGTTGCAGCAATCATATGATAGGAAACAAAGAGTTTTTTGAAAGCTTGTATAGACCAATTAAATCAAAAGTGAAGTTGGAAACAATGAGATAGTGGAAGTAAGTGGAAAAGGTACAATCAATGTCATAACAAAGCATGGTAAGAAATTTATTTATGATGTATACTTTGTGCCTATATTGAAACATAATCTTATAAGTGTGGGGTAGCTTAGCCAAAAAGGATATAGAGTTATTTTTGAGAAAAATTTATGCACTATATTTGATATGCCTCCTAGTAACTTGGTGATTGCAAGGGTAGAAATGAAAAATAATAGAATGTTTCCACTTCACATGAAGAGCAATATGATTGATGAAATTGCAGCAAGTCTCAATGAAACAAGTCAAAATCAAACATGGATATGGCACTTGAGGTATGGTCATCTAAATCTCAAAGGATTATCTTTATTACAAAGAAAAAAAAATGGTAAGAGGCTTACCCCCAATTGAAGCATCATTAAGTCCATGTGAAAGTTGTAGTTTGGCCAAACATCATAAAGAGAGCTTTCCAAAAGGGATGTCATATAGAGCAAGGGTATGTTTAGAAATTGTGCATTCAGATATATGTGGTCCAATGAAAACACCATCATTAGGGGGGAGTATTTATTTTTTAATATTTAAAGAATTCAGGGCTTTTGATGAGAAAAAAAGTGGTTTATCTATCAAGGTTTTGAGATCTAATAGAGGTGGAGAGTATAAATCAAATGAGTGTTTAGATTATTGTAGGGATCATGGAATCAAAAAGAAATTTACTACCAGTTACACACCACAATAAAATGGTGTTGTGGAGAGAAAGAATAGGACAGTATGGAGATGGCAAGGAGCATGTTGAAAGTTAAGAATCTTCCTAATGAGTATTGAGTTGAGGCAATTTCTTGTGCTATTTATATCTTGAATAGGAGTCCAAAAAAATTGTGAGGGACATTATTCCACAACAAGCATGGAGTGGTAAGATTCATATTGTTTCTCATCTCAAAGTATTTGGTTGTATTGCATATGCACATGTTCCAAAAGAAACTAGACGTAAATTAGATGATAAGAGTGAGAAATGCATTTTTGCTGGCTATGATGAGAAATCTAAGGCATATAGGTTGTTTAATCCTATCACCAGAAAATTCATTATAAGTAGGGATGTTGTATTTAAAGAGGATGAATCTTGGGATGAAATATAGATAAAATTATTATAGGTGTTGCAACAATATTGTATGATGATAAGGATAAAAAGGATCATGAAGATCAATAGGATCAACCAAGTGACCAAGAAGGAACTCCACCAAAAAGTCTACAAGAAGATCACTTAGAAAATGAAGTTGAACATGGAGAATATTCAAATTCACAAGTAAGTAATGATTCAAATCCTATACTTGTATAAATGAGATCAAGGATTACAAGCAAGAAAACTAGAATCCTAAAAGAGATTTATGATAAAGGAAGTAAAATAGATTTGCAATCAAATTTTGCTTTATTTGCTCAAGATCATATATATTTTGAAGATGTAATTAAGGAAGAACATTGGATTAATGCAATGAATGATGAAATAGAATCAATTGAGAGAAATGATACATGGGAATTAGTTGATTTACCTGGGTTTATAAGACAATGTTTAAAGCTAATGGAGATGTAGACAAATATAAGGCAAGGTCAGTTGCTAAGGGATTTTCACAAGAATATGGGGTTGACTATAATGAGATATTTGCACATGTAGTGAGACTTGATACTATCATAATAGTATTAGCTATTGCAACTCAAAACAAATGTATGGTTCACCAAATGGACATCAAATCAACATTTTTGAATGGATATTTGGAAGAAGAAGCCTATGTGCAGCAACCCCTAGGATATGAAATAAAAGGAAATAAAGAAAAAGTTTATAAGTTGAAAAAGGTACTCTATGGATTGAAGCAAGCTCCAAGAGCCTAGTACAATAGAATAGATTCATCCATGATGGAGAATGGATTCAAGAGAAAAACCAGTGAACCTACATTATATAAAAAGATCAATGAACAAGGTTAGATTTTGATTATTTTTTTATATGTTGATGATTTGATCTTTACAAGCAATCTATCTATTGACATGTTTAAATCAGCAATGAAAAAGGAATTTGAAATGATAGATCTAGGATTGATGAAATGTTTTCTTGGCATTGAAGTTACTCAAAATGATAAAGGAATTTTAATTTGTCAAAGTAAATATGCAAAAGATGTTTTGAAAAGATTTAAATTGATAAATTGTAGTCCAGTTTCTACACCTGTGCTAGTAGGCACCAAACTAAATAGAGAAGTTACTAAGAAAGGTTTTGACTCAACTATATTTAGAAGATTGGTTGATAGTTTAATGTATCTCACTACTACTAGAATAGATATTATGTATGGAGTGAGATTAATCTCTATATTCATGGACTCACCTAAGAACTCACATTGGCGGGTAGGAAAAGGAATATTAAGATATATTGCAAGAACTATGAATCATGGCATTTTGTATTCTATTTCAGATGATTTTCAATTAGTTGGATATACAAATAGTGATTTTATAGGGAATGTTGAAAATAAAAGGAGCACATCTAGATATGCATTTCATCTTGGGACAAGTGTTATAGCTAAGGCATCAAAGAAGCAACCTGTAGTAACTCTTTCATTAGCTAAAGCTGAGTATATAGCAGGAACAATAACAACATGTCAAGTAGTATGGATGTGAAGGATTTTGAAAGACATAATGCAATCTCAAGATGGACCTACTAAAATCCATTGTGATAACAAGTCAGCTATTACACTTTCAAAGAACCATGTGTTTCACAAGATGACAAAGCACATTGACACAAGGTATCACTTCATCAGAGAGCTAGTTAGTAATAGAGAAATTAATCTACAACATTGTAGATCAAAGGAACAATTTGTAGATATCTTCACCAAGGCTTTACCACAGGAACAATTTGAGATTTTGAGAGAAGCATTGGGAATTATAAATATTAATGATGTATATAGTATAAATTAGTGGGGGGTGTGGGTGGGGGGGTGTTAGAAGTATTAATTTCTACTTATAATTAAATGTCTATCATTAGATGTTTCTAGATTATTAGGTTTAGGTTGTGTCAGTTGAAGTTTCTAGATTATTAGGTTTAGGGTTGTGCTGACTGAAGTATTTTTCAGAAGTTTGTAGATATCTTATCTTGTCAGCTAATGCTAGATTTCTCTAGAATATTATACACTTGACTATAAAAAGGCACTTTATATTAATTTGATATCACGGTGAATAGAATACAATATATATTTTTATTGTGCCACAACACATTGTGTTTGGTGTTATGATTTTCCTTTGCCTTTGCTAATTCATCACTAATCAATTACAGAAGAAAAGATAAATATAGGGATATCCGCAAGACGTAAAATTCCTAGAATTGCATCCATAGGCACATCTATGTCACTGATATATAGGTATTTCTGATCATGCATGACACTACATATATCATCAACAAAGAAGAGTAGTGTGACCTTTTGATTGAGGACAAATGATATATCCATTTTCCAATTGGTAATTAGATATAGTTAATTTGCACTGAGTTAAATAATAATAATATCAATCTTGAAATAGTCCAACTTTAATGATGAAATAAAGTTCAATATGGGTGATAATGATGAGAGAGCCTTGGTAAATTGTTTCTTTTTTAGTACAATAATTCTACCATCTATTATGTAATTAAAGACAAAAGAGAAGATAAATAACAATCAAAATAAAAATGAATATATCAAGAAACATGCAATTGAAACAAGAATTAATGAACAACCCTTTTAACTACATAGTAGGTAGAGAGTTTGCATAGGGGAGGAGTAATTTGATCATGTTGGGGTAATAAAGTCATGCAATATAGATGTAAATCTTAGGGAGTCCCAAGTAATTATACCTTCTATTATGGAATAAGTGTGTAGGGAGTTTGCATAGAGGGAGGAGTAACTGAATCATGTTGGGACAAGAAAGTTTCAATATGGATGTAAATATGAGGGAGTCCCAAGTAGATCGTTTCCAAACCCAAGCAACATAATTAAGAAAATGAGAGAAAGTACTCAATGAGAAAAAAACTATTAAGGCACCTTATTGTGGTACCAACTAAAGAAAAATTGCTAAGAGACATTTTCAAGAGATTTTGATCTCTACACAAAGGAAAGGAGCACAAACTTGTATGCTCAAACCTAGTAAAAATATTTTCTTAACCTTTTCTTAATTTCAAATTGTAAGTATTAACAATTATCTAAGAAAGTATTAACATGTATACTCTATTTCTACATTATATCTTCATGTATTAATGTATCTACTTCATGTCTTCATGCATTTGTGTGTCTACTTCATGTTGGCATTATGTCTTCATGCATCATTGTGTCTACTTTCTGTATGCTTTATGTTTTCATTCATATGCTCTTCCATAAGCCATGATCTATTAATGTACATTTTTTTGCAAGTGTTTAATGCATAGGCATGTAAGATAATGATCAAGAATACACCCAAGTCTGAAGAAACAAAGTTGAAAGGGATGGACTTGTCATGATCCCTAATTATTGTCTACAACACAAATATATTTTAAAATACACACTATTTAAATATCTTATTACTATTCTTAATTAATAAATATGATATTAAAGATTAATATTAATCTTGATATAAATCAAAGTAATATTAATCTATAAATATTAAATAACAATAAAATATAATATAATATAATTAAATTAATTATAATAAGATATAATATAAATATTATTGCATATATCAAAATTTATACATCTTAAAATATATAAAATAATATTAATATTTTCACATAATAGATATTATTAAATATATAAAGATAGATCTCTTTTGACATAACCTTTCAAAATACAAAATATATAATTCTCAAGGTGAGATTATCACATAAATTTATAAAAAATAACTAACTAAGGTTGGAGAGAGTTAAGATCATTACAAATTCATATAATTGTTTTAATTTTGTTGCTTTCTTAAAAAATAAAATTGGATTCCTTTATTCAGATTGATATGAACCTAATGTTGTTGCTATGATTACTCCAAGTTATTTAAGGTTTTCTTTTCCCATTTTCAAGTCTTTAATTTAATTAAGGTTTCCTTTGTGTATAGCAAAATGTTAGTGTAATAGAACCTTAGGCTATTCAATTGGAATAAAGACTATAATTTTGATGTTAATAAATGCATTCAAAAAAATTCTAAGTCAATATAGGGCTTTGTGTCCCAGGCAAGACTATTTCTTCTTCATTCTTTCCTACCAATGCCCATTTGAACGGAGTCAAGCTGATGTAATATTTTCTTAAATTAATAAAATTAATCAAGACTTTGGCCATTTACTGATAAATAAGTAAATAAATAAAATAAAATTCTATGAATTAATTTATTTGAATTAAAAAAATATTCTGATATGACACTATATTTTACAATTTTAACTGTATTCCAGAAATAAGGGATATCTTCAAATTTTATTTAATAAAACTCATTGACTGTTTTCAACTATAAATTTTTTTGTTGAGATATGAGTTTTCTAAGGATTTACTTCAAATTCAATGTACTTATATTTTTCAAATTAGTTGTATGTATCCTTAAAAGACAAGACTGAAGAAACAATCATTTCACCTATGGTGTAATTTTTGTTCGAATGATCTAAAAGTTTGCCTTCAAGTTTTTTTAGTAAGCAATTTTTTTTTTCCCAACACTTTGAAGCATTTTTTCCCTTAGTGCACTATTTGTGTTTTATACGTTGTCTCTCAGTAGAAATAGAAAAATAGAAGATGGAAAAAGAGAGCCTATTGTAAAGTAATTTAGTTTACTTTATTAGTAAAGATGCTTCTCATCTTTCAATGGGGAAGGCCATCTTTGGGTGCACATTTTCTTTTCCAAAATTATTCTTCTTTCTATATGTCTCTCCTCTTCTATTGAGGAAGTATGCCAAGATTGCATGACATGGATGTTGAATATATTCATTTTATGTTAAATAGCTTGGTAGGTTATGTCAAGTGGGGATTTGTATGTTACTGATATTTTCCAAATGAGCTTCAATGAAAATTAGAGGACTAAAGGAGCCATTATAAATAAAGGAAATATTAAACTCATACCTAAGGCTAGTGATCCGGAGGATATATGCAACTGGAGGCCCATCACCTTTTTGAATGTGGCTTATAAGATAATTGC
This sequence comes from Cupressus sempervirens, assembly GCA_028749045.1. NCBI lineage: Eukaryota > Viridiplantae > Streptophyta > Pinopsida > Cupressales > Cupressaceae > Cupressus > Cupressus sempervirens. The sequence continues at coordinate 881,649,250 of CM053783.1, forward strand.
CAAGGCACTCTCTCTAAAAATTAGGCACATGCTACCTCTAATTGTGTGGCCTGAGCAAATTGGCTTCATCAAATCTAGATACATTCTTGATAACATTATTGCTGTCTGGGAAGGGATGGAATGGGCTCGCAAGTCCAAACAGAAGGCTATCTTTCTGAAGATAGATTTTGCCAAAGCCTATGACTGCATTGAATGGCCCTTCATCCTAACTATTCTCCAGGCTCTGGGATTTGGTCCCAACTTTATTCAATCTGTGGATATGCTTTTTGGTGATGCTAATGCTTGCATTACCATTAATAATTCATAGTCTAAGGCCTTTGGGCTCTTTTGCTCCATCAGGCAAGGTTGCCCTTTAGCTCCAGTGCTTTATGTTCTTGTGTTGAAGGGTTTGGGTACCTTCTTGCTCATTCTATTTCCTCAAGACTGCTTCATAGTATTGCCTTGCCTGATTCTACATCCCAACTTGTCAATGGTCATTTTGCTAATGATTCCTTCCTTACTCTTCTTGAAGAGGAGGAAAGCATCAACAATGCACTATCTTGTCTGGAGACTTTTTGTCAAGCCTCTGGCTCTCCCATTCAATGGCATAAAATGCTTTGCTACCACTAGTCTTTTTTGCCAGCTCCACCTTGGCTCAGCCAGTTTGAGTGGAAATGGGTCACTCATGGTGAAATTTTTTTCTTTCTTGGCATCCCTTTTGCCTTTCAGGCTTCACCTCTAGAGCTTTGGAATGGTGTCCTTGCTAAGATTGTAAAAAAGCTTGATTACTAGATTACCAAGCCGCTCTCTCTTACTGGTAAATTCTAGATTTGTTCTAAGATTCTGGTGGCCACCCATGTTTATTATTCTTCCTATTGGACTCCTTCCAAAGCTTCCTATCTTAAATTGGAACACCTACTCAAAGATTTCCTCTGGGCTTCTGGTTTCAATGATCATGGATTCCACAAAGTCGCTTGGGATTTTTGTTGCCTCCCAAAAGAATCTGGTGGCCTCGGTCTACTTTCCACTCAAAAATAGGGCCTTGCTCTTTGTGCCAAGTGGATTATTCAAGCTATTACTAGAGACAAAGCTTGGAAGATTCTAGTTCACCATTGCATTTCTTCTGGCTTCCCTATCCACAAACCTGCGTGGAAGGGGATTGGTTTTCAAACCCTTCTCATCATGCGTGAACTTGTTGTCATACAAGGCTCATTTGCTATTAAGAGGATCTGGAAAGCTTGGGAGTCTATCAAGCCTTGGATTCATTGGGCTGGGGATGAATTTTGTAATGGCCTCTCCTTGAATCAACAAAATATTTGGTGTTCTCCCCTATTTTCCATTCAAGGTAATCCTCTTGCCAAGACCCAAGGTGCTAGTGCTCTTCATTTTTTCAAATGTGGCATCAAAACTGCCAAAGATCTCTTTTCCAGAGTCACTATGAGTTTCAGGACTTGGGAAGACACACAGGTTTAGTACCACCTTGTCCATTCAAATTGACAGACTTTTGACCTATTGCTTTCCTCCATCCATGTACATTTGGTGCATAAGGTGGGAATTTAGTCTGGTCATCCTTGGTAGCATGATTGGAAGTGGTATCCTAACACTCCATTTTCCAACTACAAGCCCAATAAGGGATACTAATGGCTTTCACCCCATCTTTTGATGGTAGACACGCTCAACAAGAGATGGCATTTGCAATCTTTGCTCTCTCAATGGCAAAAAAAATTTGATACCATTTGGTTCACTATTACTGAGCCCAAGATTGCCCACTTTTCTTGGTGCCTTGCCTTCCAAGGTCTTCCCCTGGGGCCTCAGCTCAAGCACTTTTGGGTTCTTGATCCCAAGTGCCCCTTCTATGGTTAGTCTGAGTCCTTTCTACATATTTTCTAGTTTTGTCAATGTGCATAGAATTACTAGCACTGGATTCATGATTTTTTCAAGCCTTTTAGGCCCAAACCATTTTCATGGCACATGATCTTGCTAGTTGATTCCCCCAAAATTCCTAGAAAATACTCCTAGATTTGGCATACATTCAGGATGAAAATTTTGTTTACTTTGTGGAAAGATAGAAATGTTTTTTTATTCACACACAGCTTTTTGGATGTTAACATTGCAATGTACACTAAAGCTTGTATTTGTACTAATGTTATTATGCAGATATAGGTGCAAGCTAACAAAGTTTCCCTGGAAGTTGCTCACCTGTAGGAGCTACTCAACCACTGGGGCAATGGCCCTTGTACTATGTCTTGAGTACCTCCAGATGCCTTGGCAAACACCTCGATGCCTTATGGCCGTTGCCACTCGCACACTCCACACTTGCAAGCTTCCCACCACCACTCTCCCAGTGGTGTGACTGGTAGCTAGAGGCATCGCTCTGCCTCCCCACCCTATGGTGGCTCTAGTTGGTCCTCAACTCCTCCTCCTAGCGCTCATTCAGATAATGTCAACAAATGGCCCCGCTTGGTGTTGGCGATCTCTCCTCTGTAGCTTGAGCTCACAGATGCAAAGGCTGCCACTGACCCCCCTGCTATTATTGCTCCTAATGATGGTTGGTCTATGCACAACCACCCCCCAATCCCACAAATGATTGGAGTATTAATGATAAAGATGATCCTCCCCCCTTGGCTGCCATTGCTTTGGTAGCCTGAGGTTGCTATATATGGTTTTTTTTTATGAATAGTTGTTATTTTCGGTTGATGTCATGTGTTTAGATCTAGCTTAGGCTATTTGAACTCTCTTATGGGGTGATCTTGTATCCCCCGACCCCTTTTTTGTGAATTGTATTCTAAGTATATTTTTTTAATAGAACATGGCTATTTATCAAAAAAAAAATTAGAGGACTAAACTATAATACATGTTCAAGAAATGGGTTATCTACCACGTGAAAATCTAGCCTATTTTCTAGGAGGCTTGAATAAAAGAAAATGGTTAATACACGAACCATATAAAAAAAAAAAACCTAAGTGAGATATATAAATTTTGATTTTAGTATTTTACACTGGAAAACATATTTTCCTTCTCCCTAGCTTTGATGTTATAGTTCATTTCTTCTTTATGTTGGATTACAAATGAGTACATATAGAACATTTGGACAGATTGTCAGATTTTCCCTCTCAAGATTGCTTGTTTCAAGTTCTTAGATGCTTCCTCAAATCAAATTTATGTCAATGCCATAGGACAAAACTATTTGGATTGGACCAATGAAAAAATGTTAATGTTTAAACCTCTCTGCATTTCTGAAGATGTGCTTCGTACTTTTTTATGTATTGTGGTTTTAAAAGAAATTGATTGAAATGAAAGAAATGAAATGAAATAATTTTTTAGAGTTTTTTTATGAAGATTGTTATCATAAAATTCAAAGTTTTAGAAGAGCTTTCTAAGATCAACATAAGAAGAGATAAGTGAGATTTTTAAAAGGATAAAAAATAAGAAAAAATTCTTGTATAATATTACGAGTATGGAAAATGTCTAAAGAATTTGAGAGAGGAAGATAAAAAAGCTCATTACAATAATACTAATGTAATTACATGTAGTGATTCTCATCTTTGTAGTATGTACCTTGCTATATTTTGATCTGAGAGATACTTGTTATTTCTATTATTTTTACATTGAGATGATCTGATGGTTAGGTGTTATACTTTGATTTCCAGTATCATAGATGTTAGATTACTATGTTGTTCACTTGATCATATTGTTGGAAATATTCAAGATATGACAAGTTATTGAGAGGGGAGGGGTGAATCAGTAACTTTTAAAATTTCAAAAAATTGCATACTGATATATTCACCATTCATCCAAGTAACCTACTGTAAGCATGAAACAAAATCATTTGCAACACTTGAACACACAGATTTTGTGACCTAGAAACCTTCCAAATAGAAAGTAAAACTGGGGTGGGGATGAAACCCACAAAGCTTCGTTACTGCAGTATGAAGTTGGTCGGTTAAGGCTTACCATGACCACTTCTGGTGATCTGCCCTGTTAGGAGCACAAAGGATTGCTAGATCCACCTTGTTAGAGGATTTACAAATATACAATAAAGTATGCACTCTGTTAGGAGATTTACAAAAGACTATTAAGTCTACCTTGTTAAAGGATTTACAAAAATTGATTCACCTGTTAGAATGAAACAGTGGATTTGATTACAACTGATTGCTGATAAGATCCGCTATCCTCTGATTCACCTTGATGTGATAGATAAAACTTTTCTGCTCCAAAACTTGACCTTGCTGAATACCTTCACAACTCAGCACACATACTTTCGCACGCATGTATTTCTTTCACACTTTCACATTTTCATTCATTACCATTACATTTGAATGATACAATACATTGCATATATATACCATCCAAATAAACAATACATGCAAGGTCAACCAAAACAACAAGTGCAAATCTCTATACAAAGTCGGCCCAAGGTAAAAACTCAGGTTCACTGAACTGACTCGGTGTCCTTCTGATACTCGGAGTCCAGTGCATTACTCGGCATCATCATGCACTCGGTAGAAGTGAAGGCACGGTCCATACTAAACACTTTGAGTAGTTCTGAACTTGGTAACCAATGGAGACTCGGTAGAAGAGATGTCACTCGGTGAACACTTCTATCTGAACTATAGCTCGGTGATCAAAGGAAACACTCGATAGAACCTTGTGACTCGGTGATAGTTAGTTTCCTTGATAACCGTCTGAGCTCAGTAAAATTAATTTCCTTGATAACCTCAGGAGCTTGGTTATCATGAATTTCTCGGTCAATACTAAGTACATCTTCACTTGGTCAAAACTGATTCCTTTCTTTACCTCAAACACTCAGTAAACACTGGCTGCTTTGTTCACCTCGATCACTCGGTAAACACTGACTTCTTTGTTCACCTCAATTACTCGGTAAACACTGAGAACTAGGTAAAGCTTGGCTTACAAAGGAATGTCCGGTGAGAGCTCGGTAAGCATTCAGAATCCAATAAGTGTTGTAACTAATGACAAAAATGTATCATAATGCCAACAATCTGCCCCTTTGGCATTAGTGACAAAAACACTTATGAGACAAAATTTATCTGACATGCTGATGACTGATTCTGAATATACATAGCTTCGTTATATACAACTCCCCCATAGAATGTACATACAGTATTTACATGAGCTGTATATCTCTTCCTTTGTACAATTTTTCCAAAAACACTTATTCACCCATAGTATACATATCCAACAATAATCTCCCCCTTTTTGACAATAATGAGAAAGAATAAAAGAATATATATACTTATATAGAAACACCAAAATGAGGGATGAACTCTGAATGTACCTGAAGAATAAGCTGGAGAGTCTTATCCCAATTCTCTTGCAAAATTTTGCAGGTGGAAAGAGCTACTTGAACTTCAGCCAAAAGTTCAATCAGATGGTCTGCAATGGAGAAGTTATTATCATGGATTAATGTCTTTGAATGTGCAATGTGCTTCTACATTGAATCCATGATGGGAAGGATCATGTTTTGGATATCTATCAATGTAGATCGGATCCTTGCCTCTTCTCTCAATAGCTCTGCCTGCTTCTTTGACAAAAATTTGATCCTGAGGTGATGAGATGAGCTTGAACTGGGGTCAAGCTTCAAATTCTGTGCGCTCACCTTCAGATCCTCATCAATTTTATTTAGTTTCTCTCTTATTCCCTTAGTGTACTCGGTAACATCACAAAGCTTAGCAAAAAGAGATGTTACATTATTAAAAGAATTTTCCATATCTGCCAAAACTGAGGTTAATGCAACCTGATTTATTGCAATGTTCTGGGGAATGTGCCCTAACACCTTATTATCAAATTTCTTTGCTGCACGCTCAATCAGCTTTTCTTGTCCGGAGGCATCTTCATTGAATTTATTAACTACCTCTTCCAATTGAATCAAAATGTGTTGAGAAGTATCAACATCAACACCTATAGCCTCAGTAATTATGTTCCGGGCATCCTCAATTATCCTGTATTCCTTATCCCTTTCTGATCTTAACTGCATCTGAGTAGCCTTTTTCTCAATAAGTTGACTAGCATACCTCATTTCTTTAATGGTAGCATTATCGAAGTCAATCTTTGGAATTACTATCTGTGTGTCCAAGTCAATGTCTTCAGGAATTTCCTTTCCAGTGATCATAAGTCTTAATGGTTTCTTTTGTTTGACTTCTGAGATGACTAGTTTGACCTTTGGAATAGACACAACAGTAGAGACAGAAGGACTAGCAGTAAAAACTGGGATGCTTGAGGGTTGAGTGCCAATAGGAGTATGTACAGGGTCAAAAATTTGAGTACTGGCCAAAAATGGTGATACACTCGATAATATAGTATCTAAGCTCACTGTGCCTGAAGTAGATGGCAACAAAATTGTAGAACAAATTGGAGTAGTCAAAATTGGAGAACTCACCGCAATACCAACTGATGATGATGGAGTCGAGGAGGCCAACTCGGTAGATGAAGAGGGGTGCAGCTCAGTAGACGAAGAGGGATGCAGCTCGGTAGATGAAGTGGTAGTCACTTCCACTGATGATACCTAGAGCTGAGATATGGCAGGTGTAGATGGTAAATTTGGTGTAGATGAACCTGCTGAAGCTGACTCCAACCTTGATGATGTCACAAGTTTAGCTGGGGAGTGAGGAAGGGATGCAATAACTGCTGCTGCAATTTTTACCAGATCATCCTCCTTATCTTCCTCTTTAGCTTCTTCCTCTTTGTCTTCTTCCTCTTTCTCTTTCATCATTACATGCAACTCTCCTGGTGTAACTGTGATGGATGGAGTGCTATCTGATTCATCACTGCTACTACTATTGTCATCATCCTTTATTTCTACTGGGTCTACACTTGGCTTATGTAGATGATAGATGTTTTTCCACATGTTTGTAGCATCATTTACAACATGCTCTATATCTTTGATCAAAATCAAACAAGTGTGGAATCTAATCATCATTTTACCTTCATAGGTTTTCAATTCAGATTTTACCTCTACTCCAGTGAGACTAGGCCGAAGATTCTTCAGGGATTGCTCATATATATCTTTTACCGTCTTGGTGGCTAACTCCCATCTTGACTGTACTCTCTCCAGTAGTTCTTTAGAGATATGAGGAGCAATCTGGTCCGGGGAGTATTTCCATTTTCCCATTTTGTTAAGTACCAGTTACTCAATCTGCATTTTCTCTGCATCAGTCCTTGTCTCAAATTTCAATGCCTTGAAATTTGTGATGCCAGCTCCTTCTTCCAATGATTTGAGCCTTTGCTCGAATGTAGGTGTAGGCTTGACCAATACAGGTTCCTGAATACCTTTTCTTGTCCTCCGAGTAAATACTGCAGTAGGCTGCTTCTTGGGCTTGGTAATGATTACCTTGCCTTTCTTCTTTGTCGGTTGCTCTTCTTCTGATTCTTCTTCTCCTTCTTCTTCTTCTTCACTTTCTTTATCTTCACCTTTTCCCTCAGTGAGCATAAGAGGACCCATTGCAGTTTTCAGTTTGGCCACTTTCCTCTTACCTTTGCTGATGGCCTATGGAATTTTGATTTCCAGTTCAATTCTGGCCTTTGCTTCATCATAAGTACCAAAAATCCATTGCCTTGGGTCTATTGGCTCATTTACCAGTGCTTCAATGATATCCCTTGTTTCATCAATATTTACCTCATATGGAAGAGGTTTCACCCATGCAACTCGGGGTCTAACTGCCTGTATGTACACCTTGTCACAGTCAACCATAAAACATATGTCATCTTTATATTCTTCAACAAGCCTAGGAGGAATTTTGAATCGGTTATTCATCCTCTCCTTAAAGTCTTCAAAATAGTTATCCATGATACTATCAAAATTTTCTCCCATCTCTGCTATAAACTCTTTAATCTGATACAAAATTGGGACATCTTTTCTCCATTCTATGGTTCCCTTTGATGGAAAGAATTTTTGTACATAAAATAGTAAACATATTAACAGAGATCCAAATTTACAGGGGTTATTCTTCGATTTCCTTATACTGTCCATGTTCTTGTTTAACTGCTTCAACATTACTTTTGATAGATCAAACTCAAGATTCTTCTTTACAATTTTCAGGGTCAAATCCACAGCTTCACACGGTACACTATTTAACCTGCTGGAACTATATAACTTATATGCAATAATATGTATGCCAAATCTTAGTTTCGGATCTGTTACAGTGTTAACCTTCAAACCTCTACCATCCCACTCGGCTAGGGTTTGCCTCTGTAACTCATCCTGTCCTAGGGTTTTGGTGGTTTTAGCTTTGCTGAGCATCGGGAGACCCGTGATTTTGTGAATCATCTTCTTAGTTATCAAAACAGGTTGTTCCAACCACAACTGACCATTATGCACTCGACTCAAGATATACCTAATCCATTTGGTTTGGAAGTTTCTAGGCATATGCGCGATGTGAGTCAAAGCTTTAGTTTCCAAATGCTTGTGCTCGATTTTGAGAGAACCATTTACACATAACTCCACTAGGGCATTATCCATGTCCAATGTCCTTATTTCTTGAATAGCACACTTAAAATGAGTGCGAATGTCGTTCACGAGGAGTACCTTGGGTGGAATCTGTGATTGAGCTCCATTGGGATTGAGCGATTTAGCGATGGCAAGAACGAGCTTGAACGTAGGTGCATTCCATTCCGTTCCCTTCACAAGCATTTCGGAACCCTTCTTCGCCTTGCTGCTGCTGGTGCTTGCGGATGCCATTGCTGCTCGGTGAGTGAAAAGGTTTCGTAAGAATACTTCACTGGAAAATCTCTTCAAATCACTTGAAATCGCTTGAAAGCCTACTTTTTTTGTGTAAATCTCGAATTCGCGGTGAAAAATGAGGTCAAAATCTGCCCTTTTGATGAAAAATTTGCCATTAATGTTCAGTATGGAGGTAGCTGCGATCGACAGACTGTCATCCACTAGCTCGGCTTAAACTTCGCAACTCGGTGACCAAAAGAAAATAGGTTAAACCGACCTTAACTCGGTAAGAGAAGAACCAACCATGCTCGGTAAGTGCAACTTGGTGAAAGAAGCCTTATTGCACCCGACTAAGCTCGGTAAGGTCATGTACCGATCATGATCCTGATGTATCTGAAATACTGATTTGATCATATTTTCATTCTAGGACTGCTTAGGATATTGCTTTGTAGATACAGTCCTGGTCTTATCCTGATGAGTCTTAATTGGAAATGGTAGAGTCACTCACTTCTTGAGTGACCATTCCATCACTTGAATTATCTAGCTCGGTAGACTTAGGAATCCATTGCTGCTTCATTTGCTTCTGAATATTGTCTACTTTGATTTTCTTCTCATCCTCGACTTTCTTTATGTTCATGCAGTTTTTAGATATATGACCAAGTTCTGTACATGTATAACATCTTACAGTGGTATCCCTTTTTCTTAGGTGATGTCTTGCACAGTTTATGCCAGTATGACCATATTCTCCACAATAATGACATCTGCACCAAGTGTTGTAGTCCCAACCAAATATTGCTTTGACAAGTTGTTCAGCTGGATTAAATGATTTGGATTTGCATTGTGATGCCTTATGACCTTTCTTTTGGCATTTGTGACATTTACCTTCAAATTTCAGTTTCTCTTTGCATTCATTGGCTTTGTGTCCATGCTGATTGCAATTGTAGCACTTTCCATTAAATTTGCCTTTTCCATTGCTCCAACATCTGTTAGATGTATGACCTAACTTACCACAGTGGCTGCAAGTAGGTCTTTGATTCTTTTGAGTACCCTGCTTGGAGGATTCACCTTCTTCCTTGTATCCAAGGCCTGCTTTACCATTTTGTTTATGAAAGTTTTCTTCATTTTGCAGATTCAATTGATCCATGTCCTTTTGAGATTTTACCATTCTCTCATTGAATTTTTTTCTAGAGATTAGATCACTTTGTAAGCTTGCATTGATTTGCCTTTCAGTAATTAAGTCATTTCTCAAATTCTCATTCTCAGATCTTAGATTTATAATTTCTTCATTTGCATTAGATAATTGAGTTACAAGATTTTCAAGCTGAGAGGATTGATTATTCCTTACCTCTAAGTCTTTAGCTGCCTTGTTCCTTTGCTCCAAGATTTCACATAGCCTGATGGACTGGATTTCTTGTTCCCTTTTGAGCTTTCTTACTTCTTCCTGCAGAGATCCATTCTTTTCTAAAAGTTCTTTGATTGCTTTGTCAGCTTCATCTGAACTACTTGATGGTGAGAGATCTTCAATCTTTTCTTCAACATACTGATGGTCATTCATTTGCCTTGCAAGTTCTTTTCTTCTTTTCAAGGATTGTGAAAGATGCTCTTTTGCTTCATTGACTTGAGCCATGGCCATTTTCAGATCTAGCTTTTCATTCTCAATAGTTTTGTCAAGTCTGAATATCTCCATTGTCCTTGATCTTTGCTCAAGCTATGAAACTTTTATCTTGAGAACCTTATTGCTCTGATACCAATTGTTGGAAATATTCAAGATATGACAAGTTACTGAGAGGGGAGGGGTGAATCAGTAACTTTTAAAATTTCAAAAAACTGCATATTGATATATTCACCATTCATCCAAGTAACCTACTGTAAGCATGAAACAAAATCATTTGCAACACTTGAACACACAGATTTTGTGACCCAAAAACCTTCCAAATAGAAAGTAAAACTGGGGTGGGGATGAAACCCACAAAGCTTCGTTACTGCAGTATGAAGTTGGCCGGTTAAGGCTTACAATGACCACTTCTGGCGATCTGCCCTATTAGGAGCACAAAGGATTGCTAGATCCACCTTGTTAGAGGATTTACAAACATACAATAAAGTATGCACTCTGTTAGGAGATTTACAAAAGACTATTAAGTCTACCTTGTTAAAGGATTTACAAAAACTGATTCACCTGTTAGAATGAAACAGTGGATCTGATTACAACTAATTGCTGATAAGATCCGCTATGCTCTAATTCACCTTGATGTGATAGATAAAACTTTTCTGCTCCAAAACTTGACCTTGCTGAATACCTTCACAACTCAGCACACATACTTTCGCATGCATGTATTTCTTTCACACTTTCATATTTTCATTCATTACCATTACATTTGAATGATACAATACATTGCATATATATACCATCCAAATAAACAATACATGCAAGGTCGGCCAAAACAACAAGTGCAAATCTCTATACAAAGTTGGCCCAAGGTAAAAAATCGGGTTCACTGAACTGACTCGGTGTCCTTCTGATACTCGGCATCCACTGCGTTACTCAGCATCGTCATGCACTCGGTAGAAGTGAAGGCACGGTCCATACTAAACACTTCGAGTAGTTCTGAACTTGGTAACCACTGGAGACTCGGTAGAAGAGATGTCACTCGGTGAACACTTCTATCTGAACTGTAGCTCGGTGATCAAAGGAAACACTCAATAGAACCTTGTGACTCGGTGATAGTTAGTTTCCTTGATAACCGTCTGAGCTTGGTAAAATTAATTTTCTTGATAACCTCAGGAGCTCGGTTATCATGAAGTTCTCGGTCAATACTAAGTACATCTTCACTCGGTCAAAACTGATTCCTTTCTTTACCTCGAACACTCAGTAAATACTGGCTGCTTTGTTCACCTCGATCACTCGATAAACACTGACTTCTGTGTTCACCTCGATTACTCGGTAAACACTAAGAACTAGGTAAAGATTGGCTTACAAAGGAATGTCCGGTGAGAGCTCGGTAAGCATTCAGAATCCAATAAGTGTTGTAACTAATGACAAAAATGTATCATAATGCTAACACATATATGCATGATGATACCTTTTTGAGATGACAATATATTTTATGATGATAACTAGCTATTTGGTATTTGGACATATCCTCTGATTACATTTATATAATTTGATTTTTGATGCTAAGGTTATTAATGCCGATGGACATTCCACAATCATGGCAGAATGAGGGAGTGGGATGGTGTGAGTGCATTAATTTTAACTTTTATTCTTCTAAATTAGATTTGACAACCATATACATGTCAAAAGTTTGAATCTTATTATAAATAGAATATACTTTAAAAAATAATTTAATAAATAGAACATAAAATATCTATTTAAATTAATATTTGTAGATATAAATCATCTATTTTTCAAGAAATTAAAATAAAAAATTTAAATTAGCAAAAACTAAATAAATGGAGCTAAAAGAAATATAAATAATTTTAGATGTAGTAAATCAAATTATAATTATTTTGTAGTGGATATCTATTAGCATTTCTTTAGATAGATTTATCTAAGATATCTATACTAGTTTGCTTCATTCTTTCTTTGTGATACTTTATGTAAAAGTGAGTTATGTAAATGGATTATCTCAATATAATTAAATAAATGGTTAAATTAGGTCATTTAATGCATTTATTGCTTCCACTATGTTATTATATGCAATTGCACTTGATTGTGTGTTTTAGTGTGCAAGATTTATGTCCCTCGTAGTGGCACATGGAGTTAGTGATTCAGTTGTTCATATTTAACCAATGTTGTCCTTGTATGGTTGATGTATCTTATTTAATTATTTAAATTAAACCCTCCAGTGATTTAATAAATCTAGACTCATTTGCATTATGTGATTAGACCCTATGAGTGTGTTGATGCATTTAGAGGTTTGCAATTGTTGCAAAATTTATTAAGGAATTCTATAATTTTGGTTTAATGGGAATTTTAGGCTTTATTTAATTTAATTTAATTCCTGACAGCTTTGCCATAGATGAATTTTAATTACTTGAAATAGTTTGTTTTTGTTTGGGTTGATTTAGGGTTTAACTAGGTGACCTGATTATTTACCCTAATTCATTATTCACTCAAAAAGTGAATAAGTATCCAAAAAAGAATTTTATTCCTCACTTCTCACTTTCTGAAATAAGAAAATTGAGAGCAAATTTCCAATTCCTCTTCTATAGGATTTTGTTTCTATTCGTTCTAGGAGCTACGAGCGTGAGATTTTTGCAAGATCAATCTCATTAGATCCAGCTCGGGGGGACCTTTGATTTCTATGAATTTTGGAAACTTTTGTGGGATTTTTATTTTGTTGTTCATATTCTTGTTTTTTCCCTTTTGACTGTCAAGTAGGGCTCTCTTGTTTTCTAGTTTTAGCTCCATTTTTGCTTCTATTTTTTGTAGCTGTATGTTGGGAGGTTGAGAACTAGTGTTCCCCTCTATTTATGATTGCTAGCTCTACCCAATTGGTTAGGTATGAGCATTTCCCTAATTTTTGGGATGGGGGTTTGGGGTTTCACATAGTTATGCTAATCATTTTTGCATATAATATTTGAACCCAATTTTTATTAGATTTCTATGGTTTATTCACCTATGGGTTCAATGGGTCTTATTTTCATTGATTTTTATCAATGTTAGGTTTTTGAGGATTTTGCCTCAATTTGTGTATTGCCCAGTTTTCTTGGTATGGTGTTGGTTGTGGATTTGGATTATCTATCGGATGTCAATCTAACCATTGTTGTACTTTTATGTTGCATTGGGATACATGTTACATCTATACTCTCAATCTTGTTTTTAGCTGAGTATCATTTTGCTTGTGTTTTCATCCAGCCCTTGTTTCTATGATCTTCGTGTTGTTGGTGCACCTACACACAAGCATGTGTGTGTGCATTTTTTGGGTGCTTATGAGGCCCAATCTCTTAATTTTTATCGATGGAGTTATTTTCATTAGCCTAGTTGGGTTGGGAATATGCATTGCCTATGGGCACTTATCATGTGATGAGCATGGCTATGTAGGGTAGCACCATAAAGGGGCTTCTCTCCCAACCTTGGTGACTATTTCCCATGTTGGCATGAAGAAGTTCTAAACAAGTGATAATTAAATAAATTACTGGGTAATAAATATAAGATAATAAAAATGTGAGCAGGCAAAGTTGATCCGACGACACTTAAAATGTGAGCACCTAGAATTGACCCAAGGATAATATTTAGCTTGGGCTATATGATGCCAAGAAACTTACCCTCCATTGAGTCCCTACATAGTTGACCCATAGAGCATCTGACCAGGATGTAGTCTCATAATCTGGATTTCAGTCATCTTTACTATCTAGCGTAAGTATTATCTATGAACTTTTTCTTTATGTGTGTTTGTGGTTGGATCATTATCTCCTTTAGCATGATAGGAGTGGGCCTATAGGTTCCACATGGTCGAGAGACATAGCTACCTATACCACTGCTAGGGACTAGTGTATAGAGATAGTTTATTCTCCAATTGAAACCAATGCTTGATGTTTCACTTGGTATATTCTAGTTTCTGGATTATGTTTCTTTGTGATTTATGCTTTAATTAGAATGCTTGGATATCATGTTTAGATGATATTCATTTCATTAATGCATTCCTTTATTATGTTGTTTTAGAATATGGTTAGATGAGGTGATTCACTATTAGTTGGAGTATCTATGCTTGTTGGATTAGCATGTTAGATCTTCTAGTTCTTATGTTGTTAAATTACATTGTAGTAGTAATTCTCTCATAAGATAGCTCTGCCCATCTAGTTGACAGTTTGGGATATTAGGCTCGAGGGATGGCTAGGGCCCTTAAGGTCTCATGAAGCTATTATGGTTAGGAGGAACCAAGCATGAGTTTAGTTGTTTATGTTTTCTTCATATGATGTTGGTCTATGAACCATGTATGTACATTTTAATGTTGTTTTCCATGTGTTCCTTCATATGTTGTTATAGATTAGATAGTTAGATGGTTTCTGCTTCCTATTATTTAGTGTCATATTATTATTGCATTCGAGTGTCCAAGCCTCAATTTTGTGGATCTAGTACTCCCTAGTGTGGAGGTTCTAACTCTTTTCTTTCCCTCTAAATATTCATCAGAATGTTTCCTTGCATTCCTAGGTGATAGTGTTTCAGCATTGGGCGATACTGGTAAAGTATTGCACACCTTAAGGAGATATGTCGTATGATACTAGAAAGTATAGCATGACAGTTGTAAGCTCTATGATAAAATATTGGAAGAGTATCGCATGACTATAGAAAACTCTATTGCATAGTCCCTGAAAGTATCACACGATAACTTGGTGGGAAATGTCATACGATACTGGACTATATTAAATTATCACCTAGCTATAGTGAGAAATAACACATGGCTATAGTGAAAAATATCACATGAGTTTGTGAGAAAACCTAGTCAGGCGACCAACGAGAACTTTTTGATTTGACCGAAACTTTTTGAGAGGTGGCTTGGTTACCTTTTATATAATTCTTGGACTCTAGTGTTTGAATTTTCAAATTTGGGATCCTTCAGATTCGAATGCATTTCATGACCTCGATAGCATTGTCATTTTTTCTTTTTTAGTGTCAGTTGGAGATTCATTGGAAGCCTGGATTGGTTGGTTACATTATTTGTTGTGATTTTATGATTGGTTACATGTTGATGTTGTTAAATTCCATGTTTTAAAAAAAATATTGGCTTTTATTTATCTTTGTTCTAGGGATCTTTGTGCAGGGCATTACATGTAGAATTTGTAGAAATGAGAGAGGAGAATATCTTTTAAATAAAGATGAAGAGAGGAGTTACTAAAGTAACTCACTAATCTATGAATAGAACCATCCATAATAAGTGTGTGCAAGAATAAATATCCTCATAAGGAGGATAAACTAGTTTTCTTAATAAAGGAAATACAAAAATGACATGCCTTCACACATGGGAAAAAGGACAAGCAAGTGGCATGTTCTCACACTTGGACTAGATGAAAAAATTAAATAAGGAATACCTTTGTTTATCACAAGTAAATAAATAAATACTTGACCAAAGAAAGATTACTAATTCTAATACCTCCTTTAATCTTTACTTGGGGAGATTACATCAAAGGTATCAAATCCAATTTTTTATAATAAAATTCAAATTTCTCTTTAGAAAGAAGTTTTGTCAAAATATCAACAACTTGATCTTCACCCTTGCAATAGATGAGGGACACATTATTTTCTTCAATTTTCTCTCTAATGAAGTGGTGATGGAGAGAAATAAACTTTGACTTTGAATGGAAGATATGATTATTTACCAATGCCATTGCACTTTTACTGTCACAAACAAAGGTGTAAGTTCTTGTTGAGGTAGCCCATAATCATAAATTATTCTTCTAAGCCATGGAGCTTCTTTACATGCATTAGTAGAAATTTAATATTCAATTTTGATAGAACATAAAGAAATGAAGGCGTCTTTGTTAATTTTTCAGGATATACCACCTAAACCAAAAAAGAAATAGTACCCACAAGTAGATCTCACACCATTGGGATCTCCACCTAGATTGTAATTAGTAAAGGCCTATAAAGAAAAATTAGAATTTCCATCATAAAATAATCCTACATTATGAGTTCCTTTGATATATCTTAGTATTCTTTTAGCAACTCTAAAGTGTATTTGTTTAGGTTTGGATGTATAAACCTTGAAACTAAGCCAAGACTATATGCAATATATCATCTTGTAAGAGTGAGATAATTCGAGCTTCCTACAAGTTATCTATAAGTAGGAACATCAATAAAATGAGTGTTCATATAGATCATTAACTTAGTTCCTAATTCACATGGTTGTAAACATGATAAGAACCATTCATTTGAAATTTTTGCAAAAGATCTTGAGCATATTTACTTTGAGAAAGAAAAATACACAAGGTTTTTGACATATTTGAATTCCTAAGAAGTAAAGTGATATCCCTAAATCAATAATTTTAAATTTTTGATAAAGTTGATACTTAATATAAAAAATTGATGTGTTACAACTTGAAGTAAGCATCAAGTCATCAACATTAGCATAATAATGACAACATCATCTTGAGTATGTTTAATGTAAGTTAAGATCATTTTTACTTCTATCAAAACCTTGAGAAATTAAGAGCTCCACAAAGCTATAGTCCTGCCTTAAGCAACAAAAAAATCATTAATCATTTTACAATAATTATTTCAATCAATATTTACTAAGATCATAAATTATAAAAAGATAACAATTTAGGTTGCTAGTTGCATCATTGTTTAATCAAAGAGTCATATTTTCATTAGTTAAAATAAATGGGAAAAATACCTAAAATAAGTTCTAAAAAATATACAATTTTTTTGTAATACCTGGTAAAACTATCCATGAAAACCAATATACCGACTTAGAACAACAAAAAACAATGAATATTGCATCAAGAATATAATATGATCTCATCTGTTAATGCATTTATTGTCCAAATTATTGTTATCATAAATGAGAAAAGTGCCTCAAGAAAAACATAAGATCTCATCTCTCAATGCATGTATTGTTCAAATTATGGTTATCACAAATGGAATAATATTGGGGTGAGAGAGGTCAAACTCTTGACCTCAAGATTTCTAAATGGTAGTTATGAGACCTATGCTCTAGGCAATTGTGGCATCACCCAAATGACATTTGTGGAATTCAATAGTTGGAAGATATATTTAAATTTGAGTCAAGAATTATTTATCTATGCCTCTGTCCTCTTGTTAAAATAGGAAGCAGAAATACATTTGTCGCAAAAAGACAACACAATTGAATACCATTCCAAATTAGGGCCAAGTTTCAATCCTAGGACTTGTCATTATCGACCCAGCATATTTTTAGACTTTTATCAGTTATGTGGCTTGTCATTCATCAGTAATAATTACCTATCATTCATCACTTCGTGATCTAACCAAGCAACTTGACTTAATTGTTACTGTGTAAACCAACATAATTAGTGGAATAAGCTAAGCACATATCTTCAAAGGAAATTAAACAACAATTTTTGTCATCCATGATCAGATGATGGTTATGAATTAATCAATTGTAGACTAAGCTTCCTCCTCTAAAATTTTGAAAAATCCAAACCTCTATATAATTTCATGTGAAGAAAAAAAAAATTTGACAATGTCACATTTCTACCATGTTTGGAACATTTATTAATTATTTTTATTACTGAATAGTTGGGTTTCTACTTGATTTGAGAATAGATTACAATAACAATTGGAACAAAGTAAGTAAAAAAATAAAAAAATTGAGACTAAGGAATTGAGAAAGAAATGTATCAATGAATTGTTAACATTGAAGAAACCATGATTTTTTTGTTTATTGAATTGCATTTCTATAAACCTTATTGGCACATTAAATCCATGTGCAAAAACTCCAGATGAGCTGGGATTCCATAATTAAAATAAAACATTTCTAAAATACTAAAAAAAACCTAAAAAATATAATGATATATTTCTTAAAATATTTTTAGTGATATATCCTACCAAAACTAGTAATCTATGAGGTGGGTCTCATTGGAGCTACATCATGCATAGCTAAAAAGAATTATTGCATGAGATTTCTTGATTTTAGTAGTAAATAACCCTAATTTTGGAGAGGCCTTGATGTGTTAAAGAGGACAAATAAATCTTCACAAAAATTGTGCCTTGAAGATTATCAAGTGAAAAATGTTAATAGAAAGTGCACACTACTATTTGCAATGTTGTGAAAATCTTGATTGGTATCTCCACTGAGAAAAATCCATGTTTCTATTGCCACTAGATCTAAGATTTTTTTATCTATTCTATACTATGGGGGAAAAAATATGCAACATTTTATGAAAACTATTTTCTACTTTGTACAAGGCAATTGTAAACTTTACCAAGAAACAAATGACCAAACTTGCCAATTACAGGAGTGGAGGCATTCATAGCTTTTGTCTATTAAATAAAGACTTCAAGATGATGGCCTCCCTCAAACTTAATATCTATTTCAATCTATTACACCACAAGAAATGTACCAACTAAGATATTTTAAGTTCAAGGGGATTCATACGCTTGTTCCTGTTTACTGAGTTGTCTTAGCATAAAAATAAGTAAGCATGCATGTAAAACATTAGACAAGTGAATTAATATAAAGATGCCACCTACTAAATGATTTCTAATACGTGTAGTGTTCAACAAATGTCCACATGTTTTGGAATAACTTTTCATATTTTTTACAATAGAAAAACAAAATTATCACCAGGAAAATTAGCACTGGCCAATCAAAAAATAGAAGTTAAGTTATAAAATTCTACTTTACTAAAATATTTTCAATAGAACATAGGATAAAATGACTATACACAGTTTCCTAGAAGTGAACTAATTTAGATAAAAGCAACATGAAAACTATAGTCTCTGCCTATTTATAGGCAGGACTAATAAAGAAATCATTAATTTTGGAATATGTCTTTCTAGGAGATTTCTTTAAACCATATATATTCTTTAGTTTACATACAAAGTGTTCTTTACCTTATTTAACAAAATTAGGTGGTTAAGCCATATAGATTTCTTCTTGTAAATCACCATTTAAAATAATGCTTTTAACATCCATTTGATGAATAGGCCAATTTATTTTAGAAGGTAAATAAAATACAATCTTAATAGTAGTTGTCTTAACAATGGGTGCAAAGGTTTCATTGTAATCCAATCCTTCAATTTGTGAAAAACCTCTTGCAACTAGTCTAGCTTTAAACTTACTAATTTTACTATTCACATAGTTTAGTTTTGGATAACCATTTGCATTAAACTAAATTCTTACCATTAGGCTACGAAACTAAATCCCATGTTTGAATAGCAATTAAAATGTGGTTAGATTTTAGCTTGTTCAAAGGTTTTAGGCTCATTAGAATTCATTAGAGAAGACATCAAACCATAATTGCACTATTTAATCCTTCTAGATTTAAGTCCATCCATTCTAGTAAGATAATCATCACATTCATTAATTAAATTTTCAAACTATTTAGGATTTTTCTTATTAGTAATAGATTCATCACTAGAAAAAAATTCATAACATGTAGAAGTATCAAATTAGTATTAACATTAACATGATCACTATAATTAGGGGGAGGAATAGAAGAAGATGCTTTAGGAGTAGGATTTAGAGGAGTAGGGGTTAGAGAAGGAGTAGATTTTAGAAAAGGAAATTGTTCCTCCACTATCAAAAATTTACTTCCACTAAATTCAACATATTGAACCATGGAACAATCATGTACTTCATTTTATGCAATACAAATATCTTTTGTGATTCACACTTTGTTGGTAAGAGGATAATAAACTCTATAACCTTTAGTAAATTCATCACACCCAAAAAAAGATAAATTGAGAAGATTTAAATAATCTAATTTATTCCTTTTTTGCTTGGGTGTACAAACAAAAGTAATAAATCCAAACATTTTAAGTTTTACAAATTGGGCTTCCTACCCGACCAAGCTATTTTGGGAGTTATATTAACAATATAAGTGACACAAGTCATAGCTTCATCCCAAAACTTGTAATCCATATTTTTATGATGTAACATACATCTACCAATTTCCATAATAGTTCTATGCTTCCTTTTTGTCACACGATTCATTGTGGCCTATAAGGAACAATAATTTGATGGTTAATACCAAAACATCTTAAGAATGATAGGCATTGTTAGCATATTTAGGACCATTATTAGTTCAAATAATTTTAATCTCAGAATCAATTTTGTCTTTCTATAAACATATGAAATTTAACAAATGTATCAAGTACTTGATCTTCTCTATGTAAGAAATAGATCCAAATTCTTTTAGTAAAATCATAAATAAGGGTAAGAGAATACTTTGAACCATGAATGAAGATGTTCTCCATAGGTCTTAAGAGATAACTATGAATAATTTGCCACTAATGAGACACCTTTCATGATGTATAGTGGGAAAAGGTATTCCTATGTATTTTTCCACTCATACACCTAGTGCATACAATCTTAGATGGAACAATACGAGGCAATACCTCAACCATATTAGTATTTTCTTGTAAAGAGTTCCTTGAAGAAACAAGTTATCATGATAGAATTTGACATTAGCCACAACTTGATTAGTGTTGGGATCAATAACATAGTACATGTCCTTATGAAATCCAACCTTATAATCTTGACATTGTTAGAGTAATTATTTGTTTTCACTTATTAATTAAATCACTTTGATTTAATTAAATAAGTTGCCTATTACTCTAGTTTTCTTAAGTTATCTCGTAGGTGCATATAATTAATATTTTATTAATTATAATGTGCAACCTAGCTTTTTTAGGCTTTAGGTTGCCCTTTTTGGGTTTTGATCTCCTTTATAAGGATTGATCTCTTTGTATTTTATTGAATCCATTAAATAATATTTTTCTTTGTCTAAATACAATTGTTCTGTTTTCAGATCAAACCCTTGCCTCTTCTTGTCTTTTTCTTCTCCATGACAAGTTTTCTGCATGTAGGTTTTCTTAGGCTTCATGGATTTGTTATGTGTATTTTCTCAAACCCTACATGGTATCAAAGCCAAATCTGTTGTAGCTTATCTGATGTTTCAAGAAAAAGGAAGAACAAGGGTTTAGCAAATTAGATCTAGAGTTTTTTCAAGTTTTTTCTAAGAAAATAGGGGGGTCACTAATTTTTGGAGTAGTTTGAGGCCAAACAGACCTCACGGATGGATTCAGAAGGCATCAAAACCCTCGTTTCCATACAAAAATTTTCTGATTTGGACAACATTGATCTAGGAGATAAAAGAATTTTGCCTAGCAAGGTTGTACGACCTCTACATGTGTTATGAGGCAAAGAAAATTTTTAAAAATTGCAAAAAAAAAAAAGAACTACGTGGTTTTTCTACCATGGCAATTAGGAAACTGTAGCAGAACCGCTAGCAGTTACTGTTGCAGTCATCGTTGGTGGCCACTGCTAAGCAATTACCACTAACGGTCTGCTAGCAACCCACAGCGGCTCTGCTGGTGACTCCCACCACAACTTCACCCCACGGCGGCCCTCCACCCTCCCATTTCCAAGCCACTACTTTGCAAGTGGTGGAGAGGTTTTTATGATTTTTTATTTTTATTTTTATTTTTTTTATTAAAAAATTAATTTTTCTTGCATTTCTAGAGGCCCTAGAGGGTTTTTTTCCATAACTTGAGCATACGGATGTATTTTTTCAATCCAAAAAAATGCCAAAAATCTAGTTCTAAGATGGAGATTTTGGTATTGGTGTTTTTGGGTTTTGATGTAGTTTGGTTGCTTGTTTTGATAGTCAAAGCTGGATGTTCTATTTTGCACTCTGGGAGGCATATCTTGAGCATCCGATCTCCGTTTTTGGACTTCTTTATATCATTGGAAAGATATTTCCATGTTCTTTCCAGTGATTCTGGTTGTTGTTCTATACTTTTCTCCAAGAATATTTTATTCATTCTTATGCATTTTTTCATGCTAGTGGATATCCTAGCTATTTGAGGTTTGGGGATCGATTTTGTTGCTTCTGATGCTTTGTTTTGGGTTGTACCTTCTATTGTATCAGTCTTATGTTTTTTCTTATCATTTTTTATATCATTTGTAAGCATCTTTATGCAAATGCACTGAGATAAAGTTCCACTCTTATGTTTTGGGATCATTTTCATCATTGTGATTCATTGTACTCACACTATTTTATAAAGTGCCATGGGGGGGATAGTTGTTTGCCACTCATAAGCCCTCTTCCTCTTTTGCCTCATGTAGTGTCGATGACATGTGCCTTTATTGGTGTCTATACCTCACTCTTGATGTGTCTGGTTCCTGTTAGTTTCCTATCACCTCACCCCATCTACATTAAGGGGGAGTTATATTGTTGGTTCTATGCTTCTTCGGTTTGATGGTTCATTAGTGTGAGCTATGTATTTAGTACCTAATCCTACATACTAGGTGATTACAGTGGCTATCTAGCTATTTATTTCGATGAGATGGATCATCTACCATATAGACATGCTCAATTCATGCCTTCTATTTCCTTGGAGCTTCTATAGATCAACATTTTGATAAATTTTTGCGGCTTTTCATGCTTTAGTGGTTTTCTTCATGATCTCTCTTTGTTCCTATCTTTTGGAACATTCTTTGCTATCTCTTTTTGGAGTAGGATTTTTCCCATGTGGTTTTCTCTATTTCTCCTCTTTATAGAGATTTTGTTGTGATTGGGTACCTAATCAGGCCTTGTTGTTGGGACCCAATTCTCTACTTTCATCACTATGCTAGGTTAGCTTACCTCATGAGCTTAACTTAAAGGGGGGTGTTAGAGTAATTATTTGTTTGCACTTATTAATTAAATCACTTTGATTTAATTAAATAAGTTTTCTATTACTCTAGTTTTCTTAAGCTATCTCGTAGGTGCATATAATTAATATTTTATTAATTATAATGTGCAACTTAGCTTTTTTAGGATTTAGGTTACATTTTCGGGTTTCAATCTCCTTTATAAGGATTGATCTCTTTGTATTTTATTGAATCCATTGAATAATATTTATCTTTGTCTGAATACAATTTTTTTGTTTTCAGATCAAACCCTTGCCTCTTCTTGTCTTTTTCTTCTCTGTGATAGGTTTTTTGCATGTAGGTTTTCTTGGGCTTCGTGGATTTGTTATGCATATTTGCTCAAATCCTACAAACGTAACTTAGAAACTAAAAGAATATTGGATTTCAATTCAAGAAGATAAAGAACATCATGTAACTTTACATTTGGAACATTAGCATCACCAATTTTTTCAAATTTGTAACTATGGTTATCGATGAATTGAAATTGGAATATTTGAAGGACCAAGTTGCAAATAATCAAACACTTCTCTATAAGATGCAACATGTTGAGAAGAACCACTATACACAATCCATTCTAAGAATTTAAAAATATTGTAACTAATAGTAAAAGCATGATGAGATTGATTAACAGGAGATTTTATTATTATTTTCATGATTGTTATTTATAGGTTGTAGCTTATCATTTTTATTTTTAAAATAATTATTATTTATGTGATCAACTTTCCAACAATAAGTGCAATGAGGTTTCTATTAAGACTATTATGTTGATTACATTAGTTATTATTGTGATTTGCATTGGGATTATTATTGTTGTTAAAAGGGGATCTAGAATTAAATCTATTATTATAATAACTATTATTATGAGAAAGTTAGGATTATTATAATTATTGGGATAATTGTTGTATGATTAGATGATCTAAAATTTTGATTTTGATTCTTAAAAATAAAGGCACATTCATTGGATCTAAGAGTATCAAATAGTATCAACTTAGCTTCCTCTTGACATAATAAATTATGAAAAATACTATGAGTTAATTGAGTAGACAAAAAAGGAATATCAAGTTGAGAATGAATATTAGTGATGAATTGTTTAAATTCCCTAGAAATATATTTCTTTAAAATAATGGTAATTAGTCTATTATAAGTTAGAGTAGCACCCAATCCAATTAACCGAGTTATATTAGAATCAAATTTAAGTAAAATTATTTTCATAGATTTGAAATATGTATACCTTAAGTCTTCTAAGAAGTTTAATCTTGCATGATTTGGTAGGCCTATCATAAGTTTGCTTCAAAATATCGCAAGCTTTGTAGGTAGTAGTTCAACTAGAAATTAGAACATATAAATCAGGGTTAAGAGAGATACTAATTAAGCCAAACACTTCCTCATTTTTAGTATTCCATGCATCTTTTTCATCTTCCATAGCCTAGGTATCAAGAATGGAAGAGGTGTTAGTAGCAACATCTAATATATAATTAAATCAAAAAATAAAGGAGAAATAAGTTTTTCAAGCATGATAATTTGAACTATGTAATTTTATTTCTGTAATCAAGGTAGAAATGGTTAAAATATTAATGTATAACAAAATAATTTCCTCCTTGACTAAATGAATTTGAGAATTATTTTGGGACATATAAATAAACATCTTTTTGAGTTTTATTAAGAACCTAAAAATAAATTAGGTAAGAGTTCTAAAATCAATGTAATTGGTTCTTTCTTATTTTAAAAGTGTTGATGTTTATAGTAAATTATATATGCCATTTCTTCTTTTTTTAACAATTAATAAAACTTTTGTGCACTTTTTTTTTGAATTTTGGATACTCTACAACTCCCACCCATAGTGTGTGCTTTGAGAGATGACCCTTCCCCCTTTGGATCTAGTGTAGGTGTATCTATATCTACTCCTTTTCCTTTTTGCTCATTCACTTCTAATTTCTGATCAGCCTCATCCAAGATTCAAGGCTCATGTACTACCTTCTTGGACCCCCTACCCACCTAATGTTTTGGCCTTCCTAAGCATTTCTTATCCCAAGCTAGTACGAGAGAATTTTGACCCAAAGAACATGGAGATCCCAAAATCAGGTTGGAAATATGCCCTCCTTGGTCACAATGATATTGTGATTCTTAAGGATGTGGCTAGGATCTCCCAAGGAAATGATGGTCTAGAGATTTGCTTGCTAGACTTTGTGGTTGAGAATATATCTCTAGCCTTTTCTCGTGCTTTAGTGGGTCACTTTCTATCTTGTCAACCATCCATTGAGATGGTTAGGAAATGACACACCTCAAAGTGGAGGCTCAACGGATTTTTTAGTGTCTCTATAATGCTAAGTGGCCCTTTTCATTTTATTTTACCATCTAAAGATTATAGAAGCATCATTCTAGTAGGCTCTCAGAGTCTGGGTAAGCATGGTTTAGCTTTGGTGAACTAGATTTGATTCAGATAAAGACTTGAACCATATGGCTCCATTTTGGGTGAGACTTCATTTTATCCAACTAGAATTCTAGGATGAAAAGATCTTTAGATGGATTGGTGACTCTTTTGGCCATTTCTTACGAAAGGATAAAATTACCTTAAACAAATCTAGGTTGGTCTTCACCCGATTATGTGTTAATGTTTCTATCAATAAGACACTCCCTAGTGTGGTGGTCTTGAAATCCAAATGGGGAATTTGGAATCAATCCATTTCCTATGAGAACACAACTCTCTACTATTAGAAATGCTCCAAATATAGTCATATCATCTTAGGTTGCATCAAGTCACACTAGGATAAAGATAACCTCTAAGGGAAAAATAAAAATAAGTTGATGATGAAATGGAATGTTGACCATGATAGCTCTTCTAGGGACAATTCAAAAACCTCCGCCAAAAAAGTGAACCAATTTTCTACTGAAATACCTAGAAATGAAGAAATTAAAGGGGACCTAGAATAAGGTGAAATTCCTAGGATTGGTCAATTGGTCTTAGGGATGAAATTGATGGTCTCACTGATGTTGTCATCTTTATTAACTAACTCTATGAGACAAGATGTGGATATGGTGGTTCCTCCTACTAGGGATGAAAAGGTAGAAGGTAAGGGATGTATTGGTGAGCTATCATTGTAGACCACAAGAATACAAAAGATGTTACTCAGGAAGAAAGTGAGAATATATTGCTTTTTCTTGGTGAGTGAGAGGTTGGCTAAAAGTAGTAGGGAGATTGTAATTCTCCAAGAGGCTCACTAAAGGTTTCTCTACCAATCATTGAGGAAGTGTATACTCCTACTATGTCTATGGTTGATTTTCTCTTTGCCCCTCCACCTCCCTAGGAAAGTAAAATTGGGGAGTGGCAAGAGGTTAATAGAAAGACTCATGGAGTAGAGAAGATAGATGTTGGATTAGAAAATAAAACTAGGAGACTTCCATAATCAAAGCTATAATGAGGGACATTTCTGAAGGAAAGAAACTTACCTTGGAGGATAACCAAAAAAAAAGGAATGAAGATTATTTATTGGAATATAAGGGGACTCAATAGTCTTAGGAAGCGACATGTCTTAAAGAAAAATATTTTTGAAAATAAGGCACGGATATTATTCTTATCAAGGAAGTCAAGATGACAAGACACAATTTTGAGAATATTGTGGAACCCTATAAAGGTAATAGGTAAGGGATTTTTCTACAATCCCCAATTCTTGGTCATGGAATTTGATAATAAAGTTTATAAATGGCTTCTTTTCAATTTTTATGCTCCCAACACACAAGCTAGAAGGCTCCTTTTTTGGGATAAAGCCTCTTGGGTAATTAGCACACATTAGGATAGTAATGTCATCTATGTTAATGACTTCAAATCTCCCTTGTACCTATTGGAGTAAATGGTGGGAGGAGGGGATGGGCTTTGGAGGACTACTCATAGATCATATAAGATTTGAATGACTTCTTAAGAAGGAATAACATCCTGGATATTGATCTCCAAGGTGCTTCTTTTACATGGTCCAATAATAGGACTGCCTCTAACCTTATCCAAGTAAGATTAGGAATAGTTCTCATCTTGGACAGATGGGATATTCTTTGCTTCACCTCTCTTCAAATGTTCCCTAGGATATTTTCATGCCATTCCATGCTCCTCCTTTGTTGGGATTTACATAATTCGACAAGGAGAAAACCCTTTAGGTATAAAATTATGTGGAATTCTCACCCTCAATTCAAGGATCACATCAACCATTAGTTCATTATCTGAGTGTAAGAAACATACATGTGATCAAGATAGTTAGAAAAATATAAAATATTAAGAGGAAGGTGGGGACTTGGACTAAATCTTCCTTTGGAGATATCCTTTTAAACAAAAGAAAGAAATTGAGAAGAAGATTGAGGCTATTTAGAATGCTATGGATAATGTGGATTTCTCAAAGGCATGCATTATGAAGAAAGGGAGTGGCAGAATAGTGGAAGTTGGTTATAGAAAGGGAAGAGATTTTCTAGCAACAAAGATCCTGAGTTTAGTAGATAATTAAAGGAGATAGAAATAAAAGCTTCTTCCATGAGTGTGCCTCTAAACATAAGAAGAGGAACACTATAACCAAACTATTGGATGCTAATAATAGAGAGCTAACAAAGGAAGATGATTTGAGGAATTGTGTACAACCAACTACTTTAAGGACATTTACAATTAGCACGTTCAACCTCTAAACCTTGATTCAAGAGATGATTTCTTAAGAATTATTGACCTAGTGGTGGATGAAGGTGTGAACTAGGACTTGGTCAAGAAATTCAGTGTTCAAGAGGTTAAAAAAAAATTCTCCATGCAGATGTTCAAGGTACTAAGGCTTGATGGCTTCTCTTGGCCTTTACCAAGAGTTCTAGGAAATTATCAAATTGAATCTTGTCATTCATGGTATCAGAGATTTTATAAGGAAATGAATAATCTTAAGGGAACTTAATCAAACATACATTGTCCCTGTTCCCAAAAATTGTGAACCAACTAGGATGGAGGACTTTGGGACCATCAACTTGTGCAATACTATGTATAAGATTCTTTCCAAAGTTCTAGCTAGTCATATTAATCCACTTTCAAATAAGTTCATTACCCCTTCCCAAAATTAATTTGTCCTAATTAGTTAGATCCTAGATGTAGTAGGAACTTAGGTATGGTGATGAAGTTAGATATCTCAAAATCCTATGACAATGTCGAAAGGGAACTCGTGTTTGACATACTAGCTAGACTTGGACTTTGAGAAAAAAATAATCCTACTTATAAGAGAGGTAGTTAAATTGGTCGAATTTTTTGTTTGTCTCAATGATAGGCCATAGAATTGTTTCAATACTAATTGGGTTCTAAGATAAGGTGACCCCCTTTCCCCCTACTTGTTCAATATTTTGGATGAAGTTCTTAGAAGGAATTTTATGGCCTTTGCTAAGCAAGGAAAAATCAAAGGTATTAAACCTAATTCAACTCTCCCACTTGAGGTCTTGCAAAAATGTGTTGATGAGACTCTCCTTTATGGCTTATCCTTCATGAGAGCAATTAGGTGCTAGAAGGAGCTT
The DNA here is from genome assembly GCA_028749045.1 of Cupressus sempervirens. Classification (NCBI taxonomy): domain Eukaryota; kingdom Viridiplantae; phylum Streptophyta; class Pinopsida; order Cupressales; family Cupressaceae; genus Cupressus; species Cupressus sempervirens. The sequence continues at coordinate 881,677,768 of CM053783.1, forward strand.
TTGGATCATTATGTTAAGGCCTCTAGTCAACATATAAATTATCAAAAGAGAAAATTATACTTCTTCAATACTAAGAGAGATCTCCAAGAATGGCTAACTAGTAAACTCAATTGTTAGATGGCTACTCTCCTAGATACTTACCTTAGTCTTCCCCTCAAAATCAATTCACCCCCTAGTTTTGGAACATGGTTGTGGAACACATGTAGAGGAAACTTAGAGGTTGGAAAGGGAAATTTCTCAGTAGTGTGAGCAAGCTACAACTGCTTTCAACCTCCCTCCAAGGTATACCTATTTATTTTTATCACTATTTAAAATATCTAGTAGACTTAGAGATACTATTGAGAAAATTGAGCAAAACTTCTCATGGTCAGAAAGAAAATTATGGGATGAGCCTTGTGGCTTGGGATAGATTTTAGAAACCAAAAACCTGGGGAGGGCTAGGCTTGAGGAAAATTGGAGTCCTTAATAGAGCTCTCATGGCTAAGGTCAGTTGGAAATTTCTTCAAGATTCTATTTGATGGATGAAATGAACTAATAGAGAAAATAACTAATAGAATCCTAAAATTACAATTAGAATATGAGAATCTAAGGAAAGAGAGTGAAGACCAGAAAAATAATTTAAGAATTAAAAAGAAAATGAGAACAAGACTTAGCAAATTTAAATAGAGCATGCAAGAAATTGGTGAATGATTACAGAATCAGAGAAAACTAGATGATACTATCATCTTACGGTATATCAGAAACAAAAAAAATTGAGAAAGGAGAATCATCAAACTCTAGACAACAAAACTTCAAAATATCAAGTGATATGAAGGGTAAGAAACCTTACAAGCTTACTTTCTACAATTATGGAAAATATGGTCATAGCGCAAATATTTGTAGAAGCAAACAAGTATTTCTAGAAGTACATAATTTAGTGGTTACTTTTAGAATTTCTACAAGTTTTAGCATAAAGCCTATGATTGTAAATTTAGAACTAACAATAGCATATCTGAGAAACAATTCTATGGATACTATTATAAATGCAATCACTATGGATACAAAGTTGAAGACTATGGAACCAAAATACTAAAAAATGGGAAATTGGTATAATATCAAAAGAAGGAAGATAATGATCTTGTTAAATGTTATCAATGTGAGAAACTAGAACATTTGACTACTAAGTGTAGAAAAGAAATTGTGCCACCTTAGAGACCATTTGGACTACCATGTTATATTTTTTTTAAAGTTTGGAGATTCGACATACAACTATAGATATTAGTTTAGTACAAAAAATGATCAAGATTTGAAAGGGAAGAAAATTTTGAATGAAGAACAACTTAGTAAAGAGATGAAGAAGGTATGGGTAAAGAAGGAAGATGAAGCAACATCAATGAAGGATACTATGTTGCATGAAACTTGGAATTCATATACCAACTAAAAATTTTATACAATACTTAGGGACATAGAATTACATTGAAATGTTAAAAAAGTCCCTTTAATTAATTATGAGAAAAAAATATTTGAAAGGTATTAAAATATGCAAGGATAAATAAGAAATAGAAAGGTTTAAAGTATAAGTATGAAAATTTTATCAAAAGATAAGTTTTACTGTCAGTGCAAAATTTATTTTTAGACTATAATAAATGATGTGGTAGATTAGTTGTTGGACATATTTCCATCATATATAGAAAAAGCTATCATGAAGTGATCATATTATAAAAAGAAACTACAAAAAAAAGTTTAAGTAAATACCATTATCCATTGCACCTATCTATTCAACAAGAAGAATTTAGACGAATCAATTGAATTGAGAATCCTAGTCACATGAAACCATTGGATAAGAAAATTTTGACTCAAAGATACTAAGAACATGATAGTGGAAAAAATTGAGGATGAACCTGAATATCACCCGATTTCTCTAAAATTGACAAATGTAAATGAAGCTAGAGCATTGTTAGGAATACTAGACAAATCTATAATGATAAAAGATGTGAGATTATTTATTCAATGAAAATAGATTGAGATTGGTGATGAAGAAGTAAGAATAGGCTACAAGGAACTATATAAAGAAGAAGGAATGTTGAGTGACAAGTTTGGGAATTTGGAAACATAAGGACTAACACACATTGTGCACATGCCAAAGAACTTTGAAAGTAGAGATCACAAAGGAAATCATTCACATGGTCACAAGTTTATTAGATAATGGAAGAAAATATGTACATACAAATTGAATTCTAAAATAGAAAGTGAAGCCCTAATTAGATACACACAAGATTAGAAGACTTTTGTTGTGAGCAATATCTTGGATAAAGGGATGAAATTTGCATCCATGGTATTTGGTGACAAATTATATCAGGAAAATTAGTTTAATAATATATTGGGTGGAGTAGTACATGTTGCCTATGAGTTTGTTACTAAAGGAAACATATATGATTTAGTTGAGATGCTGAAGAAACAATTGATAATGAATCTAAGGAAAATTAATAAACAAGGACTAAGGTATGGAGCTTTATTGGTATATATATTCTTCTATATACAAAACTATTCTTTAGGTATTGGTAGAGTAAATTGGATAGTAGGTGGACCAATTATTCATCAAATCAACAAGTATCTTGAATAGTTAGGAAGAAACTACAACATAGTAATATGGAACTATTTCAAATAATTTAAAGCTAAAATGTATGGAGGGTATCAAATACAACCTCTTATTATTGAAAATATAAGAAAGATATATGTTTTTCAATGACACATGTGGTTCAACTAGAATACCCTCTCATGAAAATGGGGAAACTAGTCATACCTCTCACTAGGTATCATCCCATTCCCATCCTTATCTTATACAATGAATTAAGGCATGGGTGAGGCAACATCCTTATTTATCTTTTTAATGTGTGTCTAAATATTTTAATTACTATGTTATCACTTATTACACAACTTAGAATGAGCTACCTGGTGACCACTTTGGGCCCCAATCCCCATTGCAAACCACTCTCATTGGATGCACCTAGACTACCTTCCCAAAAACTCACAAACCATAATTATGTACCATACTAAAAAATTATTGATGATTGAATTCATGCATAGTAAAAGAATTTTATCCATACACATCATGGTTACAACCATTTGGATATGAAACTAAAGAAGATAATAATTAATGAAAAATATAGAACAATTACTAGAACAACCTAAGGACATACAAGCTAATTGGTATGAGACATATGAAGAAGTATATAAAAGAAAAATATCAAAGGAAAATAAATTAGAAGGAGAGAGTAGTAATAGACAAAAATCAACTATCATACTGGAGACATATGCCAAGATTAAGAACAAGCAAGAAAAAAAAGGTATTTACCGATAAGAATGAAGAAAATGTACCAAAAAGAAAGACAAGATCCAAAACATCAAAATCATCAACAAGAAGATGAACATGATTTTAAAATACAAAATAAGGAAGCACAAGGAATCAAAGAAATAAAAATGAACTTGAACTTGAACGAGAAAATCAAAAGACTAAAAATTCCAAGAACAACAACAGACTTAGTAGAAGTTATGAGGAAATATGGAACTATTAAGTACATACAAAAAGTCAAGAATAGTAGATGGTTAGAAGAGGATAAGAAAATAATTGAAGATGCAATTATGTATTCTTTTCATAAATTCAAAATATTTCCAAGTCAAATACAATAGAATATCCCAAAGGAATTACTTCACAAAATCCAAGAAAAATGGGATGAAGCTACAAAATAAGAAAGAAAAAGTAGAGAGAAAATTTTAATATTTACAAAGGTGTTGAAGAAATTGACTCACTAATAAAGAGGAATGAGAATATATTCACTACAAAGTATAGAACAAAAAGATATTAATATGATTGGAAGAAGTTGAAAATGAAGGATTAAAAAAGTGGATAGTATTTTTTTATGTGGAGAAATAGGCATCAGATGAATCAATATAGATAGGTGAAATATATGAATTTAATGAGAAATTAGAACTAATAGAGGAATAGAAGAAAGATACATAATAAGTTATGAAACTAATTGCAGAATTTGAAGAAGCACAAGTTGCATGGGCACTACATAATATGAAAATGATAGAAGCAATACAAGAGAAAAGGAAAAGATATTCAAATACTAATGAAGAAGAAGAAATCTAGATGAGAAACTTGAATTTAAAATATTGAAGAAAAATATTACAAAGATGAGTTATGATGATCAGATAATATGTGTAGAAAGACTCAAAGAAAGAACATTAGTAGAGATACATCTGACAGAGAAAATAACGAGAAAGATTGTGAAGAAGACTATCAAAGAATTTTCAAGTATGCTTTTGGAAATTAAAATTAATGAGACATATTCAAGTATCAAACAACTACAAACTTATGTACATATAATAAGAAATAATTAGAACCTCAAAGAGGAATTATAGGAACCCATAAAACATTTATACTCATGCATGCATCCATAAGATTATGCAATCACTAAAATTTGTAGGTTACTATCAAATCAACTTGTAGAAATGTAAAGCACGAAACATAAGAGATTAATCAACATACTTGACACAATGATTTACATGGAAACCCAATTTGGGAAACACCACCAATAACATGGTACTCTTTTTCACTTTTATGAAGTGATGCCCTGTTAAAGGCCAACCCTATTAAAGGTTACAATACACATTATTAAATGTGACCCTATTAAAGGATTTCAATTACCCCATTAGGAGTGATCCTTGTTAGAGGACTTTAGGCCATTTAGTTGGAATGTCACCTAGTTAAAGGATTTACAAATGATTGTTAGGTCAACCTTTATCCAAAGGATTTACCCTAGACTAATACAATTGTTAGAGAGAAATAGTAAGGCTTTGATTTGATATAACTTACAACTTCTCTTGTAGATTATAGATCTCCTCAATTTTACTTTGCCTTCATATTTTGTAACTCTGATAGCTTGTTCACCCTTCAAGCATTCATCTCCTTAAGCATTCTTTCTTAACATTCTATTGTAGACTCTTCTCTTAGGTCACTTGATGAAACAAAACCCTTGACTCCTTGTCTCCCTTAGGTTCTCGCACATGACAACCTTGGTTCATGACCAACCATTCCTATAAATAGGAAATTAAGATATTTTTCTGCTCATTTTCCATCATTCAAATTAGGGTTTGGATGGATTAGGTAGGATACAATGTATCTACCCCATATCTCATATTTCTTCTAAAAACTTCTTCTAGAATCCATTTGAATTCATCTAAAAATGGTTTACCTCAAATTCTATGCTACTAGCTCATCAACCTTATATCCCACCTCATTCACAAAATTCAAGAAAACAAACTTGTTAGCTCAAATTCATCAAATCTTTGATCTTCTAAATAATGCAGTAGCTCGACATTATCAACCTTCTAATGCTCGGCACATACTATGTTTCTTGGCATCCATTGTGAAATTACTTGGAACCTACTAAAGTTTACTAGTGCTCAACATCAACTAAACTTTACTTGGCATCAACTATTTTTCTTAGCATACACAAGAATGAGCTTTTACTTTGCTTAACTAATTTTGTTCTCGGCTTACACTGACTTTTCTCGGCACCTAATATCCACTCGGTCAAGCTTGGTAGAAAAACTTTGTGTAACTTGTTCTTCTAAACTTTCTTAGTGTAACCAGGCTTTGTAACCTTAATTAGATTATCAATTCATTGTGTCATCACTATCTTAATTGATCCTTGTACTGCATTACATAATCATAACTCAACCTTTCCTCTAGGTGATATTGTTACATCTTTTGATCAAATCCTCTTCATTAATCAACTAAGTGATAGTACTTGAATCTTATAAGCAATTGTCTTACCAATAAATAGTAGGTTTGACACCAATGACAAAACAATGATTGAAACATCTTCAACAATCTTCCTCTTTGGCATTGATGGAAAACCAAATTGATCAACCAAATCAATTAAAATGGTAAACAACTTTGTTCAGTCAAACTGACTAGGTTAAAATAGTAAGACAATACCAAAAAAAAAAACTTTGAAATCTCTCCCTCGATCAGAAACTTCCATCTTTTGATTATGTTACAAAATGCCTTCTCATAACTTCCTTTGACTAGGTAGATTAGGATTTCTCCCTCTTTCTTATATTCTTGATTTCTCCCTTATCATACTTGTGTTCTTCTCTAATTAGCAATATCATCAATCTCTCTCTATCTCTTCGACAATAATTTCTTGATATGAATATCTCCCTCAGTAATTATACATACAAGCATACTAGCTTGATCTTTCTCCCTCTCAATCTATCTCCCTCTTGATCAGCAAATCATACTATTGATCAAGAATATTATCTCCCTCTTTGACAACAATGCCAAAGACATATCTTAAACATGGAGATATAATCATTTTCAATTTCTTTAGTTTCTCCCTTTGTCACCTTGCTTGTGATTGATTCTAAGTTTTCGCTCTGTGATTACTTTAGGTAGCTCCTAAAGTAAGATCCTCTACATCAATGTGTAGTATATGAATATCAACTTGTTTGATGCAAGGCACTCCTCTTATTACTTAGATAGCCTTTGATAAGGGTATCACCCCTAATTTAACTCTTAGATACTCATGATCATCCTTAGTTAATGCATTTGTTAAGATATCGGCAATTTTTTCCTTTGTGTTAACATATTCCATCTTCACCTCTTTATCTTGAACTAACTCTCTCAAGTAATGTTACTTGATTGCAATATTCTTATTCTTTGTATATATCACTGGATTTTTTGATATATTGATAGCACTTGTATTATCACAATAAAGTATCACCGGTTCTATGATTTCTTCCTTCATTCCTTTGAGCAGTTGTTTGATCCATATAATGTTTGTGCAATTTACAATAGCAGAAACATATTCAGCTTCAGTAGTAGATTGTGAAATATGATTTTGTTTCTTGCTAATCCATGTAACTAGTCTCTATCCTAAGAAAAATGCTCCTCCATTGGTGCTCTTTCTATCATCAATGATATTAGCCCAATTAACATCAGTAGGCTCTCAATTCAAATTTTTCATTCTTCTTGTAGTATAGATCAAACTCTTTTCTTCCTTTCAAATATTTCATTATTCTCTTCACAACCATTAAATGATTCTCCCTGGGATTTGTAGAGAATCTTGCAATTATCCCTATAGATAATGCAATGTTAGGTCTGCTATGTACTACATATTGCAATTTTCCAATCATATACATGTACAATGTTTGATTCACTTTAGTAGAATCATCATTCTTTGACAACTTGTGTGATGTCACCATAGGTGTGCTTACTAGTTTGGAATCCTCTAATCCAAAAAATTTCAATATTTCTTTGACATACTTTGACTAAGTGATGTATATACCATATTTCAGCTGATATAAATGCAAACCCACAAAAAAATTGATCTCTCCAAACATAGACATTTCAAATTCTTATTTCATCTAATTTAAAAAATAATTACATAAAGCATCTTGACCTCCAAATATGATATCATCAACAAATATTTCAGATAATAAAATACCTTTTCCTTTCTTTTTCTTCATGTATAGATAGCTATTATCATTAATCTTTTCAAATCCAATCTTCACAAGATAACTATGAAGTCTCTCATACCATAATCTTGGTGCTTGTTTCTAATCATATAGAGCTTTGTATAGTCTGCATACCATGTTCTTATCAGTAAATCCTTCTAGTTGTTCTATGTAAACCTCTTTCTCTAATATGTCATTCTGAAATGCAGATTTAACATCCATCTTTAATAAACTTTGAAACCTTTGTAAGCAAAATAAGCAAGTAGAGTTCTTACTCCTTCCAATCTAGCAATAGGGGAAAATGTCTCTCCATAGTTGATTCCTTCTTCTTCTGCATATGCCTTACAGACTAATCTTTCTTTGTTCCTTATGACTTCACCATTTTCATCTAGCTTGTTTCTAAATACCTACTTGGTACCAATCACATTTTTGTCTTCTAGTCTAGGAACTAGACTCCATGTTTTGTTCTTCTCTATTTGTTTAATCTCTTCTTCCATGGCTTTGTACCAGTCAACATCTTCTAATGCATCTCTTACTAATTTGGGTTCCTTCATGCTTAGCAAACATGTTTCACTTCTCAATCTATTTCTTGTCATTGGTCTAGCATCTTTATCTCCAATGATTTGAGTAGCAAGATGACGTCTTTTGACATATTTGGACAATCTTGGCTCAACTCTTATTTCTTCATTTTGTCTATCAACTTCAGAATCACTATGTGCATCTGTGTCGGGTATCTCAACATCTCTTTCATGTGTACTAATCTCAAAATAAGGATGTGCATCCATGTTATTTTGTAACTTGACATCTGAATGTAGCTCAATTTTTGAATGCAACTTGGCATTCATAGGGTGTGACTCGGCAGTCACTGTAATTTTCTATTGATTTGTAACTTGATTTGTAGCATCTTCTTTAGTATAAATTCCTTCATAAAAGTATACAAGTGATTTGTATTATTTTGGTTCTTTCGTAAGTTCATCCTCATACACTTCTATATATTCATCAAAGTTCACATTTGCACTTTCCACAATTTTGTTAGTGTTAGTACTCAAACACTTATAAGCTTTACTTCTTGTGGAGTAACCTAGGAATATACCTTCTTCACTTTTTGCATCACGTTTTTGATTCTTAACATCTTTAATAATGTAACACTTACTTCCAAATACCTTAAAGTATTTTACATCGGTTGAGTATCCATACCATAGTTCAAAAGGTGTTGAATGAGTACCTTTCTTGATTTGCACACGATTCAACGTATAGATAGTTGTACTTCTCTCTAGTATTTCAAAGCAACATTTTTCTCCATCATGAGTGTTCTATCATAGTCCCTTATAGATTTATTTCTCCTTGCAACTATTCCATTTTGTGAAGGGGTTCTAGGGGCAGATGTCTATCTTTTGATTCCTTTTTCATTACAGAACATCTCAAATTCATTTGATGTGATTTCTCCTCCTCTATTAGATCTCAAACATTTCAGCCTTTTACTTTTTTCCTTTTCAACTCTTGCTAAGTACCACTTAAACATTTGGAAAGCATTAGATTTCTATTTCAAAAACATAACTGTCATCATCCTAGAATAGTCATCAACAAATAGCATTATTTACTTATCTCCCTTGTAGATTTGCACATCAATTGGTCCACACAAGTCAGTATGAACAATCTCTAGTATTTCTTTAGAGGTATAAGTTTTACTTTTAAAACTTGACTTTGTTATTTTGTCTAGCTGACATTGTTTACACATTACATTATCAAGCTTCTTCAACTTAGGAAAACCTCTAACTTTCTTCATGTTACTAATACTAACCAAGTTATCAAAATTAGCATGACATAACCTCTTGTGCCATAGCCATACATCATAAAATTTTACAACAAGACAAGTAGCATCCTCTATATCAAGATAGAATAGATTACTTCTAGTTTGATCACCTTTTCCAATAAATTTCCCATTTGTGTCATCTATCTTAGCAATTTTATTTTCAAATTCAACCTTACATCCCAAATTGTTCAGTTGTGACACACTCAAAAAATTATAGTTAAGTCCTTCAACATAGTAAGCATTGTCACATAAAATCTTATCTGTGAGTTTGATAGAACCTTTTCCTTTTATCAAACATGGTGCATCATTTCCAAATCTTACACTATTTCTAGCATAACAATTTAGGATAATGAACTTACTTTTTTCTCCAGTCATGTAATATGAACATCCACTATCAATGATCCATCTATCATTCTTGTTCACACAAGTCACAAGTGTAGTTGCCTCATCTTCATGAAACTCATCCTTCATTGAAACATATACCACCTCATCATCATGTTCATCATAATCATTCTCTTCAACAATGTAGCAAGATTTCTTGCCTTTGTCTTTGTAATCTTTGTTTTCTTCATCTTTTCTACTCTTATATTTGTCACAACTTTTATAGTTCTTCTTCTTTGGACACCTAGTAGCAATATGACCAACCTCATTACAATTGAAATAAATGATTGGTAACTTACCTTTGAACTTTTTTTTACCTTTTTGGAATCTTCTTGCTAGTAGTGCTTCAATTTGTTCAACATCCTCCTCATCTATATCACTGTCACTAGACACATACTTCTTCTTTTTCTTCTTCTTCTCATCAGGTTCTTTTAATGACACTAGCTTTGAAAGCAGATTCAATCTTTTCAACCTTGTAATTATCAAAGTTAGATAGCTCAAAGGCAATGTGTCTACCTACTAGTCCTTCAAGTGATAGCTTATACCCTAGAATACATCTTAGTTCTTGAATTGCAAAAACTCTAATAGCATATAGAGGTAACAATGTTCTCAAAACTTTTCTTAGTACAGTATCATCATATATCTTACAAGTAGCTCCTCTTATTACATTGACAACTTCTTTTATCCTTTCAACATATTGAGCAATATTCTCACCTTATTCCATTCTCATTTCATCAAACTTACCTATGAGGCTTTCAGCTTTGGCTCTAAGAACATTCGTGTTTCTTCCATAGATGGTAGTGAGGGTATCCCACATTTTATTTGCACTGTCAAGACCTTTGATATCATCAAATTTGGCATAACTTATGGTAGAGGCAATCTCTAGCATTGCCTAATTATGTTCTTTCTTGTTCCTCATATCTTCAATAGTTGGGGCACCATCAGGATCAACATGTTCCACAAAAATGGTAGATTGTGCATGATCTCCAAGTCCTCCAAGGTGTGGCTTCATCAAACTTTTCCATGCAGAAAAGTTATCTCGATTAAGCATGGGTACTTCTCTTTTAGACATCTCCATCTTTGTGCTTCTAGTGCTTTCAAACTAGATTTCTTAAGCATATGACTCTGATACCAATTATTGGAATACTTTAGAATAACTAGGGGGCTGAATTAGTTATCCAAGGTCCAGATGTATAAATAAAACTTTTCACATCTCTAGTGAACCTATTAAACATTTATACTCATGCATGCATCCATACAATTATGCAATCACTAAAACTTGTAGGTTACTATCAAATCAACTTGCATAAATGTAAAGTATGAAACATAACAGATTCATCAACACACTTGACAAAATGATTTATGCAAAAACCCAATTTGGGAAAAACCACTAGTAACATCCTACTCTTTTTCACTCTTCTAAAGTGATGCTCTGTGAAAGGCCAACCATGTTAAAGGTTATAATATACATTGTTAAATGTGACCCTATTAAAGGATTTCAATCACCCTATTAGGAGTGAGCCTTGTTAGAGGACTTTAGGCCATTCACTTGGAATGCCACCTAGTTAAAGGATTTACAAATGACTATTAGGTCAACCTTAATCCAAAGGATTTACCCTAGACTAATACAATTTTTCTAGAGAGTAATAGTAAGGCTTTGATTTGATACAACTTACAACTTCTCTTGCATATAATAGATCTCTATTCAATTCTCAGTTCTTCTTGGCTTTCATACTTTGTAGCTCTGATAGCTTGTTCACCCTTCAAGCATTCATCTCCTTAAGCCTTCTTTCTTAAAATGCCATTGAAGACTCTTCTCTTAGGTTACTTGATGAAGCAAAACCTTGACTCCTTGTCTCCCTTAGTTTCTCGCACATGAAAACCTTGCTTCATGACCAACCATTCCTATAAATAGGAAATTAAGATATTTTTCTACTCATTTTCCATCATCCAAATTAGGATTTAGATGGATTAGGTAGGATACAATGTGTCTAGCTCATATCTCATATTTCTTCTTAAAAAAATTCTAGAATCCATTTGAATTCATCTAAAAATGGTTTACCTTAAATTCTATACCACTAGCTCATCAACCTTATCTTCTACCTGGTTCACAAAATTCAAGAAAACAAACTTGTTGGCTCAGATTCATCAAATCTTTGATCTTTTAAATAATGTAGTAGCTCGGAATTATCAACCTTCTGATGCTCAACACATACTACATTTCTCAACATCCACTATGAAATTACTCATCACCTACTAAAGTTTACTGGTGCTCAGCATCAACTAAACTTTACTTAGCATCAACAGTTTTGCTTGACATACAATAGAATGAACTTTTACTTAGCTCCAACTAATTTTTTGCTCTGCTTGCACTGACTTTACTTGGTACATACTATCTAGTTAGTCAAACTTGATAGAAAAACTTTGTGTAACTTGTTCTTCTAAACTTTCTTAGTGTAACCAACCTTTGTAAACTTAAGTAGATTATTATTTCATCATGTCATCACTTTCTTAAATGATCCTTGTACTTCATTACATAATCATAACTCAACCTTTCCTCTAGATTCTATTGTTACATCTTTTGATCAAATCCACTTCATCAATCAACTAAGTGATAGTACTCGAATCTTATAAGCAATTGTCTTACTAGCAAATAGTAGGTTTGACATCAGTGACAAAATAATGATTGAAACACATAGTCTTCTTCAACAATCTCTCTCTTTTATTAATCTCTCTCAACAATGATCTTTTCCATCATATCTCAACACTATTGGCAAACTAAAATATTTATCAACAAATATGAGCAGATAATCATAATAATGACAGGGTATTAGGGTAAAGGGATGAATATAAATTTTTTTATTAGAGACAACATGAGAAGTTAGCAATGGCCTATGGAAGATTTATGACGAAGCCTTATGAAACCCTAATTAGGTTAATTTGACAACAACATACAAAATTAGGTTAAGTAGATAATAAAAGAGATCAAAGTATAGGATCAGATATATAGAGAGTGCATGAAAAGAGTATGAGTATGAGTAAAGAATTATATGGTAATTAGAAATGAGAAGAAGCATGTACATAAAAGAAGTGAAGGAGCATAAATGACGTATCAAGCATTAGAGGAAGGCAACTACAGGTAAAATTTCATGTTCTATTCCTAACAGTTTACTAACAAGATTGTGAAATCCCTTAACTGAGTAGTCTCTAACATGACTTTGGAGCTCTATTTGAGGAACTTATTGTAAATCCCTTAACCAAGTGGATACTGTGTAAGTGGGATAAATCTATAAATAGAGTATTATTTAATAACTCTTTCAATTCTCCTAATAGGGTATTAGTCACTTGTAACAGGGTGAAGTCATTTTGAACATGATATTAATGTAAGCTCCCAACTGAACATCTTATTATTGCAATGATGAGATTGTGGGTGTTATCCTCACCATAGTTATTCCCTCTGACCAAGGGCTTTTTGTGAGACCAAATACTATGTTATGTGTTTTATGTATTTGTTTTACTTGCAAGTTATTTTTATTAGCTATCATTACAAATAGTTATCAGTGCAACCATTACTAAAATAGAGGATATCAACATACTTGTAATTTTATAGACTATTAGGTTATGTTGAGAAAGTTGAACAAGTGAATAATTTGTGTAGTACTGATTCACCCCCCTCTCTTAATACCTTACCTAAATCTTTCCAACACCCTAGAACTATCTTATCTAACCTTATGATTCTTCCTTAGATAGACAATTTTTAACTTCTCAAAAAGGTTCTTGAGATTTCAATCCTAAAATTTGAGGTCGACAAACCCTAAGACATTATTACTCCTAATTTAGTATATTAGAGTAGGCCCAAACAACTTTTAGAACTCAATAAATTTTGAAGGAAATTTATTTTCATTCATTTTAGGTATACAACTTCTAGAGATAATAAATCATTGCCAATTTCTCTAATTGGCTATTATAAGCCACTTTTGGAAATGCCACACATTTCTCTACATTGTCTACTTCATGTAAGCTAGGTTACCCAAGGTTTGACCCCTTTTTGGGGTCTCTAAAGCCTACAAATTTGAGTTCAAAGCTTTTATATCCTTCTCCCAATATCAATTTTTTAAAATATATTTTAAAATAGGCTATGCCAAAATTACTAAAAATCACAAGCTTCTAGTAACAACAATTTTGCACTAAGATAACCCATATTGAAGAAGACAAACCAAAAAATAGTTTTAGGTGATGTAAGATTGCCTTTACACCTAAGATGCTCCTGTATCAACAACACTCCACTTTTTTCTTTCTCTTTTCCTCACTTCAAAAATAACTCACTATTTGAAACAATTCTCTTCCACACAATTCACAAAGTTATTCTAACTTTTCAAGATCAACAACTTGCAATTCTTAATTTTCTCGAATAAAAATGTGTCTAATGAGACTTTATTAGTGTAGCTACTTCTATCTTTGTAAGTCAAGCATGATTGATTATCCTAATGTATGTGTAGGATAAGTACACTACTAGTTCACCAAAAGAAAACTTTCAATCTCCTTCAAGCTAACCCAACCTAGATCTAATTTACTAGTTGTCAAACAAAATGACAGAAAAGTGTGTGATAGATGCATAAGTATTAACAAATAAAGTACAATGGTAGAGCAATAAACAAAGTAAGATTAAGAACAAAGCATAAAAAGAGGTATAAGAGTTAGTTAGAATAAGTAATTAACTTCTTTACTTTATTCATCAGCAACATTATTATCTAGGTTACATGATATGTATTGGATATATATAATATAAGATTCATGACATAGGGCTCCAAAAAACTAATTTGAAAGTCAAAATTTGCAATAACTGTTGCACACACGGCATACATATAACACATTTGCCTCTTTAAATTTCTAAAAGGCCTTGGTGACAACATCCCACAAATCCTTAGATCTTAACAAAGCCTACATTCTTATACTCCAATAAGAAAAACTCATTCCACAAAAAATAAGAATCATTAATCCTAATATTCTAGCCATATTTTCCATCTCAAATAAAGTATGTAGAAAAATACTTTTTTCGAATAACTATTCTCCAACATTACCAACATTATCAATAAACTTATTTCAATTATTTTTTGAACAAACTAACTATGGCTTTTATATTAAAACCAAAAATGAATTTTGGTTTTTGCAGGTTCTTTTAAACTCTTCTTTTGCAGATTTTCCTCGTTCCAATATATTTTTCCTCCTTTTCAAGCCTTATATGTTGTTGCAAATATCAACTAAATATTATGATACTAACTAATAAAATATCACGATGACATACATATAGAAAACAAATATTTAAACTTACACAAATAAAGCTGAATTAGACAATGGATACCTAATGTGATATAACTAACTCCTTAATAAAATAAGGAATCTACAATATTTATTATGTGTCAATGTAAGTTTATAATTTGTTAATGTAAGTGTAAAATTTAGAACAAATTAATTTTTTATTTGATTTTTCTAAAAAATCTAATACTTTAGTACCATTTACACTAAATTGATTCTAATTATAAAGACAATTAGCTAAATTAATTATAAATCAACTATAAAATATGACCAATTATCTTACTACTGATATCTTTTTGAGAATTCTTTAGATCAATTGCCAATAAATATAAGAAATAAATAATATTATTTCTGCTAATCTCTTTCATCCTCATATTCCTTTTTAATTCTTTCACCTTGTATTCCTTTTTAATTGAATAGTATATTTAATAAATAAAAATATTACATTCATAAAAGACACTCAAAAGACTATCAGTAAGATAGGGAATACCAAAGTAAACTAAAGAACTACATCAACTACATAACAATTAGTCAAAAGACTAAAAGACTAACTAAGAATCAAGACCAAAGTACCTTTTTTACTAACATCATTACTATTTTGAAAAATAAAACTAATAAAACACAAAATTTAGATTTGTGTTTCCTTGTCAAGAAATGCTCTATGTGACCTTTTCATTTCTTCTAATTTCTATCTTTTACAACATAATAAATATAACAAGTTGCAAATAAGGTGAAGATTCTATTGGGAATATATAGTATCAATTCAACTAGAACCCTTCGAAATGTCTCTACAGGCATAGGTCCATAGATATTGTAGATAATAGAAGACCGTTGAATTTTCTTGTGATAAGAAATGTCCTATTCTTTATTCCTTCTAATGTATATTTTGCAACATGCTTCGACTTTTCTGCTTGACTTTGATCATAAAAAGCTATGATCTTACCCAACTCCAAGAGCTCTTTGTTATCTTGCACACCACCTACATACAAATTGAAAATGTAACAACAAAATGAGATCAAATTCCATTTGTATACATAAGAAAAACTATGAGAAAGAATGAAATAATTAATTGAACATACCAAAGATATTTTTCTAAAGCTGTAAAGAAAATTAATGGGCATAAGAAGTTAATTATAGTGATCAAAACTATTTCATTTTCTATTAATGATAAGATCTAACAATAATTCCTTGTCGATATAGTAACTAATAATTACATTGATCTTTTCTTGGTGGATAAGATGTTTTTGGTGTCTAGAAAAGACATAGGTTGAATTATAGGGGTGTGACTATCCTCTGCTCCAGTCTGTTGTACTTTGGGGTCAGCCCCCCTTCTAGTTGCTTTTTAAAACATCAAAAATAATTACTTTGATGTCTGTAATAATATTTTTTTCAAATCTTTGTGATAAATGACAATTTTTAAAGATTTGTACATATATTACAACTTTTCTAGAATAACAATTGTATGAACTCCTATATCAATGGCAAGATGTAACAATCTTTTTATAATAATATACTAGTAAACAATTACTTTGACATCCATAACAAGAATTTTTACTCACATTTGTCATAGTTGACATCTTCCAACAATTTATACATGTATTACCACTTTTTCTGATTAGTAACTGTATGAACTTCTATATCAAAAAGATCTAACAATCTTCCCTTAACAATATACTAGTCTACAATCACTTTTACATAAATAATAAAAAGGCTTTCCCTCACTCTTTCATAAATAATAACCTCCAACTATTTGCACATACATAACTACATTTTTTTTGGAATATTTAATGCTACAAAAGGTTACCCCTGGAGCCAAATGCCACCTACCAACCTGACGACCTACACATGCGTCAAAGACTTGATTGCAGGTAGGTGAGTTTGAAATTTGAGAGGGAAAATATTTTTGGCAAGAGACAAAAGGAATGAATCAGTCTCATTCGAAGAGTTGAAGAAAAGGGAGATCAGAGAAGAGATTTGCAGAGTAGAGAGGAAAAGAAGTAGATCAACAAATCAAGTCAAAGATAGAAGGAAGTTCCAATCTCATGTTTGCAGTTGCACATGTTGGATCCTTTTGGTTATTATGTAAGTTCATTGTTTGATTCTACCTTTGTAGTAGTGATTTCTCCAGGTTTTATTATATTAGAGCTACAAGTTCAAAGTTTTAAGGTTTTACAAGTTTGAAGATTTTAGAGTTTTCTAGTTGAAGCCAAATGCTCTCAAATTTTGTAATAGTTTTATAATATTTGAATAGAAAGCAAGTAATTAGGTAGGCATACAAATCCTTGGTGTCCCCCTATTCTATTCTTCATTGCATAATATTTTTCATTTGATAAGTTCATGTTTCAAAGCTTCATCCCACGACTCTCTGTATTTTAATAGTAGTCTAATATACTACCCACTTGACCTAGTCTTTAACCAAACACACTCTTCACTATTATTGTTGAGTCCTCTTGGCATCCTCTATTACTGAGCTCCACCCTATAGTGGTGACTGAGCTCACTCAACATCTTCTATGTTGAATTTCCCTTGTGTGCTGAGTTCACTCAGCTTCCTCTTGTGTCAAGTTCACTCAACAACCTCCTACTACTCAACATCCATTAGTTCTGAGCAAAATTGCCACTTGGCACCTTCACATACCAAGCAAAATTGGCACTCGGCAATAGTGTTTGCTGAATGAAAGTTGGTGTTGTGAGCACTGTCAATTCTCATATGGTATCAAAGCTTTGAGGCCCGACATCCATAGTGAGTTAGGGCATTTTTTTTCTAGGTTATTTGACATGGCAGGAGATGCAGGAAAGATATGGTAGTAGCCACCGCCCTTTAATGGAAAAAATTATGACACATGGGCAAAGAAGATGAAAACCATAATTGTTGCAAATGATTTGTGGGAGTTTGTGATTAATAAGTTCAATAATGTGATAGACCCAAATTAGTATGCTGCCCTTACTAACAATCAAAAGAATTAGTTGAAGGATTCAAGGAGAAAAGATGCAAATGCATTATGTTTGATTGAGGCAGCAATGACAGAGACAGTTTTTTTGAAGATTGCAACAACAAATTATGCAAAGGAAGCATGGGACATCCTTGAGACGAACTTTAAGGTAATTGATAAAGTCAGAGTAGTAAAGTTACAAATGATCAAAAGAGATTTTTAGAACCTTCAAATGAAGGACAATGAACCTATTGTAGATATTAACTCACGAGTCTCCACCTTGATAAACCAGCTCAAGTCAAATGGAGAAGAATATGATGAACAGAGGATTGTGGAAAATATATTGAGGAGTTTACCTCAGAGATATGACAATCTTATCATCACCATAGAGGAGGCAAAAAACCTCACCACACTAACCATGGATGAGTTGATGGGAACTCTTCAAACCCATGAGCACTAGATAAATAGATCAACAACTTTCCAAGAGCGGTCTTTCAAGGCTCAAGAGAATTCAAGAGGTAGGGGGAGAGGAAGAAATGGTTTTGGTCGAGGCTCAAGAAGTAGAGGTCATGGAAGGAATGGTCAAAGGAATACAGGTGCAGAAAGCTCAGGATGAGAAAACAACCAAGAGGGAGCAAGAACCTCTCAAAATAGCTCTAGAGGAGGTAAGAAGAATTACAACTCCAATAAGAGCAATGTTGAATGATACTACTATCATAAGTATGGGCATTATGCAAGTGAATTCTAGAAGAAACAGGGTGATTAGTTAAAGTAGAATGTGAATGTGGCTAATGTGAACATGGGAAATGCAAATAATCCCACAGCCTTCATCATGTGTAACATTGGTGAAGAAGGAAGCCCTAAGGTATGGTACCTTGATAGTGGATGTAGCAACCACATGAGTGGTAATGAAAGTTTATTTTATTTCATTGATGAGACTTTTAGGTCTGAAATTAAGAAGAGAAATAATGGAACCATTCTCATAGTGGGTAAAGGATCTATTATGGTCTACACCAAGCAAGGTGAGAAGAAGGAGATACAAAATGTGTATTTTGCCTCCGGTATGAAGCACAACTTGATGAGTGTTGGATAGCTCATTCAAAATGGATACAAGGTGCTGATGTAAAATGACAAATGTGTCATTCATGAGATGGATGAGAGTAATAGATTACTTGCAATAGTCCAAATGACAAAGAATCAAATATTCCCATTGAGAATAGAGACATGTTTCTCTTCTCAAGTCAGTGTTGCACCTCCCAAGAATGCATGTACAGTAGTACACCAGCAATCAGCTCTTAGGACTGTGATTAAAGACCCTTCCAAGCTTTGGCATCTTAGGTATGGACATCTTAGCTTTGTTGGTTTAAATTTGTTGTCAAAGAAAAGAATGGAAAATGGTTTGCCAAGTATTCTAAATTCATATGACAAGTGTGAGGCTTGCATATTGGGTAAGCAACATAGGTCTCCCTTTAATTCTATAAATTATAGAAGGGCTAAAGCACCATTAGAATTGGTGCATTCTAATTTGGTAGGCCCTATGAAAACTAATTCTATTGGGGGGAGTACATATTTTGTGACATTCATAGATGATTTCAGTCATAGGACATTGGTGTATTTTTTGAAGAAAAAATCTGAAGCATTTGATACACTTGTTGAATTTAATGCCCTAGCTGAAAAAGAATGTGGACACTATATTAAGGTCCTTAGATCAGATAGAGGAGGGGAGTATACCTCCAATATGTTTGTAAATTTTTGTAGGAAAAATTGCATAAGAAAAGAGCTTACAGCCAGTTATACTCCGCAAAAAAATAGAGTGGCTGAGGGAAAGAACAAGACCATTGTTGAAATGGCTAGAAGTATGATGAAAGCAAAGGGACTCCCAACTAAATATTGGGGAGAGGTTGTAGCAAAAATAGTATATTTGATAAATAGGTGTCATACAAAATCAGTTTGAGACAAGATACCTGATGAGGCTTGGTCAAGGGGCAGATGGATAGTTGAGCACTCGAGAGTGCTCAAATGTGTAGTATATGCACATGTGCCTAAGGAAAAAAGACAAAATTTTGATGAAAAAGGTGTAAAGTGCATCTTCATAGGGTAAAACTTAGAATCAAAGGCCTATAGGCTATATGATCCAATTGACAAGAATATCATCATTTCAAGAGATGTGGAATATCTTAAAAATCAATCATGGGATGGCTCAGTAGATGAATCCTCAAGAACTTCAAGTAAAGTGCCTACTATTGAAGAGAAAGAAGATGAAATTGATGATTAACAACAAGATGGAGTAGAAAATATAGATTGCAGATAAAAGGAAAAAGGGAATCAACCCTTAGCATGTCGAGCAATAGCTCTAAGCACATCAAGACAACCCTGAGTTTGTATGCAAAATAGTAGCACTAGCAATACTAAAAATTTAGATCCCACTCTCACCTCCCTATTTCCAAGAAAGACTAAAAGTCTAAGGGAGATATACCAAGATGAAAGGTATGAGGAAGATTATGATGAGAGTGTAAATTTTGTATTATTTTCTCATAGTGATCCAATATATTTTGAGGAAGCTATAAAAGAGGAGAAATGGTGTAATTCCATGGATGAGGAGATAGATGTCATTGAAAGGAATGAGACATGGGAGCTAACTACATTGTCTCCCAAGAAACAAGTAATTGGAGTGAAATGGGTTTACAAGACCAAGTGCAATGCTAAAGGAAAAATAGATAAGCATAAGACACATTTAGTGGTCAAGGGGTACAAGTAGTAGTATGATAGAGATTATGATGATACATACGCCCTAGTTGTAAGAATGGAAACCATGTGTGTTGTCATAGAAATTGCAATCTAGCACAAATGGAAGGTATATCAAATGGATGTGAAGTCCACCTTCTTGAATGGTGTATTGAAAGAAGTGTATGTGGCATAGCCACCTAGTTATGAAGTTGTAGGTGAAGAAAACAAGGTGTATCAATTGAAGAGAGCTCTATATGGGCTCAAGAAAGCTCCACAGGAATGGTACAGTAGGATTGACTCATATTTGATGAGAAATGGCTTTAGCAAAAGTGATGGTGAGCCCACATTGTACATCAAGGTAGAAAATAGTAATGTGTTGATTGTTGTCTTGTATGTTGATGCTTTAATTTTCACCAAAAAGGACAATTTTCTAATTGGTGAGTTCAAAGAGGCCATGAAAAATGAATTTAGAATAATAGACTTAGGTCTCTTGAAGTATTTTCTAGACATAGAAGTAAAACAAATGTATGATGGTATTTTCATTTCTCAAGAAAAGTATGCAAGGCAGATATTGGAGAGATTCAAAATGCAGAACAATAAGGTAGCCCCAACACCAACAGCAATAGGTCTAAAGTTAAATAAAGATGATTGCAGCAAAAGAGTGAATCCAACACTATACAAGAGCATGGTTGGAAGTTTGATGTATTTGACTACAACTCGGCCAGACATAATACATGCAATAAGTTTGATTTCTAGATTTATGGAAACACCAAAAGATTCCCATTGGCAAGCAGGAAAGAGGATCCTAAGGTATGTAAATGGTACCAAATGATTTGGAATTTTGTATACTACAAAAAATGATCTCAAGTTGGTTGGTTACACAAATAGTGATTGGGCTAGAAGTTTAGATGATAGAAAGAGCACTTCTAGATTGATGCAGGAGAAGTTCTTGATTGTGTAGATAGATCGCCGACTGTGAGGCAGTTTGCACAAGGTTCTTGTGTTGCATGAGATTTGTCTTCTGAAGACTTGATTATGGAGAAGAGAAAGAAGAAGATGACTTTTGTGATTGGATGGATTTTGAGGATTCCTCGACTTGAAAAATTTAGAGCAAGAAATCAACAATCATTGCTAGTTGATTTGCAGAAGCAAGTGAATGAATTAGAAGCTGAGTTGCAGAAATGAAGAGCATGTCACCAGAAAAGAGATGTTGATAATTCCTTGGATGTGGAAAAGAAAGATGATCCAGTGGAAGAGCAAGTGGATCAAGAGGAAATCATTTGCGAACCTAAAGTTGAAGAAGATGAACGAGAAGAGGAAGAGCATGAAGATGGAAAGATTTATGAACTTGAAATAGATCAAGATGATTTGAAGATTGCAGCAATGGAGGAAACATATAGTGCCTTTGTTGGAGATCAAGCAAGTGAAGAAGTTACATGCATTGTTGACAACATGAGAGAGGCAAGCAAAGATGAGAATGTCAAACAGGTAAATTCTTACGAATCATGGGATGTTGTCTTTGATATGAGTTTGAAAGATATTGATAATGGTTTGCATGAGGATCTTCTTAGTCATGTATGGTATGCAAAGGAAGATTGGTATGGTGATGCTGGATTTATTACAGGTGTGATTAATTCAACAAGATTGAATGAGGATGAGATTTATACTTGGATAGAGTTCATTGCGAAGGAGTATTTTCAGCAGCAAACAGTTGTTCCAACTAGGTGTTGGAAAAGAAGAAAGAAGGAAATATATTGGCATCGGATACTTATTCCAGCTATGTGTTGGAGGAAAATAAAAAAAACTTTCAACAGTGGCTACTTCATTTTGTGAATCCATATTCACAAAATTTTTCCTACCATGGGAGTCAGATGCAGGAGCATCATGCATCAGCAAAAAAAAAATGTGGAAGATTTGCATGTTGGTTTTCTTGTCCTGTTGAGGTGGAAGCTTGTGGTGAAGATGAAGATGGTTCTATATCTTTATTTTGGCATTAAAGTGTGGGAAACACTTTTCTATCTACCAAGGGAGTCTGATGCAAGAGCATCTTACATGGGAAAATTAAATTATTAGAAAAAAAAAAGAGAGAGGAAAAAAAAAATAAATAAATAAATAAAAATTGGAGGAGAGAGAAAGTGACGAAAATTAGAGGAGAAATATTAAAAAAATAAAAAGGAGAAAAGAAAGGAAAAGGAGATTTCTATTTTCGAGGCACATAGGTGGCATAAAAAAGAAAAATAATAAAAATAGTTGTCATTCCATTAATCGAGGTGTGTAGGTGACAAGTTCCTTAAATCGTGCATTTAATATTTGTTGGGTGCTTAGTTGTATTTGGGTGGGAATTTAATATTTATTTAAAGGTAGTTGTATTTACCTTTTATCCCACATTGCTTGTGTTTGTAATGTCTTGGGTTAGAAGTGCCTATTTAAGCAAGGCTTATAATCGTTTGTAATTAAGTTCAAGAAGTTCAAGAAATGGAAGCTCTTCTAATGGAAGTTCGAGAAATAGAAGTTTTTGAATTGTAAGCTCTTCAAATGTAATCTCTTCTAATGAATTTCAAGTATTAATGGATGCTTTATGAAGCATTGTTTGTCATCTCTCTTGTCTCCATATAATTGCATTTTTGGTTGTGAGTTTGTACGGGTGGTGTGGCCCCCCATGTACGCACCACACTTGAAAAGCTTGTCTTGAAGAGCTTCTATTTCTCCAACTTCCATTAGAAGAGCTTCCATTTCTTGAACCTTCTTGAACTTGATTACAAACGATTATAAGCCTTGCTTAAATAAGCACTTCTAACCCAAGACATTACAAACACAAGCAATGTGGGATAAAAGGTAAATACAACTACCTTTAAATAAATATTAAATTTCCACCCAAATACAACTAAGCACCCAACAAATATTAAATGCATGATTTAAGGAACTTTCCACAAACTTCTAAGATGCCACCTACACACCTCGATTAATGGAATGACAACTATTTTTATTATTTTCTATTTATGCTACCCATGCACCTTGAAAATAGAGATTCCTCTTTTCTCCACTTTTCCTATTTTCTATTTTTAATTATTTTCCTTCCATTTTCGTCACTTTCTCTCTCCTCCAAAAATTTTTTTTTTATTAATTTTTTCTTGTATTTACCTTTTATCCCACATTGCTTGTGTTTGTAATGTCTTGGGTTAGAAGTGCCTATTTAAGAAAGGCCTATTATCATTTGTAATCAAGCGGAAGAAATGGAAGCTCTTCTAATGGAAGTTGGAGAAATAGAAGTTCTTGAATTGTAAGCTCTTCTAATGAATTTCAAGTATTAATGGAATTTGTATGAAGCATTTTGTCATCTCTCTCTATCTCCATATTGTTGCATTTTTGGTTGTGAGTTGGTACGGGTGGTGTGGCCCGTCATCAGTGGTATCAGAGCAGGAGTTCCTGAGTGTGCAGACAGATCGCCGAATGTGAGGCAGTTTGCACCAGGACCTTGAGTTGGGTGAAGTTTGTGAAGAAGTTCTTGATTGTGTAGACAGAGCGCCGACTGTGAGGCAGTTTGCACGAGGTTCTTGTTTTGGATGAGATTTGTCTTCTGAAGACTTGATTATGGAGAAGAGAAAGAAGAAGATGACTTTTGTGATTGGATGGATTCTAAGGATTCCTCGACTTGAGAAATTTAGAGCAAGAAATCAACAATCATTGCTAGTTGATTTACAGAAGCAAGTGAATGAATTAGAAGCTGAGTTGCGGAAACAAAGAGCATGTCACCAGAAAAGAGATGTTGATAATTCCTTGGATGTGGAAAAGAAAGATGATCCAATGGAAGAGCAAGTGGATGAAGAGGAAATCATTTGCGAACCTAAAGTTGAAGAAGATGAACAAGAAGAGGAAGAGCATAAAGATGACAAGACTTACGAACCTGAAGTAGATCAAGATGATTTGAAGATTGCAGCAATGGAGGAGAAGTATAGTGCCTTAGTTGGAGATCAAGCAAGTGGAGTAGTTACGTGCATTGTTGATGACATAAAAGAGGCAAGCAAAGATGAAGATGTCAAACAGGTAAATTCTTATGAATCATGGGATGTTGTCTTTGATATGAGTTTAAAAGATATTGATGATTTTTTGCATGAGGATCTTGTTAGTCATGTGTGGTATGCAAAGGAATATTGGTATGGTGTTGCTGGATTTATTACAGGTGTGATTAATTCAACAAGATTGGATGAGGATGAGAGTTATACTTGGATAGAGTTCATTGCGAAGGAGTATTTTCAGCAGCAAACAGTTGTTCCGACTAGGTGTTGGAAAAGAAGAAAGAAGGAAATATATCGGCATCGGATACTTGTTCCAGCTATGTGTTGGAGGAAAATAAAAAAAATCTGTCAACAATGGCTACTTCATTTTGTGAATCCATATTCACAAAATTTTTCCTACCATGGGAGCCGGATGCAGGAGCATCATGCATCAGCAAAAAAAAAAAAAAATGTGGAAGATTTGCATGTTGGTTTTTCTTGTCCCTATTGAGGTCGTAGCTTGTGGTGAAGATGAAGATGGTTGTATATCTTTCTTTTGGCGTTAAAGTGTGGGACACACTTTTCTATCTACCAAGGGAGTCTGATGCAGGAGCATCTTACATGGGAAAATTAAATTATTAGAAAAAAAAAAAAAAAAAAGAGGAAAAAAAAAAAAAAAGGGAAAAAAAAAAAAAAAAAAAAAATTTTGTGGAGGAGAGAGAAAGTGACGAAAATGGAAGGAAAATAATAAAAAATAGAAAATAGGAAAAGTGGAGAAAAGAGGAATCTCTATTTTCAAGGTGCATGGGTGGCATAAATAGAAAATAATAAAAATAGTTGTCATTCCATTAATCGAGGTGTGTAGGTGGCATCTTAGAAGTTTGTGGAAAGTTCCTTAAATCATGCATTTAATATTTGTTGGGTGCTTAGTTGTATTTGGGTGGGAATTTAATATTTATTTAAAGGTAGTTGTATTTACCTTTTATCCCACATTGCTTGTGTTTGTAATGTCTTGGGTTAGAAGTGCCTATTTAAGAAAGGCCTATTATCATTTGTAATCAAGCGGAAGAAATGGAAGCTCTTCTAATGAAAGTTGGAGAAATAGAAGTTCTTGAATTGTAAGCTCTTCTAATGAATTTCAAGTATTAATGGAATTTTTATGAAGCATTTTGTCATCTCTCTCTATCTCCATATTGTTGCATTTTTGGTTGTGAGTTGGTACGGGTGGTGTGGCCCGTCATCATAGATACATGTTCCATATGGGATCAAGTGTTATTTCATAGGCATCCAAGAAGAAATCTATTGTTTCTCAATCTATAGTAGAGGCAGAATACATTGCAACAAATGTAGTAGCATGTCAAGCTATTTGGCTAAGGAGGATCTTGACAAATTTCAATGAAAGGCAAGAGGATGGAACCACAATTTATTGTGACAACATCTCATCAATTGCATTGTCTAAGAATCCAATATTACATGGTAGAAGCAAGCATATAGAGATCAGATATCACTTCATCAGAGAGTTGGTGGAGAGTGGGGATATCAAAATAGAATCTTGCAAGTCTTAGCAGCAGCTAGTAGACATTTTCACAAAGCCATTAGGCATTGGAAGTTTTGTACACCTAAGAGAGTGTATTGGTGTAGTTGATTTGGATCAAGTGCGATCCTTATTTTTTTTGGGTTGGGACAAAGGGGGAGTGTTGGAATATTTAATGCTATAGATGCTTGCCCCTAGAGCCAAATGCCCACCTACCACCCTAACGAATTGCACATCTGTCAGAGACTTGATTGCAGGTAGGTGAGTTTGAAATTTGAGAGGGAAAATATTTTTGGCAAGAGACAAAAGGAATTAATTAGTCTCATTTAAAGAGTTGAAGAAAAGGGAGATCAGAGTAGAGATTTGCATAGCAGAGAGGAAAAGAAGTTGATCAGCAGATCAAGTCAAAAGATAGAAGGAAGTTCCAGTCTCATGTTTGTAGTTGCACGTGTTGGATCCTTTTGATTATTTTATAAGTTCATTGTTTGATTTGACCTATGAAGTAGTGATTTCTCTAGGTGTTATTATATGGAGCCATTAGAGCTACAAGTTTAAAGTTTTAAGGTTTTATGAGTTTGAAGTTTTTAGAGTTTTCTAGTTGAAGCCAAATGCTCCCAAATTTTGTAATATTTTCATAATATTTGAATAGAAAGTAAGCAAGCAAGCAGGCATACAAATCCTTGGTGTTCCCCTATTCTATTCTTCATTGCATAATATTTTGCATTTGATAAGTTCATGTTTGAAAGCTTCATCCATTGGCTCTCTACGTTTTAATGGTAGTATGATATATTACCCACTGAGTCTAGTGTTTGACCGAACATACTCTTCAATGTTTTTTCTGAGTCCTCTTGGCATCCTCTATTAATGAGCTCCACCCTATAGTGGTGACTGAGCTCACTCAACAACCACATTGCTGAGCTCACTTGGCATCTTTTGTGTCAAATTTCCCTTGTGTGTCGAGTTCACTTAGCTTCCTCTTGTGCTGAGTTGACTAGGCACCTCCTGCCACTCAGCATCCATTGGTGCCGAGAAAAATTGCCACTCAGCACCTTCACGTGCTGAGTGAAATTGGCACTTGGCAATAGTGTTTGCTAAGTGAAAGTTGGTGTTGTGAGCACCATCATTTCTCACAATTTTTTATTAATTATTGTGATTCATTTGAGATTTTTTGAAGTCTATGGTTTTGAACCTTTCTATCTTTTTAGTATTTTTCTATTGTAATCAATTTGGTTTAACTAGTAATTAACCAAACTCACCACTACCTCTTTCAAATTTTGTTATGAAAAAATATTAATGAATAAGAAATATGTTTTGATGAATAAGACAATTCCACTATAATGAACTATGAAAGCCTAAAAATCATTTTTGCATCAATCTCACAAAAGAACCAAATGTACCCAAACATGGTCATGATATGCACCAATCTCTTTAAAAAAAAACTATTCAAATAGTGTCATGATACAAACTTCCTGCTTATAAGCATGCAGATAGGAAATATGCCTTTTCTTAGATCATCCCCAAAAAAGTCTTGGAGCTAATAATAATAATAATAAAGTTTATTCTTTCTCATTAAGAGAAAATTAGAGCTAGTTATAGTAATAAAGCATAGGGGTTTCAACATATCCTGGAAAAATGAAGTTGATTTGAATTTTATAGGGCATCAATTCAATCTTAAGATTTTCTCCAAGTCCTTTTAGAGCATGTTTGGTAGTAGTATACACAAAACTATTGTACACAAGATACTGTCAATAGTACAACACAACCAAAAAGTTTATTATTCTTAATAGAATTAACAATTGGAAAAGGTTAAGAACTCTAAAATAAGAAAACAAATAGTTTTGGTAGTAACATACCATTCCTAACTAGAAATTCATGAGAACAATGGACATGGGTGTTTGGGGATTCTTCTGCTTCATCAATGGAATTCCATTCCCACATGTAGAGTATTCACAACTCATGTCAAATTAGTTTGAACCATGACATGCACATCTTCAATACTCATCTCATCTAGAAGTGCAACCTACATTGCAGATTAGCACATCAACAACCCTTCATTCAATAGACTCTTTTATTGCCCTTGTCAATGTTTCATAAACACCCACATCTGCAACCTATTCAAATTCAAGAACAGATTAGATATCAAAATTTCTAGGTCTAAAGATAAAATTTAAAATGAAGGAATGAGATTAAACCTTGGTTAATATTTTATTTTTCGTTTCACCATCTTTGGAAAGAATTTGTTCTACCTTCTCCAAATTAGTAGAGCTTATGTCTACAATTGTGATGAATGCTCCTTGAGAGAGAGCCTCTTTGGCAATGGCAAGTCCAACCCCACTTGATCCACCTTTTATCAAAACATGCTTCCCCTCTAGAGATTGCAGCCATGGCAATGGAGTCATGAAACTGATCTTCATTTGATGCATGAAGTTGAAATAAGGAATATTGTGATCATTTGATTCCAAAAAGAGTTATTTATATTTCCCCTAGCTATGAATTCCTATGTCGTCTCCTTGCATTAGGTGGAACATTTTTTTATGAAGGCTAGCACTTGACATTGGCATGACAAGAATATTACTTTGGGGTGTCACTCATACATTAACCTTTTTTAACAACCAATTTAGGTTTTTTACAGTGTTTTTATCATTCATTCTCAATATGGTTTTTTATTTTTTCTCCCCTTATTTCATTTATGTGAGATTTACAAGAAATGTGAGTTTTCGTAAATCTATGGGGCATGTATATTGGAGATCTTTAATAAGGAGGGTCATCTTTTAGAAAATATTAGAATAAGCTGCATTAAGATGGCCTCATGAGCAGAGGAGATAATCCACAATTGGAGATAGTAGCCTAGCAGACATGGATTAGCTTGTTGTGGCTCTTGGTCAATCTCCAAGAAGTGGAATCTAACTTGCTCACATAGTTCTCACATTGTCTTTAGTTTCTAAAGAAATTTAGATATTTTAATATTGTAATATTACTATCAAAATTCAACTATTTTAATATTGGTCAAAAAACCTCTTGATTGCTTTGAAAAGGGATTGATAATTTGAATATTAGAGAGGCTAATAGCTATAGCTTCTCCAAACTAGCTAGCTCTATTTGAATGGATTTAGAAGCATTAAAGTGTTGGTAATTTTAGAAGCACTAAACTCTTAGTAATTTTAGAGTACTGTAGATTATTTACATTTCTGATGTTAAAGAAATTGATGGATTGTTTTAATTGATATAATTTTGTTTACATTTTAAATTTTAGTAGTATAAATATAAGTTTGATTAGCTTATGCTTTTTATGAATTAAATTAAATTATATAGATTAAAAATAATCAAGATTTAAAGTAATGGAATGAAAAGAATTATTTCAATGAGATTAATTAATATTTGCATTACTTACTGTAGTTATTATACAATAAAGGTGGGTGTTATTCTTAGAGTACTAATAAATGCATGCATATTGAAGATGAGCAATAATTCAAAGTGTTTAAAATAGGTGAGAATTTTACTTAGCCAACACCAATTTATATAGTTGTATTTCCATTGACAAGGGAAGAGTATTGATTATTATAAATGTATACTAAATTCTAGAAATGACATGAAAGTTAGCCATCAAAAAAAGGAGTGAGAGTGGCATATGTAACCAATGCATGATGGTACATGTTCTCATAAGAACCTGGTTAATTAACTTGTCTAGGAAGCCTTGGCAATATATGTTTGAAAAGAAAAAAATTCTATCCTCAATTAATACTCACATTACTTTTTTCAATGAATATAAAAGAAACAAGTTTTGTATATATAGTACAAGTAAAGGCATGTGCATTGAAGAGGGGTAATAACTCTAATTATTTGAGAGAGGTGGAATTTTTATTTGGCTAATGTCAATTTATATGGTTATTTAAAAATTCTTATAATCCATTGATAATAGATTCTAAAGAGGGTGTGGAGTCAACTATCTAATAGTGGATGAAAGTAAGTGTAGCTAATGCATCATGCTATGTGCTCTAGTAAAATCATGTGCATCTAATATTCTAAGAAATCTTAATAATATATGCACAAAAATAAATTTTCAATTCTAGACTATTGAGAAGAAAAATTATGTTTATTCTAATTAGGACTTGCACTAATACAAGATTAGTTTGGTGTCTCTCAAATACATGTTTAACTTTTTGAAAACATAATTTAGATTTTTAAAATGTCTCTATTGTATGTCCTTGGTATCTTTTTTAATTTCATTTATGTTAGATTTAAAAGAAATGTGAATGTTTATCTTAGATTGAAAATAAATGTGTGTTAGATACAATTGTTCAATTGAGTGTTGTCTTTGATGTTACACAAATGTCATGTCAGTTGGCAGACAAGGTCTACCAAGTTTAGTTGGTCAACAAAACAAATTTTAGTGTCTACCGATCTCTCTTGGGCATCGAAGGATTTTGTGGAAGAAGTCAATGGTAACCAAGATCACAAGGTTAGCAAAGGAAAGTCAATGTTTACTGAGTTCACTAAATCTCCAAAAGATTTTGAAGAGTTTGTAGTGTTCACTGAGCTTCAGTCGGTTAACACTGGAAATCATTTCTGGAGCAGTGTTTACCGAGCAAGGTCAGCCAATGAAGGATTTCATTGTTTTGAGAAATAAATTTTAATTTTTTTATGTAATAATTGTAGCCAAAAAAGGTAATGATTATTGATAATTGTAGCTTGTAATTGTAGCCAACTTGATAATTTGTAAGGTATAAATAAAAAGGTCAAATTGTGAATTCAGTATGAATGAGTGAGCATGCAAGTGTGTTGATTATAGGAAGAGGAAAGTGTGAACGAATTTTGGAGAAGGATAAGATATCCTTGAGGAGTAGCAAAGTTGTATTCAATGAAAGAGGATCTAGTGAAACAAAACAAAGATTTGTATCAGCAATTCAGTTGCATCTCATTTAGGTCAAGTCATTGTTACTTGCTCATCATTATAGCAATGATTTCTAAATCTCTTAACAGAGTTGGTTTAATAGCCATTTTGTAAATCCTCTAACAAGGTGATAGTTCTTTTGAATTTTTCTAAAGTCCTCTAGCAAGGCCACTCCTAAAAGGGTGATTAAATCCTCTAACAAGGTCACACCTAATAGTGTGTTTTGTAACCTTTAACTAGCTTGGCTGTTAACAAAGCTCACTTTAGAAGAGTGAAAATTAGTAGCTAGTTACTTGGTGGTTTTCCCATATTGAGTTTCCACATTAAATTTGGTGTCTCTTGTGTTCATGTTATTTCTTTTATGCATGCATGTTAATAGCTATGAATGCTTAAAGTTTAGTAATAAGTTAACATACACTGCATCTACCGAGTTACAACATTTTTGTATGGTTACCAAGTGACAAAAGTAACTAGTTTTATAAGACATCTAAGGGATCAATGGATTTTTTTTTGTGGTAACTAATCCCCTCCCCCCACTCCCCCCTCTCTCAGTTACTCTATCTATATATCCAACAATTGGTATCAGAGCTTTTGGTGCTTGTAGGAAGGATTCCAAGGATCTAAGCTAAAGATCAGGATGTCTTACCAGAGAGAAATTCCAAGGCTTAATATGGATAACTTTTTAGCATGGCAGGGACTGATGAGACTTCCTCTAGCTTCCATTAAAGATTCAAGATTGAAATACCTTGATCAAGAATACACAACACCTTCTAGAACATTATTTGTTAATGAAATTGCTAAGAAAAAGACTCATAACACCATGATGATAGATATTGCATCTAATCTAAGCTATGAAGAATTTGATGATATCAAGGACTACACAACTACCTTTTCTATGTATAACAACCTAAAAGATAACTATGGAGGTGATGACAATGTGAGAAGAGCTAAAGCAAAGAGTCTAAGAGGACAATTTGATTAGATGAAAATGAGAGAAGATGAGAATATTGCTAAATATGTTGAACGAGTCAAAGCAAGTGTTAGTGCAATCAAAGCTTCTAGAGGGGATATCAAGGAAGAAATAGTTGTAATTAAAGTTCTTAGAACATTGCTTCCCATTTATATAATTAGAGTTTCTACAACTCAAGAAAGAAGATGTGAAGAAAATCATAAGATAAATTTAGAGACCATAGTAGGAAGATTGACTATATTTGAGCTAAATAACTATGACAACTATGTTCCATCTTCCGAGAACATTGAATTAACATTTGAAGCCAAGCTTTCACTCAAAGAAAACGGCAAGAAAATAAAGAAATCTCAGTCAAAAAGTGAAGCAGAATCAAAAGAAATTTTTGATAGTGATCTTGAAGTAGTTGAAGCTCTACTTGCAAGGAAATATTCTAGAGGAAAAGGAAAATACAAAGGTAAAGTTTCTTTGATTTGTTTTTAATGTGAGGAAATTGGTCATATTGTAGCTAGGTGCCCAAACAAGAAAAACAAGGATGAAAAGAAAGGTCATAAGTGCCATGGCAAGAAAGACTTCAAATCATTCAAGGACAAAGGTAAGAAAACATGTTTCATGTCTAAGGATTCTAAGGATTCTGATAATAGTGAAGGTGAAATTGTTTACATTGTTGTAAAATATGAATCTGATAATGATGAGGAATATAAGATGGCGCTTATCTCTCATGTGAGAAAAAATGATACATGGATCATAGACAATGGTTGTTCTCATCATATGACTAGTGAAAAATCAAATTTGAACATTTTGAAGACTATGATGGTGGTAGTGTGAGGTTTGGTAATAATGAACCTTGTTGAATAAAAGGAAGAGGAAGAATCTCACTAACCAAAGAGTTTATATGTGGTAATGCCTATAGGGTTGAAGGACTAAAACACAATCTATTGAGTGTGGCATGGCTAATCAATATTGAATTCAAGGTGGAATTCATGCATGGGAAGGCAAGACTGTTGGATGAAAAAGGAAAGCTGATTGGATTAGGCATACAAACAAAAGGTAACTTGTTCTATCTTGAACTTGGTGAATGTTCATGTTTTATTGCTCAAGTTGAAGAAAGTTGGTTATGGCACAAAAGGTTATGTCATGTGAATTTTGATAACCTGGTGAAAATAAGGAAATTCAGGAAAGTAAGAGACATTCCTAGTATAAAGTAACCTAATGTTGGTCTATGCAAGAATAGTTAGATTGGTAAGATGGCAAAGCGTACCTTTAAAAGTAAAAGCTATCAGTCTAAATTTTTTTTGGAAATTGTGCATATTGATTTGTGTGGACCTATTGGAAATGAGAGCTATACTAGAGAAAAGTTCTTCATTCTTTTTATTAATTATTACTCTAGAATGATGACTGTCATGTATCTAAGAGAGAAATCAAAAGCATTTGAGAAGTTAAAATGGTATTTAGCCATAGTATAATAGGAAAGAGGAAAATATTTAAATGTTTAAGATCAAACAAAGGTGGTGAATTCATCTCCCATGAATTCAATAACTTTTGCATTGAAAGAGGAATCAAAAGAAAGGTATCAGCTCTTGGAACTCCTGAGCAGAATAGAATAGCTAAAAGGAGGAACATATCTATCATGGATTGTGTAAGAACTCTAATGACTGAAAAGAACATTGCTATCAAATACTAGAAGGAAGCTATCAATACTGCAGTTCATACCTTGAACCAAGTAAAGTTGAAGAAGGACTCATTCAAAACCCCCTATGAGTTATGGTATGGCTATAAACCCAATGTAAGTTACCTAAAAGTATTTGGAAGTAAATGTTATATTTTGAAAGAATCTAGAAAAGGAAAATTTGATGTGAAGGGTGATGAAGGCATATTTTTGGGATATTCTTGCAAGAGTAAGGCATATAGATGTTTGAATTTGTCTACTCACAAAATCATAGAAAGTGCACATGTGAAAGTTGATGAGTTTGTAGAAAGGACTAAAGAAGAAAGAAAAAAGGAACCAAAAGATTATAGGAGACTTCTAGTCTCGAGTCTTCATTCACCGAGTTGCAAGAACCCGAGTCACATTCCAATGCTACCGAGTCAATGTCTACTAAGCTAGAGCAGCCTAAAATTGAAGTTGAAGTTCAAGAGGATGATAATGCAATTCATTCAAAAGGCAAGGACCCTATATTGGCCAAGTATGTTAGGAGGCATCATGCACTAGAGCAGATTATTGGAGATAAATCAAAGGGTACTATGACAAGAAGTAAGTTAAAAGGTACTTGTTTACTTGCTGATTTCGAACCTAGAAATGTCAAAGATGCATTGGAAGATAAAAATTGGATTGAGGCTATGAATGAAGAGATAGAGAATATAGAGAAGAACAATAAATGGACTCTTGTACCTAGGCCTAAAGTTAAAAATGTGATTGGAACTAAGTGGGTATTTAGAAATAATTTGAATGAAGATGGTAAGGTATCAAGGAACAAAGCTAGATTGGTATGTAGAGGCTACTCTCAAGAAGAAGGAATAGACTATGGAGAGACTTTTTCTCATGTTGCAAGATTGGAAGGTGTTAGGACCCTACTTGCATATGCTACATACAAAGGATTTAAGGTATATCAGATGAATGTCAAATCTACATTTCTCAATGGTATTCTAGATGAAGAAGTCTACACTGAGCAACCTAAAGGTTTTGTTGACCCAGACAAGAAGGACATGGTCTGCAAATTACAAAAAGAATTGTATGGTCTAAAACAAGCCCCTAGAGCATGGTATGAAAGATTGCATAACTATATTATTCAGATTGATTTTTAGATAACTAATGATAACATTAGCTTGTATATCAAGGAAGGACTAGATAACAAGATTGTTTTGGTAGAAATATTTATGGATGATACTCTTTTTACAGGGAATGATGATCTATGCAAATAATTTTTAGAGAAAATGAACAAAAAATTTCAAATGTCTATTTTTGGTGAGATTAAATTATTTGTTGGTCTTCAGATTTGGTAGAGAAAGAATGGCATCTACATTACTTATTTTAAATACATCAAGGAGATACTCAAAAAGTTTTGTATGGAAGATTGTAAACTAGTTGGAACTCCCATGTGTACTGGACTAAAGCTTACCAAGGATGATGAATAAAAAGAGGTAGATCAGACCTTATATAGATCAATGATTAGAAAATTGTAGTATGTGGTTCATACAAGACTTGATATAGCTCTTGTAGTTGGAATAGTGGCAAGATTTTTAGCAAAACCAAGAGAAAATCACATGATAGTAATCAAAAGGAACTTTATATACTTGAAAGGCATTGAAGATTATGGATTGTGGTACAAATTTAGAGGTAATCTGGACTTGAAAGTGCTTACTAATGCTGATTGGGTAGGAAACATTGATGATAGAAAGAGTACAAGTGGTGGAGCATTCTTTCTTGGAAAGAGGTTGGTATCTTGGAAAAGTAAAAAGAAAAATTGCACATCTCAATCTACAGTAGAAGCAAAGTATGTTGCAGCAGTAGAAGCCCTTTTGTGACAATACAAGTGCAATTAACATATCAAAGAATCCAGTGATACATTCCAAAACCAAGCACATTGCAATAAAGTATCACTTTGTCAGAGAATTGGTGTAGCATAAGGAGATTAGATTAGAATATGTCTAGAAAAAAGAACAAATTGCTAACATATTCACTAAGCCATTACCTAAGGATATATTCTTGTATCTAAGAGGTAAGTTAGGGGTCATTCCGATATCTAAAGCTCACTAAAATAAATTTTTAGTGATGCATCAACAAGAACCAAGTAGAAGATCTATCAGTTGATGTAGTAGAGTCATGGAAACATTGCATATGAATCAATACTCAAGGTACATTGATACTCATTTGATATGTGTTGTCTTTGGCATGTGTTGTCAAAGAGGGAGAATTTTACTATCATATCTCATAAGAAAATTTATCATAGAGGGAGAAGTATGCAATGTCTACTGACAAAAGGAGTTCAAATTATTGGATGAGAATTAGAATCAAACTAAGGATATTTTCTTTTTGAAGTTTCATTGTGTTATGACATGTTGTGTTGCCATCAATGCCAAAAAGTGAGATTGTTGGATACAATTGTTTAATTGAGTGTTGTCTTTGATGTTACACAAATGTCATGTCAGTTGGTAGACAAATTCTACCGAGTTCAGTTGGTTAGCAAAGCAAATTTTACTATCTACCGATCTCTCTTGGGTGTCGAAGGATTTTGTGGAAGAAGTCAGCGGTAATTGAGCTCACAAGGTCAGCAAAGGAAAGTCAATTTTTACCGAGTTCACTCAATCTCCAAAGGATTTTACAAAGTTTGCAGTGTTCACCAAGCAATCGGTTAACACTAGAAATCATTTTTGGAGCAGTGTTTACTGAGTAGGGTCAGCCAATGAAGGATTTTATTATTTTGAGAAATAAAGTTTAATTGTTTTATGTAATAATTATAGTTGATAGAGGTAATGATTATTGATAATTGTATCTTATAATTGTAGCCGACTTGATAATATGTAAGCTATAAATAAAAAGGTCAAGTTGTGAATTCAATATGAATGAGCAAGCATGTAAGTGTGTTGATTATGTGAAGATGAAAGTGTGAGAAAATTTTGGAGAAGGATTAGATATCCTTGAGGAGCAGTAAAGTTATATTCAATCAAAGAGGATCTAGTGAAGTAGAATAGAAATCTGTATTACCAATCTAGTTGCATCTCATTCAGGTCAAGTCATTGTTACTTTCTCATCATTATAGCAGTGATTTCTAAATCTCTTAACAAAGTTTGTTTAATAGCCAATTTGTAAATCCTCTAATAAGGTGATAGTTCTTTTGAATTGTTCTAAAGTCCTCTAGCAAGGCCACTCCTAGTAGGGTGATTAAATCCTTTAACAAGGTCACACCTAACAATGTGTTTTGTAACCTTTAACTGGCTTGGCTCCTAATAGAGCTCACTTTAGAAGAGTGAAAATCAGTAGCTAGTTACTTGGTGGTTTTTCCCATATTGGGTTTCCACATTAAATCTAGTTTCTCTTGTGTTCATGTTATTTCTTTTGTGTATGCATGTTAATAGTTGTGAATGCTTAAAGTTCAGTAATAAGTTAACATACACTACATCTATTGAGTTACATCATTTTTGTATGGTTACCAAGTGATAGCAATAACTAGTTTTATAAGACATCTAAAGGATCAAACGATTTGTTTTTTTGGTAATTGATTCACCCCCCTCCCCCTCTCAGTTACTCCATCTATATTTCCAACAATGTGAATGTGATTTAGATTTTATTATCAATGTAAATTATATGTATTTATGTTGAAAAATATCAAAGATCAAAATAGTCTAGTAAAGAAAATAATACTCATAAATTACTTTTTTCAATCTAGTATAAAAGAGAGGTGAGTTTTAGGCATATAGTAAAAATAAATGCACATGCATAGAAGAGGAGTTATATTCCTAATTATTTAAAATAGGCAAGAGATTTGCTTGGTTGATGCTAAATTTATGGTTGTACTTAAATATATCAAGAAAAATAAATGGTTGGGATGGATGGATAATAAACTTTAATATCATGCAAGACTCATCTACCCAAAAGTGGATGAGAGTCAAATACATATCTCATGATCATGCTATGTGATCTCATAAATACCATTTTCAATAATCTCACCAACCTTCATAATATATGTAGAAAAAGAGAAAATTCACCCAAAAAGATGAATATTAAGTTTAGACTATCACCTTCTTTAGGCCTAATTTGCATATGTAAGCATATAGGTTTCTTTAAATGAAGTTTGATGAAGTATCCATGTGCAAATATGATGCATAACAACAAAGAGTGTGAAGAGATAAGATGACCTCGAAAAGTAGATAGTAGTGATGCATATACTATATACTTGAGTAGAATTGCAAGATTATAGATATATGTTGAATCCAAATGGCATTAATTGCCCCTAGATTCTCAACCACTCTAGATGCAAAATTGCACATTGATTCTTATACATCCAACAAGTGAAACTAGAGCCAAGTGAGATGGAATGGATTGAAGAAAACTTTCAATCCTAAGAATTACCTACCTAATCTAAATATGTGTCCCACCAAATCAAATTATCCACAATAACTATATAGTTATTATTCAAGTATGATTACCTTCTACATAGTGGAATATCCACTTGGATACATTGGAATGAAACTCATTGAGATTTTGTGTATAAATAATGAGACAAGTCCTACATCATATGCAATATTTGGTTTTGTGTGAGTTTGGTAGATGAGAATCTCAACAAATTGTCAATATAAGATTTATTTAATTATGGGTGAAGGATATCTTTTTAAAATGAGGAGCAATGGGAGGGGTTTGACTAGGGCTTCCTATGTAGGAGAATCTAGTGAAGGCGGTGGGGAATCATCAAAAGATGAACTTAATGGATGGGGGGTTGCACCTGTGCACCTTTTGTTGGCTTTCTACAGAGATAATGTGTCGAGGGCTACATGTTTTGGAGTGTTATAGGTGTATGTTGTGGACAAGAGGGCTTGAGGTTTTGGGATGTGCTACATGACACCATTTTGTAGTTTCCTTTACCCTGGGGGAGATTTTTTTTGTGGTGAGAGACTTGTGGTGGGAAATCCTATTATGATGTTTTTCATGTACTTTTGGGGTAGTGGGGAGTCTCTCCTTTTGGATCTCTTTGCCCTTTTGGGCTTGGATTTCTTAGCTATTGCTTTAGTGCCACCTTAATATGAGGGTTTGGGGGTGCTTCTTTCATGGGAAATTTTCGGTCTTGTTCTTGGAGGCTTGGTAAAATTTTGGTGAGACTGCAGGTGCATCTTGCTCAATCTCATATTTGGGCTCTACTTTTCTACATTTTCCCTCTCAAATGCTAGGAGGATGATGTTAGCTTTCAAGAGTGCTCCTTGGATCCTTTTTTTTGTTAACCACTTTCTTGTTTAGTGGGAGGTTTCTCCCAACTAGAGTTTGGAACTTCCTTTATTCAATTTTGTGGTGGACTCTATGTCCTCTCCTATTTCACTCCCTATTAATTTATTTAGAGGTGAAGTCTCTCTATTGGCCTTGATGGATCTTGCTCAAGTTTTTTTTTTGATTTTAAGGTTATTTCCCATCATTATCTCTTCGACACTTTGCTCCTATTGAGGTGGAGATATCATCAAGCTTTAGGTGGTGATATACTCTGTAGGTGGTCTTGATGGGACGTAGGACATGCTAGATCCTTTTGTCATTGCTTGGTTGGAAAGGTGGTTTTAGAAGAGGTCTTCTTTGGGGATGGTGTTCTTCTCTATTTTCCCTATCAAGGTGGTATCCCTTGTTATTGAGGTGCAAGGGAGATTTGGTGAGATTTTAGGTAATGTCTTCTTTTTGTTCAATGTTTTTTTTTCTCTTGGCGAGTTTGGGGTTTTCATTCAAACCCCCCTTTTTTTTTCTCTTGGGGAGTTTGGGGTTTTCATTCAAACCCCTTTTTTATCTAGCTAGGCTTCTTTTTTTTAGTTATCTAACAATGATGGATTTTGTTTAGAAGGATCTTATCATCTCCACTAAGGATGAGTTTCTCATCCATTCCTCTATATTGGATGTGTGTGCCAGGTTAAATTCTAGGTCTAGAAGGAGGAGGATAAGTTTCTTTTTCATTTTGATTTTAGCTAGTTCTAGAATATGTACTATCATGTTACTAATTTGATGGGGAGTTTCTCACACCTAGAGCCTTTTTTCTCTATCCAAGGCTTTCTCCTAGCATTCCTATGGTTATTTATCTACACCCTAATTTGAAGGATCTCTTCCCAGTCCTCTCCAACCTAGAAACTCACCTATCAATTCAAGTTACACTCTTAACCCTTCTAAATGCATGTATGCAACTTCTAGCATACACAAGCCATCAAACTCACTTATGGTTCCCACCTAGGTAAATAGTTTTTTAGACCACCCTCATGTGGTTCTTTGAAATTTCCCAACCATTTTGCATCTCCTTTAAATGATTTGAACTTCAAAATCACAAACTTACATAGTTTAGCCTTATAGCCCTATGAACCCCAATTAAGCCTCCTACAAACAAGGAACCTTCTATAACTCCAAAAATTACTTAGAAAGCCCCTCTGATGTCTTCTATACTTTGTTTAATATCAACCTAGGCTCAAGGATTTTCTAGGTTTTATCACTCCAAAGTGTTTGTACTATACTTTTCTAGAAAACCCTATTTTTTAGGGTTTTTAGGGCAATGACAACAAATTAGCTTGTTTAATGATTGGTTCTTCTTATTAGATATTCTACTTTGGTTTTTGGATACTTTACTCAACCTTTATCATTTCCACAAGAATTATTGGCACAAACCAATCGAGAAAACTTATTAAAACTCTGTTGCAAGCATTTCGATTCCTAGGAAAATAATTCTAGGCTTTCCTAGGGATCACTTGCAAAAATACCCAACTTGTTCACAAAACCTAAAAAATTCATATTTATATAATGTAAAAATTCTACTAATTGAATCCAAAATATAATTAGGTTTTAACCATGGAAACTCAAATTATAGCCATTCTTGTTCAGAGTACTATGTACAAACCAGTAGGAAAAGAAAAACTAAATAATTTTTAAACCCTATCAAAATGTAACCAAATGCCTCAAAAAAGTATGCACAGATTAGTTACATGTTGTTAAGTAACCAAACCATGCAAAAAAATTAGAGTATCAATCCAAACAATAGATCTCACAACAAAAATTATGTTTTCCGTCTCAACAGTTTACTTCTTGCTCATGAATAGTTTGTACAAGACAATCACCAACCCTTAAAATATAGTGGTTTGTCCTTATACCTTATTCTCAACTTCTCAAACCCCCAAGTCAAACTCTAGACCTATTTAGTGTTTCTTCCTAAAATTGTGGAAATGTTGTCATGACAACTTTGCAAAAAGGCAAAGTTGTCATGAGCAACTTTTGCAATATTTGCAAAGGTGACCTTTTAACACTTCAAACCTGTCCAATTTGATCCAAAAACACCTATTAATCATATTTCAACACCTATCCCTCAATTTTGAGGTATTTTTCAATGTTGAGCATAGTTGAACATATCAAGACCTTAGAGCAATAGCAAGGTCTTAGCAACTAGATCATGAATGACACTTGAACTCAACTTATTTAGACACTCTCTAAAAGAACCTTGGGACTTTATGATTATTAATTATTTTTTAAATGGTTGGATAGACCATTTAGAAGCCAAAATTCCTATTAGTGATTTCCCTTCCCTAAGGTTCTCCTATACCATGATCATATTGTACTCAATCATTCTTGGCCTACATGTTTACAGTTATGGTAGACTATAGGTTTTGGGTCTTTCCAATTCGTTAGGGAGGTCAAGGTTTTTCTATGAAAAATTTCTTGAGGGACTTAATTGGTTTGGTTTGATGGATAAGGAAGCCATGTTTTACCACTTAGTTGGTTTAGGGGGCCTCAAAATCCCATTGATTGGCACTAAAAAATAGAGCATCTCCATGTGACCAACACTTTTGGTTGGTTTTCCTAAAGAAACCTAGTCCAACTTTTTTTTTTTTTCTTGGTTGCAGGTCATTAATATTTTTTGGGGTTCTAGACTTTTCATTGTTATATCTATGGCCATTCATTCTTGATGGGGTTCTAGATCCCTAAGATAAAATATATTTGTAAGGGGATTCGAGTCCCCTCAAAAATTGATTTTACCTTAATAAAAAATGATGGGTGAAGATTATTAAGCTTCATTTTCACCCTTGAAAAAAATAGAGTCAAAGTTGGTCATAGAAAACATATAGATTATCAAGAGTTTATATGGGCCATGTGATAAAAATATATTAAAATGATTGAGTGACCTTAATTCTATATGTCACAATGGAACTAAGTGAACCTAACTAATAGAACAAAGGATTCCATCTTGGTATACTAATCCCAAGGGACTTGTCTAATACAATAGAGAGACTTCCAAAGTAAAAAAAAACTAGTGAGGAATCTCAAATGAATCCTCATGGTTGCTCAATGTAAAATTCTTCATTATCAAAGTCACTCTTAAATTAAGAAACCATTTTATCTGCATATAAAAGGTGGAGTGGGAATGAAAATTTAACTTTGTTTATGATTTTCCTACCAATTACAAAAATTTGGATTTGGTTTTGTACATATTTTGAGAGTTTTTATTTGTTGGAGTCACCATTTTATCTAAAAAAATATTTTCCAATAAATATCTATACACTTTTGTACATACAAAAACTTTATTGAATGAAAACCAATGACTAGATTTGAAGGATGAAGATCCTTTGTTCAAAAGAGAAATTTGATTGAAATATTATATTGTGGCTTCAAAGGTTTACAAAATAGTTTACTTTTCCAATATGTTATTGATTTATTGTAGGTTATAAATGAATAAGTGTTTAGTTAAAGGTTTTAATTTTGGTTGCAACACATGAAATTTCATGTCAAGGTATAAGATATTATGTAATTTTACATTAATTTTAGTGACCTTGTGTGGTGGAGAAGCACCTAGGTAAGGCTCCTAGAGACCTGGGGTTCCTATTTCTTTTTGTCTTATACTGGTACTAGCCATACCACTAGAGTAATAAATGAAATATCTTGGTCTAAAGTTGTGGTCTTTTAAGTATAGGAAGACTTACTAAGCCTTAGTTTCTCTTAGTTGTAAGTATGTCCATTTTAGGTCAAATAGGGTATTTGTGGTATTATAAGGGAAGAATTTCCCAAAAAGAGATTTAAGGTCCTTTTAAAATTTTTTAAGACCTTATTATGCTTTTCGTGAAGTTTGGTGGCCTTTGGGACAAGTTTAAGTGCAAAATTCAAAAAGATGTAAAAATTGCTCAAAAGTTGTCAATGTTGTCATTGACAGCTTTTTGTTGCATTAGAGAAATTTTGTGGATGGGGCTTCATAATTTTCTAAAACCATTGGATTTATTTTTTGGTCATATATTTAAGACCATACTTGACCTAACCAAGGGGTTGGAAGAAACTTGGAATTGTGTGTACAGACTGTACAGTAGCAATAATAGTTACAGTTCTTGATTTTTTGAGTTTTGAATGTTTTAATGGAATAGATGAAGTGTGATAAAAAATAGAAGTATTATATTGATTCATTTTTAGGATTTTTGTGGTATTAATTTTTTATTTTTTAGGTTTCTAGTTAGTTGTTCAAATTCTTTCTATTCTTCTAGTCTATTGTCCTAAACTAGGCAATTGGTAAAGATGGGGTCATAGAGCCTCTTCTAACCATGGAATTTGCACAAAATTTTTGGATTAGGAAGATGACCCCATGTAAATTCTCTATAGTGAAGGAGGGACCCTGGGAAGAAAGGATGGTATTTTAAAGGTGATGCCCTAGGAGAGCTAGTGTTGCATGGTTAGGGATCATAGTATTGGGAAGTGGTAGAAGCATGAGTTGTGAAGTTCCATCTACAATGAGAGGAAGTGGTTAAGGGTCATTGGAGGGGAAAAATTACATCTTGTCAGACAAGCTTTAATGCCTTATAAACCTTGATTTTTGGGAACAGTTGTAGGTCATACTATATAGATTGTTTGGAAGCCTAAGACCTTAAGAATCCTTTAATTCTCTAAAAAGGGTATCTAGATCAAAGGCTAGTTTAACCCCTTGTTAATTAATTTTGTA
The DNA here is from genome assembly GCA_028749045.1 of Cupressus sempervirens. Taxonomy (NCBI): domain Eukaryota; kingdom Viridiplantae; phylum Streptophyta; class Pinopsida; order Cupressales; family Cupressaceae; genus Cupressus; species Cupressus sempervirens. The sequence goes on from CM053783.1 coordinate 881,721,469, forward strand.
AGTTATGTTAATCTCATATTCATTTTTACATATGAGTGACAATATACTTAATTCATTTACTTAGTTCATGCCAAACAAGTATTGAATATCGAGCATAAGTTGTCTAATAGTATATGTCAAGAAAGAGATATACAATATATGTCGAGTAACTGGTAAGTGCAAAGTCACTCAAGTGCCAAGTAGATAGTAAGTTTCAAGTAATTCAATGGTCAATTTATAGCATTGAAGAGATAGTGGATGTTGAGCATCTGACATTTCAAGTGTTGAGTAATATAGTTTTGACATAGTTGTTTGTAATGGTACAAACTATTATGTAAACCATTCTAGAGCTGACTTGAGGATTATTTTGCAATCCTAGATGATAAGGATGAATCTTTATTGAGGATCCCTATGTATTACATGCAGCCAATCAGATAAAGGGAAGGATTAATCAGCAATATGGGTGAACCACAATCATTGATTCATACCTGACCATAAATCACCAAGGTTTTTTTAAGGAGGAAAAACCCTAAAAAAATTATGAATGTAGAAGGAGAAAAGAGAGAAGTTTGCATGTGCAAATAGAGCATTTATGGTGACTAAGGTATTCTGAATTGAGATACATTGCAGAATTAGTTAGAAGAGAATAGAAAGGAGGTTAGAGGATAGAATAGATACATCTTATTAGTGAGGATCAAGTACACATTAGGAAAGAGGTGATTTGTTATCTAGCAGTAGATTTCTAATCGCAAGATCCTTGTTGAGACATTGTAATAGGTTAATCAGTTAAATCTCTTAATAGTGTAGTCATAATAGGCTATTGTAAATACTTTAATAGGGTGCTTACTTCATTGTAAGTTAAAGTCATTTTACTAGGCACACTTCTAACATAGTGTTCAAATCCTTTAATAGGGTAAAAACTAACAATCTTGTAAGCCTTTAATAGGGCTAACCTTTCATAGGGTAGATCATGTTTCATGATCAAACATTGTAACCTTCATTGGATACACTTTATTACTGTAGTAGTAGAGATTTGTGGGTGTCATCCCCACCCCAATTTTACCTTCTCATTGGAGGGTTTCTAGGTAACCCAATATCTTGTGTCATACATGTGTTGAATTCTATTTGCTTTCATATGATGGATGAATATGTTTAGCTAGTTATTTTAGTTTACATACAAATTATGAGATGGATGTGTGGTGAATAAATTTATACATGGCATAAATAAAGATGAACAAAACAAGGATTGAGTTCTCAAAAGATCATATATTCCAAATACATGTGAACAAAATATGGATAAAGTAGAAGAGTCGATATATTCCATGATGGCAAGTTTTAAGATGACTCCAATTAAGATTTCCAACTCTCTACCAAAGAGCCTATATGATAGAGTTGAGTAAAGGTGGAAATGTAGTCTCACAACAAAGAGAAATAGTAAGGAGACTACACTTGCAAGAGTGATGCTAGATTTGGACAAATCTGAGATGACAAAAGCTATTGATAAGTACAAGGGAAGATTTTCTCCAAAGTACTAAGATTTTAACATTTTATAGAACAAGATTGAAGTTGTTGTCTAGAAAATCACACAAATATGGAAGGTAATTTATGGGCTAACAACACAAAAGGCTATTGAGCAAGCACCTCAAGAAGTAGGTGAAGACAAAAAAAATGAAGAGGTAGTTGAAGTAACAAATGTTGAGTGCTAGTCATGAAGAAGATATAATAAAGGTTAAGGATGTGTCTGACACCACCATTCAGAACATAAATCTACTAATAGAGGAGGATATGTAGAAGATACTAGCTAAATCCACCACCAAGGCACAATTATGCAGTCATCTTGTGTTGGTGAGTGTGGATGAGATTGAGAAGGTAGAATTGGCATCTACAAGGGATAAAACTCAAGCATTATCAAATTCCCCCTCTCAATCTATAGAGGTGAAACCTACCATGCATGTGGTAGTATACCACACAAAGGACATCATGTCTTCACATATCAACACCAAGGTACCTACAATTACAATAATTGAAAAAGAAAGGACACAAGTTCAAATAGGTCATGAAGTTAGTCCTTTATATACACCACAAGCACAAGGTGGAGAAGAGATCAAAAAGAAGGAGAAGGATAGCACTGAAGATTCAGTCTTGACTACAAATCTAGAGGAAGTAACAGAAATATAGACACTGGTTACCTTACCAAACACTACTACTCCTACTCCTTTTCAAGCACTTCACAGGCCGAGTACTGAAGTCACACCTTTGCAAGCCTCAAGTCCAAGTCCTAGCACATCTAAGGTTGATGAGATTACATCCTATGGTGACATCAACTTAGATGAGGTGATTGAGTTACCAAAGTATGATCTTACTAGAATCACAATAGAGTAGATGAGCATATTGCAAGATGCTCTAGCAAGGAGGAAACACCAAGAACTACTCAAAAGGGAGCATAGAAAGAAACAAGAACTTGATGACATCAAGGACATATTTCTTGATGCACTCAGCCTCCTTGCACCTAATGAAGCCAAGCCTATCATTGAGAATTTGGAAAATATTATAGAGAAAATCAATGATGAAGACCTAGATACCAATGGAAAATTATTGGAATGGTCTGAGAATAAATTTCAAACCAAGGTGGATGAGAAAATATCTAGTGCCATTGCACTACACCAAGTTGAGTTAGCAATAAAGATTGAGGGTGTGAAGAAAGTATTAGAGAATATTTTATCTCTTTACACCAAGTTGTGTGATACAACTTTGTTCACATAAGAAGTGCAATGACATATTGACATTCTGCAAGGAGATATGAATCTAACAGGTACTACTCTACCCAATTATCTAGCATAGAGTCAAAAGAACTTTAGGACTTTGATGAACTCCCAATGTCAATTGGCAGCTCTACATGCTCAAGATGCAAACATTTGGGCTACACTAATTAGTATCTAGTCTATGTTGACCCCACACATGGAGATACTACACCAGGAACTAGCCTTTGAAAAATTATTTATCAAGAAAGATCCTCATTTTTATACACATGAAGGCTTAGTTCACCTTTTTGTCAAGTTATCTATCCAAATCAAATCATTAGAAGTAGAATGTGATAACTAGGATGTAGCTTTGAAGATAATACTTGAGGTCCATAAAAATTTCTTGGATGAACACACAATTTGTGTACAACCCATGACATAAGTGTCAAAGGAGGGAGAATAGATGTAGGGAGAGAATGAAAAAAGGGGGAGAATGCATGAAAGGAGAGATAAGTTTTAGGGGAGACCAAACAAAGTCTGAGTCAGTGTAGTAGATCTACTCAACAAGAGTATTCAATTTTGGTTCAAAATTTAGAATAGAATAATTAACTCAGGGAGAGTTATTGAATTTTGAGGTATGACTAATGAGTCATGAGTCTTACAAAATTTTGAATTTTTGAAATTTTGTACGTAAGACAAATACTAAATGGATATTATCTAAGTTATGCTTGAAAGGATAAGGTTATTTTTGCATGACCAAGTATTATGCCACTCATGTCAAAGGGGAAGATTGTTAATCTTAGATTGGTTTTGACAAATGAGTGACAATATACTTAATTCATTTACTTAGTTTATGCCAAACAAGAAATGTATGTCGAGCATAAGTTGTAATATAGTATATGATGAGAAAGAGATATACAATATATGCCAAGTAACTAGTAAGTGCCAAGTCACTCAAGTGTCAAACAGATAGTAAGTATCAAGTCATTTAGAGGCCAACTTACAACATTCAAGAGATAATGGATGTTGAGCATTAGACACTTGAAGTGCCAAGTAATATAGTTTTGACATAGTTGTTTCTAATGGCACAAGCTACTGTGTACACCATTTTGGAGCTAACTTGAGGATTGTTTTCTAATCCTAGATGATAAGGACAAATCTTTATTGAGGATCCCTATGTAGTACATGTAGCCAATCAAATAAAGGGAAGGATTAAGTGGCAATATGGGTGAATCAAAATCATTGATTCATAGCTAGCCCTAAGTCACCTAGGGTTTTTTAAGGAGGAAAAACCCTAAAAAAATTATAAATGTAGAAGGAGAAAAGAGAAAAGTTTGCATGTGCAAATAGAGCATTCATGGTGACTAAGGTATTGTGAATTGAGATACATTGTAGAATCAGTTAGAAGAGAAAAAAAGGAGGTTAGAGGATAGAAGAGATACATTTGATTAGTGAGGATCAAGTACATATCAGGAAATAGGTGATTTGTTATCTAGCAACAAAGTGCTAACGAAAAGATCATTGCTGAGACATTCTAATAGGTGAATTAGTTAAATATCTTAACAAAGTAGTCTTAACATGCTATTGTAAATATTTTAACAGGGTTCTTACTTCATTGTAAGTTAAATTTCTTTTACCAAGCACACTTCTAATAGGGTTTTGAAATCTTTTAATGGGTTAAGATCTAACAATCTTGTAAGCTTTCAAACCTTTGACAGGGTATATCATGTTTCATGGTCAAACATTGTAAACTTCATTGGATACACTTTATTACTATAGTAGTGGGGATTTGTGGGTGTTATCCCCACCCCAATCTTACCTTCTTATTGGAGGGTTTTTGGGTAACCAAATATCTTTGTTGGTGTAAATAAGTATTTACTTATTACACTTACTTAAGTTTACTTAGGTTTATGCATTTTTTTTTTTTTTTTATTAGTCTCCTAGGAGTGTACATACTCTTGTGAGTTGTCATGTTGACAACATAAGAGTTTGCACTCTACTTATGAACAAGTTGTCTACACTTTGGAGTAAGCACTTTATTTGAGCACATGGTGTCTACAACATTCTAGACACCTCATCATGCTTATCCTCTTATTGTGGAGGATGTGTGCTTAGTTGTCATGCTTATCTCCTAGTACATTCTAGACACATTCTAGATGCATCATAGAGGCCTTTATATACAGGCTCTCCTAGTGTGTATGTACATGCTTATATGCTTATATGGCTAAGCTAGCATATTGAATGAGTATCATCATTCTAATCATACTCTCTCTATTGGTCTACTATTGTGCTTGTGTGTTTGAGTTCTTAGTTCTTAGATGAATTCTGGCCTAAGCCAAACTCTTACATGGTATCAAAGCTTTGAGGGAGAGACTCTAGACATAGCCATTTGAGACCGTTCATGCTTCAGCACCTTGACCTGAATCTAGAGGATCCACAAAAATTGGGAGCATCTAGAGCCAGATTTGACCTCACCAATGTATCTAGAGCATTGATTCAATGAAGATCAACTATAAATTTTCCTATGCTAGGTGAAAGTCAATCACGAGGCAAAAAAGTTTTGCAAATCGAAACCCAGAGGCCCCGATTTGCAGTTCAGGTATATTTTTTATTTGATTTGATTATTAATTTTTGGATCTAAATTATTTCCTCTCTACAATTCATTTCTTAAGCTAGATATGTTTATGTTCTTTTAATAGATCAGGCAAAGGAAAAAAATTTGGCTAACTCAAGCAGTGACACCTCGGCTCGGCTCTATAATTTTGAAGGGGCATATTCAAATTTATTATTTGTAGGGCATCTAAATTAATCTATAGGCATTTCATAGTAATCCACAGCCACATAAAAAATTTTGGCTATAGCCAAACACCACCATCTACTGGCAGCCATAGACCCAACTACCATCCCCACTTCTAGAAGACTGCCTTTGGTAAACCTTCTACGGTAGTTTGTTTTAAAAAAAGTGCTTTATACGCTATTCCCACAAATGTGGGACTAAGCCATTGCAAAATTGGTAGCAATTTCCATTACCAGCATCATGTTTTGTAATTGTCAGCCCACTACATCCATCCTTCTAAGTGATGGCAACCTTTGGTGGGATAAACCTTTTATGAGCCCGTGCGAAAGTTCAACAACTATTAAATAAATTTCTGAGCATCCTATGATCAAACTCTGCTATCATCAATTCAAACTTGGCATCTCCCTAACAGAATTTTTTTTTTGGAAATGCTACTACAACCTAGCCTGTGCCATGTATCCGCCAGCAAGGGTGACATGCAGTGCATTATAGTTTGTAACCGTAGCCATGATAGCCTCCAGTCAGTGTACATGATCAGCCATGTCTGCACCTAATCTATAGGTGACACATCATCAAATTGGACAACTCAATTTGATACTTGAAACATGTGATAGATTCTCACAAGCCCTACTATCATCCATGTCAGCCACCCACATGGATTTTTTTGTATGGTCTGTACAACTCTGCACGGTGCTGACAACATCCAAGGGCCTAGGCATGCTGATGTTAGAAAATTTAGTGCATTAAATTTGATGCCCATCTGAACATCATCATAGGCCAAGTTTAAACTACTCAATCAGTCATATGATTGTCAAATTTAACCCCTTCATTTGCTGATGCAACCCCTCTCCAAATTGATTTTGGTTTTTGTAGTCTGATTTCAAGAGGCCATAACTTGGACATCCAAACTCCAAATTAGGTGCAATTTTTTTTTAAATTGGGTAAAATTCCTAAAAAATTTAGTGGTGCATCTATTTTCTAGTTTTGGTGCAAGGATTTATTAGAATTTGTATTTTTTGGCGACTGTACCTATATAATCCTACATTTTGCAACTTCAAACACTTCATACGGGCACATTTGGAGTCAAAAATAGTTTCTATTTTTTTTGAAAGTGCATTATTTTTTGTCTAATTTCTAGATCTAATATTAGATTGTAGGGTTGTGTGGAAAAAATTGTCACTTTCAGCAATAGGGCCTTTCTTTGCTTTGTAATGCTTCAGAATTGTAGCACATTGTAAAGTTCTAGATTTGTAATCCTTATAGAGGTTGTAACAAGAAAAATTAGAAGTCCACAAAGGCCAAAATTGGCAAGTGGCCCATTGTAATTACACTACTAATAATGTGCCCAAAGCATCCATTTTGGGGGAGTTTCTTGATTTAGTGAAAACGGGGGGTGTTCTTGGTGTTGTGTTCTCTCTTTTCTGCACTTTGTTTTTGTTTCATTTTCTACATTATGGGAAACTTTAAGTTTCCTAAATTAACTCCTCAAAACTATGTTATGTGGTCAATCAAAATGTGGTATCACTTAATGCATAATGGAGTTTCATAATATGTAGATGATACTCTTCCTAAACCAGCAAGTGATAATGTATCAGCAAGTGATATTTCAGCTTGGATAGCAATAGATAGGAAAGCCCTAGGTGATATATGTTTGGGGGTTGATGATAAGATCATGTATCAAATCAAGAAGTGTTCTTCATCCAAGGAAGCTTAGGATACCCTTGAAAACCTTTATGGTAGAGTGTTTGAAGAGGATGTGTTCAAAATTGAAGATGAGCTTGTCTCCTTAGATCCTAAGTCATATGATTCAATATAGGATTTCATCATCAAGGTGAATGAATTAAGGAAAAAGCTTATTGATTTTGGGAGTTCTATAAAAGATGACAAATTGATGTATCTCATACATGTCAAGCTATCATTAGACTATTCCACATTTGTATCTTCTTTTAACACCTCTACGACTACCTTAGGGTTTGCCTACAAGAAAGTCACTTTTGATAAATATGCTAAACTATTGGATGATGAAGAAAAGAAGTTGAAATCAATGGGGATTCTCAAATCACCTCACTCTGAAGCATTGGTGGCCAATAAGGGTTCTCAAAATTCAGCTGGACAATCTTCAAGTAAAGGAAAGGGTAAGAAGAAATGGACGAGAAAATCTAAGGATGCAAAAATGATAAAACTACAATCCAATCAACAAGGCACATCCTCAAATTCCAACAAGAAGGGGGACAACAATAAGGAGAAAAAGAAGTGTACCTATTGCAAGAAATTGGGTCATGAAGAACATGAGTGTTATCTCAAGAAGATTGATGAATTGACCAATATCATGAAGAAACATAATGTTCCATTGCCTAATTCTTATAAGGACAAAGGATCTTCTTCAGATTCAAAGGGCAAAGGGCAAGCATTCATTGCAAATGAAAACTCTTCAAAGGAATGGATGTTTGACTCAGGTGCCTCTTATCACATGGGTTCTTCAAAGGAGGATTTTTCTTCAATGAAGCACTCAAAGGTACCACACATCTTCATGTGAGATGATAGCAAAATGGAATTTTAAGGAAAAGGAAATGTGGAGATGGAAAATGGAGAGTTTTAAGATGTTCTCTATGTTCCAAACCTAAGTTCAAATCTCCTATCAATCTACCAAATCACTCATCTTGGAGATGGACATAGAGTTGAGTTCCTTCTAGACTAAGTAAAGGTGCACAATCTTAAAGATGATTCCTTGGTTGTAGTGGGGAAAGTGAATCATAACAAGAGGTTGTACTCTTTCTCTCATTTTGTGCCCAAGTCTCCTTCAAAGGCCTTGTTATCACAATCAAATTCAAACATGCAATTATGGCATGAGCAGTATGGTCATCTTGACTTGCACTATCTTCAGCAACTTTGCACATGCAAAATGATCAAAGGTCTACCTCAAATCAACTTTTCTAAGGGTGAATGTTCAACAAATTTAGTGGATATGCATCTAGAGGGGAAGTTACAAAGAGGGAAGTCTTCAAGAGAAATAGGTGTTCTATAGATGGTTCACATGTTATTAGTAGATCCTTTTGCATTCAGATACGGTCGCTACATATTGACTTTTGTTGATGACTTTTTAAGATACACTTGGGTCTACTTTCTTCATAATAAGAATGAAGTGTTGGACAAGTTTCTAGACTTCAAGACTCATGTAGAATAGAAATCCAAGAAAGCCATCAAAGTTCTTTGAATAGACAATCGAAGCATGTATGTGAACATAAGACTTAAGGACTTTTGTAGACTTGAGGGAATTGATCTTCAGACTCAGCTACCATTCAATCCACATAAGATAGATGTTGCAGCATTAAGGATCTAAAATCTTAAGTCTATGACAAGTTGCATGATACAAGCCAAGTCTCTAAATCCATCATTAGAAGTTGAAGCAATCTCTAGTGCCACTCACATTCTTAATTGTTCTCCTCATTCAGCCTTAGATGGAAAAACTCCTTTTGAGGCATGGTGTGGTAGATAACCTATTGTGACACACGTGAAAATTTTTGGTTGTCCTACATGGGCAAAGTGATCTTCCAAGAGATGCAAGGCATAGTCACCTCGGCCTTGTACATTCATTGGCTATGAAGATAGTGTGAAGGCATACAAACTTCTAGATCTAAAGACATATCAATTTTTTTTGGAGAAGGATGTTCAATTTGAGGAAAGTTCACCGAGCTTGTCCTCTACTCCTCTCTACACATCATATAGTGTGGAAAGTGATAGTGACACCAGTGATAGTGCTTCAATAGATTCAAATATGTGGGGTTCTATCGACAGTTGTAGTGAGAGGTCACTACATCAGTTCAGTCTACATGCATACATCACCATATGATAGGTCCAACATAGCAGGGTACATCAAGTCTTCCAAGTATAGGTTCAGTGATAGATTTGGGGGACAGTATTGATGATCTACCTCTTCTTCTTGATGCAGAATTACCTTCTTTAGTTGTCATGAGGGCTCCATCAGACTCTCTTGTTCATTCTCTACATGATCGATCCTCATAGGTTGAAGTGATTGTGGATACTTATGATCAGTAGTTGTAGTAGGGTTCTTCATCAGTTGTAGAGATAGATAGTTCTTGGGATAGGTTCTTTAGTCAGTTAAGTAGGTTTTAGAGACATCACTTACCTATGGGATTCTTTCCACACATAGCAGAAGCATTTCATTTGCACCCATAGTATTGTTTCTTTCTAAGGGGAGGAACACCATTGTGCAGTCTTGGATCAGCTTCTTCATTAAAGCAGTCACTATTTTGCATTCTTCTTTTGGGGGGAGCCTATCCTATCTCTCTTCCTCTTCTCATCATTCTCTTATGTATATATTGGATGTATGTCGTAATGGGGGGGTCTTGATTACTCCATCCATCCATACATCATGTCTATTTTTTATCTCTCTTATTGGGGGATAGTTTTTCCCATGAGGTTTTCCCTCTTTCTCTACTTTATGAGAGATTGCATATCATTATGTACATGGGTACCTAACATGGCCTAGTAGTCAGGACCCATTTTGCATTGCATCCTAGATTTCATAAGCTGAAGGGCATTCCCCTAAGTTGCACTTAAGGGGGGGGTGTTGGTGTAAATAAGTATTTACTTATTACACTTACTTAAGTTTAATTAGGTTTATGTATATTTTTTAGTTTTTTAATTAGTCTCCTAGTAGTATGCGTACTCTTGTGAGTTGTCATGTTGAGAACATAGGATTTTGCACTCTACTTATGTACAAGTTGTCTACACTTTGGAGTAATCACTTTATTTGAGCACATGGTGTCTACAACATTCTAGACACCTCATCATGCTTATCCTCTTATTGTGGAGGATGTGTGCTTAGTTGTCATGCTTATCTCCTAGTACATTCTAGACACATTCTAGATGCATCTTACAATCCTTTATATATAAGCTGTCCTAGTGTGTATGTACATGCTTATATGCTTATATGGCTAAGCTGGCATATTGAATGAATATCATCATTATGATCATACTCTCTCTATTGGTCTACTATTGTGCTTGTGTGTTTGAGTTCTTAGTTCTTGGGTGAATTCTGGCCTAAGCCAAATTCTTACAATCTTGTGTCATATATGTGTTGAATATTTTTTTCTTTCATACTATGGTTTAATATGTTTAGCTAGCTATTTCAGTTTACATGAAACTTATGAGATGGATGTGTGGTGAATGAATTTATGGTTAAAGTTTTGAAAAACTGATTCACCCACCCACCTCTCTTGGAGTTTACTTTCCCTATTGTATTTCCAACAAGTTATTCAAGATTTTCATCAAAAGTAGGGATAATTTCTTGTATCCCTATTTAGAAGCTTTTTGGTGTTGTTCTTGGAACTTGATTATGGTTACAATATAAAATATGGTTGTAGGTCTTGGAGAGGATCCTAATGCCTTCCTATATGGTTGTATCTCCATTTGGAGTGATATTTGAATATGTTGGGGTAGATTGTGGAGTTGGTGAAGAGGGTGTTGGTGTTTTGAGAAACTACTAAGCAAAAAAATGCTCAATACCAAAAGATATCACTCACACAATCTAAAGACTATCCAATTCCTATTAACAATTGTATGTGAAAACCATTTGGATCCAACTTCGACCAAATTAGGGGTGGTTTTCTACTCTTTAGGCTCTGCAAGACCAGGGTGGGTATACCCAAGGATGATTCAAGACTAGGAAACACTGTATGAGGATTATTTTAGTTTTATTCTAATTCTCATCTCAAATCCTCAAATACATGCATAATTCATGACAATTTGATAAACACATCCCAAATAACATATCTGGCCAAAAATTCTTCTATAGGTCTACACGTGATCTCAAAAATAGTGGCAAATTGAAGCTAAAACATTCCATGCAAACAAGTACTGGCCAACTTTGAAGATCTATAGGAAATAAAAGTAAGATTGATTATTATTTTGTATTTAAAAAACATTTGTGACACATCTTTCTTCTAGCTGAATCAATTTGACCAGTGCCTAATCCATTGGGGTTTAGAGTCTACTATAAATCCTTAGATCTAATTTGTTGCCTTACAAAAAAAATTATCAACAATTCTTATAAAAATTCATCATTCAAAAATTCTTTCCACTACTATAGTAACCTTATCAAATTCATCAAAGCTTTTACTTAATCCATCGAACTAATAGCAGTGATGAAAAGATATACAACCTAACTAGACTAAATTCAATTGCACAAGTCTTTACTCATACAACATCAAGATAACCAAGTAATCAAAAGGAGACAAAGTCCAAAAAGAACTGATATGGGGATAGCTCATAATTTGTATTCATTTTCTTTGAAAATTTTATACATTTACAGTAGACTCAGAATGACCGTAAGATAGAAACATAGAGATCATTCTATACTCATGTATTCTCAAGAACTAATAGAGAAAATATATCACAAACTTGCTTAGCTTTTGGACCGAGAGCAAAAACTAAGTGTATCACCTAGAAACAAATAGAAATCAGACCTTTTTTCTAGCACTGGAATCTCACTTATATAGTGTGAGATGCAACAAGCTTCAAGCTAAGAGAAAATGATAGGTGTCCATTACAAGAAATATTTACATACACCTATCACAAAATGACAAAAATGTGAGTAACAAAAGATATCCAAATCAAAATGTTCTTTTGGTGGGTCAGATTCTGTCGCATCATCTAATGTCGCCAAGTTGGCTATTATTCTGATCCTTCTTTGTATGCAGCTACCAAATTAGCCAATGGTGAAGTTCTTTCTAATGATGGAATATTACCCTTCACCTATGGGTTTTCACTATCTTTATCCTGTATGGTGGGGGCAATTTCTACCTTTTTCTCTTCTTCAGTTGAATTAGCATCCTGTGGTCTTGAGCCTGCAACTGAAAGTAACTGATTACTCTTGTCTTCTTGTCCTAGTTGGGCCTGAGTAGTGATGGTGTCAATTATTTGGATCTCCTCACCCTGTACCTCATCATTGACAATTTCATCTTCATCAAACTATTCATCAGGAGCTATTTCTGCCATCCACTTGTCAAAAAGTGTGTCATCTGGCCAATTAAATTGCAAAATATGCCTCTGCCTTTTTAGCACATACTCAGCCTCATTATCAATAACAACAAATTCTTATTTTAAAGAATCAAGGAATATTTGGGCCTTCACCATTTCTTCTGTTGTGGTAGCCCACCATGGATGCCTTGTTTCATTTATGACTTGATTCATTCTTAAATAGAATAAGTCATCAAGTTCCTTTGCCCATTCATCTTTGTTTTTTAAATTATTTTTCTTATCTAGGGCATGAGGAAACAAAATAAATTTTTGGCTCTTGTACTTTTTCAAGTAGCTTATTATTACTCTCTGTAAATGGATCCTTTTATTGTCAAAATCGACAATGTCAGAAACAATGTCAAAAACAATGTCAAAGGTTCTTTCAATTTGATCATGAGAACTTTTTATGATAGAGAAACACAAAAATGTCATTTATTTTTCCCTTCTTACCCATTTATTCACAATAGGCTTTAGAGCCTCATCATTTTCTTTCAACTCCTCCTAGATATTGATTACCCTAGCCAACTAATCATGGATTAGTGGCCATTCAACTTTGTCCCCTAAATATGTGAGAGCTTTTCTTAGTTTATCTTCATATTTTGACTCTAGCTCTACATGTAAGGCCCATAGTTTACCCTTTTCTTCTTCAAAATCCTCAGCAGTGTAGTACTGTGGCCTTTGGGGTGTATTTGATATTTCTATGTGGGGGGTGGATTTGAAAGGTTCAACTGGGGGATGTGGGTATGTTATTCTAGGCCTAGTGGATTTTCCCAATAGCTTGCTCTCAAACTCAATTCTCTTTTTTACCTCTTTATTATAGGCCTCAAGAATTGTTTCATATTTATTCTATAATTTAAACATGGCCTATTCCTCCTTCTTAGTAGTGGCCAAAAGAAACTGGGAAGAATCCACATTCCACTATGCTGCCCGCACATGTGAGGTATCAACCACCCTTCTTACAAGTATGTTTCCCATTAATCCAGACTCATCTAGTTGTGATGATGTGGCTCTAGATCCTCTTCTTAATGACCAACTAACCAATGCAACTTGATCTTCAATGAATGTAGTGCCTTGGAAGTCCCTTTTATTTGGGTCTTGCAACTCCAATTTATTAGAAACAGAATTGAAAATCAATGCATATGCAATATCCCAATTGGGCAACAATAAAATGTTAGAAGTCTTTACCATTTGCCTTCCCTCTTCAGGGGTAATGTTCTGGAACTCTTGCATCATTTGTTCATTTTTTTTTTTTTTGGATGGATGCTTCATCCATTTTTGGATGCTCTATTTTCAACTTTTTACATTTTTCCTCAAAAATATTCATGTTTGCCCTCCATGCAAACTGTTGAAAAGCTCTAGATTTCACAAAATTGTCATCAGCCAAAAATTGATGACTTGCTTGTTCTAACATAGGGTCCAATTCCCTGCCTCTATAGTCAGTTACTATTAGGTCCAGACTTTGGAGGGGAGGTTCTGGAGGGTTACCTTCATCCAATTCTACTTGAGTAATAAAGACGCCTCCCTGTGATGGACCATCTGCTCAACTTGGTCACCTGTGAGTTCTTCTTCTCCAATCCTCAAAGGGGATTGAGTAGGTGAGTATTCCTCAACTTGAGGTCTCTCCTCCTTTATTAATTTCTACCTCTTGGGACTAGGCTCATTAGGTCTCTCCTCTAGGGTTGTACTAGTGGATCCCATTATTTGCTTGCCCTTATCTATAGGAGCCCTTTTATTTTGAATTATAGTATAACCAGGCTTCTTCTATACAACTATTTGACTAGCTCCTATATTAGGAGTGAAAGACAACCTCCTCATAACTTCTCTAGCCTTATCAGGATAATAATCAATAAAAAATTGTTTCTTCTCATTCATAGCTTCCATTATTTTAGGAAAGTTATTCATGAGCTTATTTATTCTGTCAGCCTCTATGTTAGTATTATCTAAAGGACCATATTTCTGATCAAAACAATGAATGAATTCTAGGACCCAAGAGTAAACTCTTCATTTTTCTTTTTTAGTTTCTTATTCCTTCAAGGAGAATTCATTCCTTATAATGTCTTCTGGATAATATGAATCATGTTTGACCTCTCCCAACTTAATCTTATGCCTCAAAATCTGATTGAAAAATCCCTCAAAATCACAAAAATGGGGATGGGAGACAGCCATCATATACTGATCCAAAATTTTATGCAAAAAGAGCCAACCCCCTTTGGTAATCACAAACTAATGGGCAACTGTGCAAGTGGGGAAAACTGACCCTAATTGCCTTTTCAACAAAAACATTTCTTCTACTACTCCTAATTGCCACAAAACTTCAGGCACTCCTACCTTCAAAGGTACTTGGTAAGGCAAGACATGAGGACTTTCTTTAAATCCATAGATTTTAAAAATAGTAGAAACAGAGTAAGGGATGATATCTCCCCAACTATGTGAAACTTTCAAATTATGGGGGCTATCCATAGGCCTGATGAGACTCATCAGTGCCCTAGGGATTTTGGGATTGTCACTCAATATGAGGCATCTCAACTTAGAAGCAAAATACCTATCAAATCTAACAAAACTAGCATTACTTGCATCCCAGGTCATATCTATGCTCCACAACTTGATTAGCAGTGTTGCCCCATTCTCCTCTCTATTCAATTCCATCTCACTACCAAAATATGTCACTCCTTTGAACAAAACCATATGCATTAATAAAGAGTAGTGGCCAAAAGTTTTCTCCATCTTGCCTTTTGCAATTCCAACTAAACCAATCTAAATTTCTTTAGGAAAAAAGGAAGCAAAATCAAAGATAACATCTATGCTAAAGGAAGAAATTTGAAGCATTATGTACATGAGGCCAATCGGCATGAACTCATGCTCATCTTCACCAAAAAAACAGTACAGGGTCATGTATATCTCTATAGCCCTAGAAGTGAAAAGACTTTTTTTGAAAGGTTCTCTAGAGGCTATAGTAATTACTGGTAGAGTTCCTATTATTCCAATGTGTGCCCTTAGTGCACCTCCCCTAATCACATCTTTCTTTGCTTTGTATTCATTCTCTAATTCTAGCAAATTGATTGGCACATGGTAATCTGACAATGGTTCTAGTTGAAAAACCTCTCTAATTTCTTCCGGGCTAATTGAGACCAGAGGCACACCATCACTTCTTCTCACAACCCTAATAGCTTCGTCATAATTCTTGGCAATGTCTTCTAACAAATCATAATCCATGAAAATACTTGGAACTACTAGTTTTCCCAAATCAAATTCTAGATATTAGCATGAGGGGCAAACAACTTTCTTTCTGAAAGCCATTTTTTAAACAAAACAAGGCTATTTTGAGTGGCTATTGTATCACTGACCTAGTTCACCTTGTCATACAAGCCATCAGCAATTTTTAGCCTAGTGTTTAAGGAAATTAACCTTTTAACTTGTGTAGGCTCTATAGTGGATTATGGGAGTAATTCTAACAAATCATTGTGGACATTCCTATCCATATAATTAATTTTCCCAAAGAATGCTTTCTTAGGAGGCATCTTGATAGTAATAACAGGAACTAGAATGTCATAGAGGTTATATACAAGTACTTACTTGACTTGCTATACTTATTCTTCTTTGAACTTCTGTAGTTTCTCTCGAACAGATGAGTAATCATTTCATATCTTTACTAGGCTTAACACAATATGATCAACATGTTCTTGCACTTAGAAAATATGGAATTTTTGCTTGTGTGGGACTGGAATTAATGAAAATCTTCTGTATTATACTATGTTTCTCCCACATGCAAAGCTTTCATTCATCATAAATGCGCAGAATAGAAAAATAGGGTAGCATCACACTTCCTTTTGAATTTGCGCCGTTGATCCTTGAAAAATCCTATGATCCAAGAATGAAAACTAGGTTGACTCAATGTTCTTCTTATCATACTGGCAGTCAAACCAATAAGATGCCTCCATCTATACCTTTCCTCTAATGCTTTCATTTCATACTGGGCTCGTGGATGGATGAGGACACGTCTCATTAAGTTGCTACCTTGCTATGCATAACTTTCAAGCATCTTGCCATACCAAGTATGCGACAACCATTTATTTTTCTTTGATCATGTGGCATATGTTTTGAAACAACTTTTAGGAGAACCATGGTGGGTCCCTCACTTGCTAACTCGCTATACATATTCTTCAAGCACTTTTCCATAGTGAGTTAACGAGCATTGTTGATCTATGCTTGATCTTGCAGATGACACATTATCACATTGCTTAGAAGAACAGTGGTGGGCCCTTATTTGCTACCTCACTATACATATTTTTTGAGCACTTTTCCATAGTGAGATAGCAATGGCTATTGATCTTGGTTTGATCTAATGAATAGAATTCTTCATAGGTTTTATACATGGGGAGTGGGTCTAGGATACTATTTTTTCTAAGATGGCTCAACACACTGGCACATATATATATATATATATATATATATATATATATATATATATATATATATATATATATATATATATATATATATATATATATATATATATATATATATATATATATATATATATATATATATATTTAATCTCTAAATGACATCACATGTTCTTCTTCTTGTCATTCTTGTTACTTTCATGTGGGTCACTACATCACTGCCGACAAAAATACAAACAATCCAGCTAGTGATATAGTGAGTTCCGACGAATCTAGATTGTTTAGCTCATAGATGCTTAGTAGGATGCCACCATGTAATTTGATCTACACAGTTCAACTTTATTGTGTCACTAATTTGGGGCCCACCTTTGAAGATTTTTTGTTACGTCACCACTTTCTGACTAGTCACTACATCACTACCGACAAAATTACCAACTATCCAGCTAGTGATACAATGACCTCCCAGTAAATATCAAAATCAATGCTGGGAAATAAGACTCGGAGAGACACAACTTACACAGAAATAAAAGCAAAGCCTACACAATATTTTCTTTGGGATCCTCACAATCATTTTTAAATTAATTTTAGAATGCCATCTTTTGCAATGATAGGGCCCTTGCCATGTCACTACCAAAAAATTGGTGTTATTTCGGCTAGCGATATAGTGACCTTTGATGATTTCTCAATTTCGGTGAAGAGAACAAAAAACATTGATTAAAAACCTACCAATTAATGTTAGAGTCAGAAAAGGTGATCATGCACATTTATAAGACTACAAGGGGATTTCCATAGTCACATCAATCCTTTAAAGAACACTACCTTCTGCAAAATTTGGGCATTCTCTATGTTGCCATCGGCAAGTCGCATGGATTTTTTGATAGCAACTTAGTGAATTTTTAGAGAAACTCGAATGTCGGTGACACCATTTATGGGTTTCTTCACATGCATTTTTTTTTAAACTGACGAGCCTAGGACATATCACATGCCATAATGTATTCACATTAACACAATTCTTGGCATCAGACTTCATTTTTTAGTATCATAGATACAATTATCTGATGGTCGCTACTTCGCTATGCATAACAATCAAGCATCTTGCTTTAGTGAATATGCGACAACTATAGATTCAAATGAGATTCGACAGTGGGATAAAACTTCTTTCACAAGGATTGAACAACAACCTCAAAATGGGAAGGAAAAGAATATTCTCTTATCCTTTTTTCAAAACTTTTGTGCCAGGGAAAAAATAAATGGAATGAGACATAGGCTTTTAACAAAAAAATTCAAAGGCTTCAAATGGAAGATTTAGCTAGAAACGCTATTCACCATCAATGGATTCCAATCTAAATTTTTTATACCTAGACAAAGGAATTTTATCATGCAAAAATTTAGACCAACAGAAGGAACAATGAGGGATAATACAAGCTTAAGAAGTGATGTAAGTATTTGTTCAATCTAATTGGTTTTCACTAGTTGTGTTGGTGTTTGAAAATGTTGGAGGGTTTTCAATTATCCCACTGAGAAAGTGACATATCTAGGGGTAGCTAACTCCTATTTTCAACATGCCATTTCTGACAACAGGCCAACTATAAGGCATGACCCTTCTTCTACTTCAGGCTTTGCTAAACCTAGGTAGGTAGACCTCAGATTCAAATGATGTCGTACCAGTGCAAAAACATATCCCTGAATCTATTAAGCAGATGAAACCCTTATATCTCCTAGTAACTCATGAAATGACACAAATCTGCAGTAGCTAAATGCAAATCTAGAATATTCACAAGCTGAGTGAGGGCATTCTATTTAGGTCTTTCAACATGAAAGGTGAAAAGGACATTTGATTAATAATGTTGATTTCAACAAACCCTCAGATATGCAGTAGTAAGACTTTAATGATCCTGTAGCTAACCAGTGCCTAACCCATTGGGAAAATACATGAATCAAATGCATACATATGAATATCTGATACTTATACATATATTTAGATATTTAATCTATCTATTTAACTTGTAAATATATCTGAACCTCATTCTTACATGATATCCCCATCGGTAAACTTACAACCCTGTTAATTCCCTTAAGCATTTACACAACTTCTTGAGTCACAAGCAACAACAAAATAACATACAGCCTTAAGGGACTACAACTACAACCTAGGCTCTTTGTTCAAAGACCATAAAACATTGAAGCTCACTGATAGAGGGAGACAAGAATCAGAATGAAACTAATGAAACTCTACTATTCTTTGTATTAATTTCCTTGAAATTATACAATCATATGCATGAATTGAAAACATAGAAAAACCTAACATATCAGAACTTTTTGTATTATCCTTCCTACTATTGTTCACACAAGAGAGAATTGCTGAAAAATATGTGGTATCACAGTATGGGAACATATCAAAGCTAGATCCAAAACCTGGTATCTCAGTAGTGATTGGTTTTTCTCCAAACACTAGAACCCTTACAATGGAAGAAAGAAATAATAATATAGGATGAAGATGAATTCCTAGATTGAATTTGTAGTCAACATGTGTCCATTTGAAATTCCCTTTCTTTTCCATTGAAAGGCTCTTTCATCTTTCTACCATTGATCTGATTTGATTTCATCATTATTTTGTAACTGACTAGCAAAATATCTCCTGCTGAATGATGAAATCCCTTGTTGAGTCATCAAAATATATGAAACCTTATCAAATTCTAGTGAAATTTGAGTTTCAGATGACTTGAAAGTAGTTACAATTTACCCCAACTGCATTTTCACCATATTTTATGCTTATTTAGGTTAGTACCATGTTATAAAACAATTTTGAACTTTGTCACCTGAATGCGATTATAGATTAGGCGTCTGGGAAAAAACCTCCTGTAGTAGGAACTGATGGTGTTCTGTGCAAAACCAACACCAAAATCAAAAAATTCAAATTCTCACAATTTTGGCAATATATAATATCGCTATGTTCGCATACCAGGAACCTCTCAAATCTTGATTTGAAAAATCGCCCTTTGGTAGAAAACCAGGTCTGTAACTTTAAATTTGAAATTTGAAAACTTTAAATTAATCTAAATTTTTCACTTTAGATTAAATTCCCTATTGAACTTTAAAATTCTAGCGTGCGCCACTCGGGCTACCATGTGGCAGCCCCTGATTAGCTGTCAACCTGCCACCAGTCTGCCACATCACCCTTAGCTATGACCAAATGACCCTACCACATCACCTACCTTGTCATCGCTGAGCGGGCCCTCTTGCCACTTGTTGTGTGCCTATTTTCCTGCATTATTTATCTTCTACACAACTTGATGATGCAGGAATGTGGGCATCGCACACCTCACCATGTGGTGCCATCTTATTCCATCTCCATTTGCCCATCACCTACTAACAGGGTCGCTCACTAGACCTGCCACATCATCACCGACTGGGACCCTTGCTACCTTACTCACTTTCTTGCAATATTTATCTATCGGGCATCTTGGAAATGTAGGCAAGGAAGATTTGTTGAATTTGGACAGTTGTCGCAATTTGAGCCTACCTCGCCACATTAGTGTTTTCGCATCTTTTTTAAAAATTTATTCATTGAGGACCTGCCAGCTAGCTTTCAATGGCGCATGAGGCCCCACCCAATGATCTTTTCCTTTTCAAAAGCACTTATCATAAGACACTATGACATATTTTTGGAATTGTATTTAAAATACACAAAAATATTTCCAACAATGCATGTGGGACTATAGGGTTTTGAAAAACCTTTACTCTTGCATTTTTCATGGCATATGTGGGTTCCTCCATTTTCCTCTATTTCCCTAATAGCTTTGGATGCGAGTTCATCAAGCCATTTGATGTGTTGAATCTGCTCTTTCCAGCGTGAGGTTCCACTTCATTTTTGCTCCCCTTCAAATTCATGGTGGGGTTTGTTTTAGATCTTCCTACTGTGCACAAGGGAGTGCCCTATCCTACTACGGGTGTCCCCATCTATGGGCCTCTTTACATGTGTGGACTCTGAAGCTCGCTTGCTGACCTCTCCTTTGAAAACATGGATTTCCTTTCTTAACATGGTGGCTTAGCCTTCTATGCATAGGTTCTTCTTCACATGCAACTAGCATGAGGTGGAGTTTTCTTTCATGCACTATCGCTTCCCTTTTAACTTGAAGTTCTTTGTTTTTTTGGTGCTCCTCTGTATTGGCGTGAAGTTTTTTCTTTTTAATTGTGTGGGCCTTTCTCTATGTTTATCGCCTAACTCAATGCCTCCTCCTCTTACTCATATCCTGGACGTGGGTGTCTACTCTCTCTTAAATGTGTGATTCCCTACTACAAACGTGGGTGCTTCATTTTACATACTGTGGCTTTGAATTTAACAGTTACTTCTTAGATGATGTGGTCTCTTGCTACATTTTAGTGCCTTTTATACTAGTTATTCCTTCCTCCTGACGTGGATTAGTTCCTCTATTGCTTGTCGCTGTTGATTTGAGTGTGGAAAACTCTGCCCTCTAACAAGTCTGTTCTCACTAAATTTTGCCCTTTTGACTATGCCTGTCGTGTTCTCCTTTAACTTACATGAGCTGCTTCCTTTCTTTGGATGCATTGACTTTTATTTTAGCATGTGGATTCCTTGTATCTAACATGTTGCTGCCCCTTTGCTCAAGACGTTGGAGCCCTTTTTCAAACAACTTCACGACTTCCCCACTTTTTCCAGATTGATGTGGCTTGTTTAGCACGGATATCCTTTTTGTATCTACTACTGGATGCTCCTTGCACTAAAAACATGGACTTCCTAGTCATTCATGTGCTCCATCTCATTTTTTCTTGACTAGAATAGCACCCCTCTTGTTTTTCTTGCCTTCTGCCATAGCTTTGTTTCTTTAAACTTCTGACTAGTGGCTCCTATAGTAGTGGGTGCCCTGACATTTGCACATGTCCAAGAACATATTTGTCTTTTGACTTATGCTTTCAAGGGATCATGGCTTTATCTTTTTGTTTTCTATATGTGAGGCATCTTATGTTTTTTGATTGTCTTGTGAGGGATGCACACAAGTATAAACTGTTGTGGATTTTAACTTGAAAACATGTCTCCTACTACCCACTATTTAAAGAAATATAATTTTTGTCTTCACTATGCCACACAATTGGAGATGTGCCTTGCAAATTTTCACTTTGAAATGTAATTTATACTCTCTTGAACATGTGAAGGGTATATCCTCTACAATTGGTTACAACCTCAAAGCCTGATCATGCATTTCCTTCTTTAGACATGAGCTATAGGTACTCTTTCAAACTTATCTCTTTCCATTTTTAAATATTGTGGGCTGGCCCCTTGTGTGGAATACCTACCTTGTTATGCGAGGGCTCCCTAAAATTTCTCCTTTGGCACTTAAAATGGTTCAATTTTTGAGAATAGTTTGATAATGGCTTCCATTCTAGTGTGTTGTTTTAGAGACATTGATACTGATCATATGGGCGAGCTTGCATCTAGTTCTTAGGACTTTCATCACAAGTGACAAGGGTTATTTTTTATCGAAAGCTCCCCATGGCTCTTGAATAAACATTTTACTTGTAATGAAGATGGATGTAGTCCCAAATTAAAAATTTTATCAGTGACATCAATTTTGTAAGAATGGAATACAACATCATTGATTGCTATGAACGCATTGATAACATCCTTCAGGGGTTTTTTCTATCTCTCAAAGTATGCACAATCCCACATATCTATCAGTCTGATGTTATTAGTCAGGCCCCAAAGTGGGCTCGGCTAGAAATTTTTTTTTTTTCAGACAACTGAATCTTACAACTAGCCCATCAACCTTTTAATATCCACTGTACTTGATTTCAAACATTAATTGATCCTTAAAATTTCATTTTATCATTTTCTGCAAACTATCACTTCCTACTAACAGGGCCTATCGATTGGCTTTAAAAACTGACCCGAACACCTAACTGGGTTCTAAAAATTGGCACACTGAATCTTTGCTCTGCATACTTTCACCCTGTTAGATTTCATCTTATGAAAAATTCATGGTCAAAAGATATTCGCTGTCAAAGTTGACCACTTAAAAACACTTGCAAATAAACATCTCAAAAAATAATAAACCGAGTTTGGATTTGGCTTTGAAAACTGGGCAAATGAGCACATGGGGAAATGAAACTTGGGGCATTGGTTCTCTGTCACAAGCACATTATGGATCTATGATTTGGGCTCATGATGAATAACTAGGCACAAATGACAAGCGGTCAAAGTAGGTTACTTGGATTTTACAAACTAGAACAATGACAATGCGATTTTTGCAAATGGAATGGATCTGGAAAAGTGTGCAAATGGATTACTCATGACCTAAAAATTGGAACACTTCAGGTATTTTTAGGGCAAAACATAGTGGTGCAATCCATTCAATCTCACCTATCATGTATTAGGAGTTATGATATCACAAACAGGGCTACTGACAACTCTGCAAATGCTGACACTAGTAAAAAGTTACAAATTGAGTTTGGAATCGCATTTGAAAACCGATCAAATGGATTCGTCATGAGCTGAAACTTGAAACATAAAAATTCTCTAATGTCTAAAATACAAAAAAAAATGAATTTTCTCATTTTGATCAACTAGTCAAAAGTTATAACACATCAAACAGGGCTTCCCAGAAAAGTGTGCAAAATGCAAAAGCATGAAAATAGTAACTGACCAACTTTGAGGGATTCAAAACCTAATCGAACAAACTTGAAACAACTCAAAATATAAAATATAGGTTCTTAGGTATAGAAAATAAACACTCCCAAAGTGGAAAGTCATGACACATTTCTGGGTGTGAGATATTCACTGGCAAACAGGGCCTCCTATCGCTATTTGACACCAGGTAAAATGCAGATTTGAAATTTGCTCAAAATAGGATTTTGCCTAATGACTAAGAATATTAATTTATCATTATAGAATATTTGAATGGGCTAAATGAAGGGTGTTAGAAACATTAAACACCATTTATGCATTAACTCAACAGTGGGGTACATAGGCTTCACAAAGCATTTATAGGCATGATTTTCTCAAAAAATTTGAAATGTGACTAAAAATGAAGCATGCAATTTTTAGTCCCAACAAGTTGAATGGAGTAGGACCTCATAGATAGGATCCTAAGGAGGGCACAGGTAGTAAGAAACCCTATTAGGTTAAGAGAAATACCTAAGGAGACCCTAGAGGAAGTTGGGTTGGAGAAAGAATAATGTTACATCAGAGTGGTATCAGAGCACAAGTTAAAGATTTAGGAATCTAGTATATGTCTACAACTACTGGGAAATTAGTAGGTGAGTCAAGCATGGTGAAAAAGGTAGAGCTATCCAAAGAGATATATGAACAAAAGGAAAAAAATAGGCTCCTTGAAGAATATTTAGAAAAAGTGAAGCTAAAGTTAGATGCAATTGTTGATGCAACTAAGAAAAAGGAAGAAGAGAGCAATGATAGGGATGAGGAGATAGAATAGGAAGATTTTTTCCCTAAAATAGACCCTATCTTGAATGAAGAACCTTTCTTGAAGGTCATAAAATCATAGGAGGGAAGGATTTGGAAGGTGTTCCACTATTTAGTGGGAAGATGGACATTGATGTAGTAATGGATTGGATAGATGGAATGGAGAATCACTTTGAATGTGAAGGAGTGATAGAAGCACAAAAGATAAAGGTAGCTAAGAAAAGACTTAGAGGTTCAGAATTAACGTGGTGGAAATATGTCCAAGATGACAGGATTAGGATGGGTAAGAATCCTTTAGAAAATTGGAATGCAATGGTCACTAAGCTAGAGGAGAATTTCTGACTAGATGACTATGAAATTCAACTTCACAAGAGAAGACAAGGGTTAAAGAAGAATAACATGGATGTAGCCTCTTAAATAGAGGATCTTCAAAGGTTATGTCTTAGGTCCAAAAATCAAGAAGAAGATAGAATAAAAGTGGCCAGGTACTTAGGTGGTCTAAAGTGGAATAGTCAAGAAGATCTCAGTTTTTAGACACCTACTATTGTTCAAAGATACCATAAACTAGCCTTAAAGGTGGAAGAAAAGAATAGAAGGAAGGGATACTCTAATTTCAAAGATAGAGGCAAAGGAAAAAATTAGAGGGAACAAAGAGGAGGATATCAAGGTAGAGGTAGTGAGGAAAGGAACTAAGGTGAAACCAAACTCACTAAGAAAAATACTGAAAGCACTCCAAGAGGAGATTATAGTAGAGGATAGGGTAACGAAGGAGGCTCTAATAGAGGTATAGGATCAGGGAGAAGTAATTCTTAATTTTCTAACATGAAGTGTTATAACTGTGGTCAATTAGGCCATCCAACATATAGGTGCCCTGATAAACCATCTTCTTCCAACCATGACAAGAGAGTGGCATATGCTCAAGAGGATAACTCTAGTGGAAAAGAGCCTAAAGTGGATCACATAAAATCAAATAAATTATAAAATCTCATGTTTAGGAGGGTATTGATCATGCAACTAGCTCAAGATGAACCTAAGCATAAGAGATCTTTGTTTAAGATCAGATGCAAGATTCTTGGGAAGGTATGCAAAGTGGTAGTGGATTCTAGCTCTACTAACAATATAATATTAGAGGAGGTAGTCTACAAGCTCAAACTAACAAAGATACCCCATGTGATTCCCTATAAGGTAACTTGGCTCAACAAAGGTCAAAGTATTTTGGTGAATGAACAAAATTGGGTTGAGTTCTCTATAGCAAGGTATAAGGATAGGTTGTTATGTGACATCTTACCCATGGATGCTTACCATCTACTGTTAGGTAGACCCTAGAAGTTTGATAGAGAGGCAATGTATGATGGAAAAGAAAATTCCATATCAAAGAAGGGAGGTAGAACTTTTAAGATCCAATCTCTATTGGAATGAGATGAACCACAGTCCATGACTCTTAGTGTGTTTCTATGTAGTGGAAAGGAGTTTGTTAAATATTTCAAGGACGATGAGAGCCAAAGCTATGTAGTTGTACTAAAGTCCAAAGGAGAGGAAAAGAAAATGAAAGAGTCACTGCCAGTAGAGATACAAATAGTGCTTGAGAAATACAAAAAGATTGTAAGTGATGGAACTCCTACCACCTTACCTACTAGAAGGGTGATAAGCCATCATATTTATTTTGTCCTTGGTGCATCTTTACCAAATAAGGAAGAATATAATCAGACTCCTAACCAAAACTTGGAACCAGCCAAAAAATTAAAAGAACTCTTAGATCAAGGCTTAATCAAGAAGAGTATAAGTCCATGTGCAGTCCCTATTATACTAGCATCCAAGAAGGGACGAAAGTGGAGACTATGCATAGATTCAAGGGAAATAAATAGGATTACAATTAGGTATAGGTTTTCCATACCTAAGATTGAGGATCTCACGGATTATCTTGGAGGGGCAATGTACTTCACAAAGTTGGACTTCAAAGGTGAATATCATCAAGGTAGGATTAAGGAGGGAGATGACTGGAAAAAAATATTTAAGACAATAGATAGTTTGTGTGAGTGGTTTGTGATGCCATTTGGCCTCTTAAATGCTCATAGCACATTCATGAGGCTCGTGAATGAAGTTCTTAAGGACTTCACTAGAATCTTTTTTGTTTTATATCTAGATGATATACTAATATTCAACAAAACCAAGGAGGAGCACATTAAACATGTGGAAGATGTACCAAAGAGGTTACATGAGGAGAAGATTACTATTAACCTTGAGAAGTGTGAATTTTTCAAATAAGATCTTGGTTATTTGGGCTTTGTATTGTTAAAGGGGTCCTTGAAGATGGATCAAGAGAAGGTTGTAGCTATTCTCAACTTGCCACCACCTACCACATCTACTGAGGTAAGAATTTTTCATGGTCTAGCCTAGTTTTATAGGAAATTTATTAGGAATTTTAGTGGTACATGTGCACCTTTGTTAGATACCATTAAGGGTGGGGTCAAGTCTAAGTTCAAATGGACTTTGGAAGAAAATAAATCCTTTGAGTTATTGAAGAAACAAGTAGCCACTCAACCTATCCTATTGTTGCCTAGTTTGAGAAGTTCTTCACCAAAGAATGTGATGCAATTGGTTTGGCTATAGGAGTGTTGAGTCAAGAAGGTAGGCCAATAGTCTTCTTCAGTGAAAAATTAAATGAAGCCAAGAAGAAGTATTCTTCTTATGACCTAGAATGATACGTCGGAAGCATGAATGGTGATGATATTCCTATAGGGGAGTATTGAAGAAACATGATTAGATAATTATCATGATGATATGTTACATTCATGATTGTGTTTGTCATTGATGTCAACATAGCATTTTTCTATGGTATCTGAGAGAAGAACAACAAAAAGATCAAGTTGGTATGGATAAACTATTGAGTACTTATAGTAAGAAAGGTTAAAGGAAGGTACTACTAAGTTTCTAGTATATGCAGCTAATGTCAGAAGTATAAGATATTAAGTCTGGAAGAAGTTATGCAAGTTTTAATGAAGACTATTCTAAGATAGAGTTTACAGAGGCATGTTCTAGTAACCTTGTTATATCTCTTAGTAGAGTTGTTATTCTAAGAAGCTGAAGTTAAAGATGTACATAAGACATGTTGGTGATGACGTGGCTAAGCTTGCTCATCATAATGTTACATATATGGAAAGTTATTCAAGTTACAAGGTGGAAGATTAATGTTATCGCCAAGTGTAACGTGTTCTTAATGTAGTCCTATAATAATTAATTGAGAAGGTGTAATAGTCGACTTAGGGAATTGTTGTATGGATTTAGTATAAAGGAAGGACATATTCCTTTATCATGTATGGATGAATGTAAATGATTGTAAGCAATAAGAAGAGAAAAATGTGAAAATAAGAAGAGTAGAGTGAAGGTGAAGGAAACTTCATTGTCAAGGTTTTATTGTATGATTTGAAGTTTGATAATTGGGTCCGATGTTCATGACTTGGTCTACAAGGTCTAATAGTGATTGGTCTATTTGATAGGATAGAGAAAATAAGTTAAATTTTGGTACATACAATTATTCTACAATGAATAGTTGAGAGATCAGTTAGATAGTGAGTTCAGTGATCTTGCCCCAGAAGTTGTTTGGGTAGTGATTCCTTTTGTCTTCTACAACTCCTAACAAGGTTGGAATATTCTAACAAGTATTCAAAGTCTCCTAATAGAAACTCATATATACTAAATGTTGTAAAAGACTCCTAACAGGGTCCATCCTCTAACAAGGAATATTTATATTAGTAAATCATCTTGTGGGCATCATTCCCATTGGGGTTTTCCTGCTAATCAAGGGTTTCCCTACTTAACATATCTAATGTAATTATGTATGTGCATCTTTGTATGGTTGTTGTTTACTTTGGTTAAATGGTTAAGATTATTTAAGGTTGATAAATGTTTTAATTATTGGATAAATGATTCAACGCCCCCTCTCAGTTATCTTGGTGGACTATTGTTTCTAACAATTGGTAGCAGAGCAGTAGGTCCTTGAAGATAAAGTTTAACAACTTTGGGAGATCCATGGAAAACATATTCAGAAAGGATAGTCTAAAGTTCAATGGAACAAATTATGAAAGTTGGAAGGAAAAGAAAAAGACACATATGGTATGTATAGGTCTAGGATATTGGATTTTGACAAAATTAGAAAAGACAATCATTACTGAGAAAGATTTGGAAACTTGTACCTAGGAAGAAAGGGAACTTTTCATGTGTCACATGAGAGCTAGAGAAGCACTATTAATTGCACTTCCTGAATTGAGTACAACTAGCTAAAGTAACTTATTACTCCTCATATGATATAGAAAGCTTTGGAAAATAGTTTTGAAGGTGATAAATATTCGAAGAAATTAAGGCTACAAAGTTGGATTTGTGCATTTCAAGATGCTAAAATGGTGGAAGATGAATCTATAAGAACATATGTAGGAAGTATATCATAAATTACTACAAGTATTAGATATCAAGGAATCAAAGAAGATGATGAGGTGATATGGAAGATATTGAAGAGATTAACACAACGTTTTAAGGAAGTAGTTCAAATGATATAGTTGTTGATCTCTTGTACCAAAGATTTCACAAAGGAGACATTACTTGGGAGACTTGAAGTAGTTGAAAATGAGCTTAGACAATCCAAATAATTGACAAGAATGGAAACAACTTTCAATGCCTTGAATATTTGACCTAGTTTATCAAGGAGCACAAGTGCCAAAGGAGACTTTGCTAGCAGTAGCAAATCTAATGAGGACAAAAAGATAGAAGAAGGAGTATCCCTTTTGGTAAGAAGAGAAAAAGATGGTAAGAAAATCTTTAAATGTTGGACTTGTAAAAAATTTGGTCATTATGCATCTAAGTGTCGTAAAAGAGAGAAAAAGTGTAGAGGAAATTTCAAACCTAGAAGAGATAGAGAGTGTTTGTATGCAAATGAAGAAGATGATTCTGATGAACAAGTAGTAAGTGCTAGTGATGATGAAACAAGATTTGTGGTAATTAAAGAAGAAATTCCAGAGAAAATATCTTTGGTATCATAGGTTGAAAAGAAATGTGATAGGATAATTGGTAGTAGTTGTTCACATCATATGACTAGTGATATGAACAAGTTTTTTGACTTCAAAATTCATGATGGAGGCATTGTCAAAGTCTGAAACAATTCTACATGCAAAGTTAAAGGTATTGGATCTATAACTCTTGATGGTAAGACTAGCATTGAGGACACATATTTTGTTAATGGGTTGAAGCACAATATTTTGAGTGTTGGACAACTAGTGGATAAAGGTTATTAGTTACAGTTCATAGAGGAGACATGCATGATCAAAGAGAAAGATGGAAAGGTAATTGGAATAAGAACCAGATCTAGAGGTAATGTATTTCAGTTGAATCCTACTGAAATGACATGTTTGGTTGCAAAGGTGGATAACAATTGGTTATGTCATAAGAGATTTTTTCATATAAAATTTTATAGCATTGTGAATACGAGTAGTATGTTTGTAGTTAGAGATTTTCCTAAGATTTTAAAGCCTACTAACACAATTTGCAAGGAGTGTGTATTGGCAAAGCATAACAAAACTTCTTTTCACAGCAAGAAGTTTACTACTATAACAAAATTGGAGATTGTACATATAGATTTTAATGACCCTACAAAGACTAATGGATTCTATGGTGAATGGTTTTTCATGATTTTTGTTGATGACTTGTCTAGAATGATGTTGGTTGCATTTCTTAAAGAAAAATTTGATGCATTTGATAAGCTCAAGGAATTCAAGAATAGAGTTGAGAATGAATAAGGTGTAAAGATTAAATGTTTAATATTATATAGAGGATGAGAATTTACTTCAAATGAGTTTAACATTTTTTGTGAAGCTAATTGAATCAAAAGATAGTTATTAGCTCGAAGAACCCATGAACAAAATGGCATTGTAGAGAGAAGAAACATGTCAGCAACAGAAGAAGCAAGAGCTATGTTACCTGAGAATGATGTATCCAAGATTTTTTGGAGAGAAGTTGTATATAAATAAGTCTACACTATGAATAGAGTACAAGTCGGGAAAGACAAACAAGATCCCTTATGAATTGTGGTTTGGTCACTCACCTATAGTTAAGTATTTCATAATTTTTGGTAGTAAGTGTTATATCAAAATAGATTTTTATATTGGTGAGTTTGATGCTAGAAGTGATGAAGATATTTTTCTTGGTTATTCATTGAAAAGAAAGGATTATAGATGTTATAATCTAAGAACTAACACTATTATGGAAAGTACAAATGCAAGAGTTAATCAGAAATTCAGGATACAAGAAAGAATAGTTGACTACAATTCAGATGATGAGAGTATTGTTTTTGCTATATTACTTCTGGGTAGATTGTGTGATAATCTTTTCATCAACATTTTAGATCACACTTTTTGATCCATCATCAAGATAAAAGAGCTCAAGGAGAGTATTGTTACTAAAACAAAGAATGATGGAGTATTCTTTGAGACTAATAATGATTTGCACAATGAAGGAGAGCTAAGTTAGGAATAGAGCTCAAAACCTTCAATAGAGCTAAGAGTTGAGATAACAACTCCTACTTTAGGTAAGAATATGAAAAAGAACCATCCACCCAGGCAGATCATTGGAAGAAAAGATAATGGTGTGATGACAAGAAGAAAAATCAATGAAAAACTATGTTTGATATCTCAAGTTGACCCAAAGAATGTCGATGAAGCATGTAAACATGACTATTAGAAATTAAATATGATAGAGGAATTGGATCAAATAGTGAAGAATGAGACATGGGAATTAGTCCCCAGACCAACAAACAAGAATGTTTTAGGAACTAAATGGGTATTCAAGAACAAGATGAATGAACAAGGTGAAGTTGTAAGGAAAAAAACAAGACTAGTATGTAAAGGTTACTCACAACAAGAAGGAATAGACTATGATGAAACCTATGATCTTGTGGCAAGAATAGAAGTAGTAAGGTTATTCTTAGCATATGCAACATATAAGAAATTCCAAGTATATCATATGGATGCCAAGTCAACATTTCTGAATGGAGAACTAGAAGAAGAGGTATAAATAGAACAACTTGAAGGTTGTCCTTTAATAGATGATAAGGACATAGTATGCAGATTGAAGAAAGCATTGCATGGCTTGAAGAAAGCACCAAAAACTTGGTATGCAAGGTTGGATAAGAATTTGATAAAGCTTGGATATAGAAAAAGTATCATAGATAGTAATTTATATTGGAAAGAAATTCATGATGGATTGATGATTTTGGTAATATTTGTTGGGATATCATATTTGAAGGAAATGATGATGAAAGTGAAAAGTTTACAAAAGAAATGAAGAAGGAATTTGAAATGAGCATGATAGGAGAAATGAAATATTTTCTAGGATTACAAATTGTGCAGGACAAAGAAGGAATATTTATTTCTTAGTCTAAGTATTTGAAAGATCTACTAAAAATATTTGTTTTAGAAACATGTAATCCCATTGGAACACCTATGGTAACTAGATAGAAGTTATCTACAAAGGATGAGACACCTACTGTTGAGTAGAAGAAGTACAAATCTATGATCGAAGGTTTACAATATCTAACTCACACAAGGCTAGATATAGTAAATGCAGTTGGAATTGTTGTGAGATTTCAAGCTAACCCTAGAGAAGAACATTATGTAGTAGTTAAAAGGATATTTAGATACATAAAAGGAACACCTGAGTTTGAATTGTGGTATGATATTTCTAATGATTTTACTTTATATGCTTATATTGATGCTAATTGGGTATACAATATGGATGATAGAAAGAACACCAGTGGTGGAGCCTTATTTCTTGGAGGAATATTGGTCTCTTGGCTAAGCAAAAAGTAGGATTGTACATCATAAAGTACAGTGGAAGTAGAATATGTTGTAGTAACAAACAATTGTAATCAAGTTTTTTGGATGAAGTAGATGCTGAAGGATATAAAGATAAAATTTAGTGTACCTATTTTCATACATTGTGACATCACAAACATAGTAAATATGTCAAAGAATCCAATGTTGCATTCTAAGACTAAGCACATTTCTATCAAGTATCACATGTTGAGAGAAAAAGTTGCAGGAAAAGAAATTAGATTGGAGTATGTAAGCTCTAAGAAGAAAATTGTAGATATTTTCACTAAGCCTCTTCCCAAAGAGACTTTTGAGTATTTACGAGGTATGTCAGGGGTTATGTGCCTTCCTACATTAGAGTAGATGATGCAAGAGTGCATCAATCTAGTGTAATAGAGCACTATTGTTTGTGTGGATTGAATTTTGATGCTTCCTGTATGGGGGAGTATCAGTGATGGATAGAGTCATCTAGCACTCTTGTTGGATGTTGTTCTAAACAATGTCTTTGGACACTTGAGCAAGTCCAAGATAGTTGTTTCAGAGATTGTTGGTTGTTGAAACCTTTGACATTGATGTCAATGGGGGAGAAGTATAGCATGAAAAATAGATTATAGCATGAAATTAAAAATAGTTTGAGTGAGAATGATTGGTGAAGAGGATTTGAAAAGAAAGGTTAACAGTCTTTTATAGTTGGTATTTTTCAAACTAGATGTTTTTCATCTATGTTGTCATCATGCCAAAGGGGGAGATTGTTGGAAGCATGAATGATGATGATATTCCTATGGGGGAGTATTGTATAAACATGATTACATCATTATCATGATGACATGTTACATTCATGACTATATTTGTCATTTATGTCAACATAGCAATTTTTTGTGATATTTGATAGAAGAAAAATGGAAAGATCAAGTTGGTATGGATAGATAGTTGAGTACTTTCAGTAAGAGAGATTAAAGGAAGATACTACTAAGTGTCTAGTATACATAGCTAACCTTGGAAGCATAAGATATTAAGTCTAGAAGAAGTTATGCAAGTTTTTGTGAAGATTGTTCTGAGATAGAGTTTGCAGGGGCATGTTCTGGTAAACTTGTTATATCTCTTAGCAGAGTTGTTATTCAAAGAATTTGAAGTTAAATATGTAAATATGTACATGAGACATGTTAGTGATGATATGGCTAAGCTCACTCATCATAATGTTATGTATATAGAAAGTTATTCGAGTTACAAGGTAGAAGATTAATGTTATCACTAAGTGTAATATGTTCTTAATGTGGTCCTAAATTAATTAATTGGGAAGGTGTAATAGCTGAGTCAGGGAATTATTGTATGGATTTAGTATAAAGGAAGGATATTTTCCTTTATCATGTATGGATGAATGAGAATAATTGTAATCAGCAAGAAGAGTGGAATGCAAAGATAAGCAGAGCAAAGAAAAGGTGAAGGAAACTCATTGCTGAGGTTTTATTGTATGATCTGAAGTTTGATACTTGGATCTAAGGTTCATTACCTAGTCTACAAGGTTTGATAGTGATCGGTCTAGTTGAAAAGATAGAGGAAAGAAGTTAAAGTTTAGTACATACAATTATTCTACAAGGAATAGTTAATAGGTCAGTTGGATAGTGAGTTCGATAGTCTTGCCCTAGAAGCTATTTGGACAATGGGTCCTTCTATCTTCTACAACTCCTAACAGGGTTTGAATCTTCGAACAAGGATTCAAAATCTCCTAACAGGGACTCATATGTAGTAAATTTTGTAATAGTCTCCTAATAGGGTCCTTCCTCTAATAAGAAATATTTATATTAGTACATTATCTTGTCAACATCACTCCCACTGGGGTTTTCCCTTTGATCAAGGGTTTCCCTAGTTAACATATCTGGTGTAATTGTGTGTGTGCATCTTTGTATGGTTGTTTACTTTGGTTGAATGGTTAAGATTATTTAAGGTTGATAAATGTTTTAATAATTGGATAATTGATTTGCTTCTAACACTATATGTCTTAGGTTAGTATCTTAGGAAATGGAGACATTATTTATTTCCCAAGGAATTTGTTGTATTCACTAATAACCAAGTGCTAAGTTATATTAACACTCAATATAATTTGTGTAATAGGAATTTGAAATGGATGGAGTACTTACAATCAATCACTTTCACAATCAAGTATAAGAAAGGGCAAATGAACAAGGTAGTAGATGCATTGAGCAGGAGATTGTTAAGTGTGTAAGAGATTTAGCTACAAAGCATTAGGTAGGATATTATTAACTGTGCTCTTCATTAACCTACCATAATTTGAGACTCGTATGGTGGAATTTGGAAATTTGAAGTGTGGTGCAGAGCTGATGATTAGCCAGAGGATTTAAAATCATGAGACTACCAAGAATTGGATAAGTCTTTGAACACTTTAAAGATTGGATTTTTATGTCCTCTTGCACATTTTTGATTAAATTTTTTGAGATTTGGGTATGATAAATGCCAAGGAAACAACTGGCTCTAATTGGGGACAAGGAACAACAATTGGCTAGGGGTTATGCCCCTTCCTAGATCAGATTAGATGATGCAAGAGTGCATCAAACTAGATGATGCAAGAGTGCATCAGTCTAGTGTAATAGAGCACTATTGTTTGTGTGGACTAAATGCTAATGCTTCTTGTATGGGGGAGTATCTATGATGGACAGATTCATCTAGGACTATTGTTGGATGTTGTTCTGAACAATGTCTTTGGACACTTGAGCAAGTCAAAGATAGTTGGTTGCTAAAACCTTTGACATTGATGTCAATTGGGGAGAAGTATAGCATGAAAAATAGATTATAGCATGAAAGAAAAAAATAGTTTGAGTGAAGACTGTTTTGAGATAGAGTTTACATAGGCATGTTCTGATAAACTTGTTATATCTCTTAGTAGAGTTGTTATTCGAAGAAGCCAAAGTTAAAGATGTACATGATACATGTTGGTGATGACATGGCTAAGTTCACTCATCATAATGTTACATATACAGAAAGTTATTCAAGTTATAAGGCAAAAAATTATTGTTATCACTAAGTGTACTGTGTTCTTAATGTGGTCCTAAAATAATTAATTGAGAAGGTGTAATAGTTGAGTTAGGGAATTATTGTATGGATTTAGTATAAAGTAAGGACATTTTCCTCTATCATGTATGGATGAATGAGAATAATTGTAGTCATCAAGAAGGGTGGAATGCAAAGATAAGAAAAGCAAAGAAAAGGTGAAGGAAACTTCATTGCCAAGGTTTTATTATATGATCTGAAGTTTGATACTTGGATCTGAGGTTCGTTACCTAGTCTACAAGGTCTGATAGTGATCAACCTAGTTGACAAGATAGAGGAAAGAAGTTAAAGTTTAGTACATAAAATTATTCTACAAGGAATATTTAAGAGGTCAGTTGGATAGTGAGTTCGATAATCTTGCCCAAGAAGTTGTTTGGATAGTGGGTCCTTCTATCTTCTACAACTCCTAACAGGGCTGGAATCTTCTAACAAGGATTCAAAGTCTCCTAACAGGGACTCATATGTACTAAATGTTGTAATAGACTCCTAATAGGGTTCATCCTCTAACAAAGAATATTTATATTAGTACATTATCTTGTCAGCATCATTCCCACTGGGGCTTTCCCTTTGATCAAGGGTTTCCCTAGTTAATATATCTAGTGTAATTGTGTATGTGCATCTTTGTAAGGTTGTTTACTTTGGTTGAATGGTTAAGATTATTTAAGGTGGATAAATGTTTTAATAATTAGATAACTGATTCACTTCTAACACTATATGTCTTAGTTTAGTCTCTTAGGAAATGGAGACATTATTTATTGCCCAAGGAATTTGTTGTATTCATTGATAACCAAGTGCTAAGTTATATTAACACTCAAGATAATTTATGTAATAGGAATTTGAAATGGATGGAGTACTTACAAGCATTCACTTTCACAATCAAGCATAAGAAAGGGAAAATGAACAAGGTAGTAGATGCATTGAGTGGGAGATTATTAAATATGCAAGAGATTCAGCTATAAAGCATTGGGCATGAGATTGTTAACTATGCTCTTCATTAACTTGCCATAATTTGAGACTCAGATGGTGGAATTTGGAAATTTGAAGTGTGGGGCAGAGCTGATGATTAGCCAGAGGATTTGAAATCATGAGACTACCAAGAATTGGATAAGTCTTCAAACACTTTAAAGATTTAATTTTTATGTCCTCTTGCACACTTTAATTAAAAATTTTGAAATTTGGGAATGATAAATACCAGGGCAACAACTGGCTCTAATTGGGGGCAAGGAATAACAAGAATGAAGCTTGAAGAGAAACTAGAATAGTGTCTTATCCATTGGGCTATAGAATCACACAAGGAACTACTTTGCAAAAGGGGGAACAAACACCAAAAATAGGAGAAGTGAAAGGAAGACTAGGCGCAACAAAAAAACACAAGAAAAAATCCTATCTAGACTATATACAAGGAAAGTTTCCCTACCTCCAGTGACTCAAGGTATAATCATGCAAATTCATTCACTGGCTAGGGAAAATAAATACCATGGTGTTCTAACATATGGAAACTTTCAAGTCCCTATGGACTCAAGTATAAGTTCTCTCTTTGAATTCTAATTCTAAGATTCCTAGTATGCTTCACATCACTTGATAAAGGAATGTATCCAAATAACCATGTCTCATCAAAAATCTCTAACTTTGGAATCAACTTTGCTTTACGTTGCATGCCATTCACAAATTCATTTTGAAAGAGTTGAAGGATAATGTTCTCAAATTTTTGAATGCATTTATGATACTTTTCTCCACTTGACAAGCCTTCTAGTTAAAATTCTAGTGATTGGTCATCATGAATTCTTAAACTTATTTCTAACACCGAACACTCTTTCTTTTCCATGGGGATGATTGTGTTTGTATTTTCTATGAAATTATTCCAATGCACATCCTTGTCACATTGAATCTTCCCATGACATATTTCTTCCTCTTCTTCCATTAGATTGCTCAAATAAAAAACAATCATCTTTTCTATTTTGGTTCACACATCCTCTAATGAGTCTATCTAATTAGAAAAATTGATCATCAGTTGATATTGATGAAGGGAAATTATTTTAGAAGAGCACACATTTTTGGGTGATGCGATGCACTCCCCTGCCCACAGGTGGTTAATTATGTGGTGTTCCATGTTCACTAACAGTCATGGCTTTTGGTGCAATGGCAAATGGGCCCCACAATTAGTATCAGAGCCTGGTTTTGGCCTGGTCATGGGTTCAAATCTCCCCGGTGCCTTCCCGACCCATGTAAGAACCTAGTATGCACGTTGAGGGGGAGATTTTTGGGTGATGCGACGCGCTCCCCTGCCCACAGGTGGTTAATTATGTGGTGTTCCATGTTCACTAATAGTCATGGCTTTTGGTGCAATGGAAAATGGGCCCCACACACATTTCTTCAAGGCCAAGTACTTCTCTAGTGTGAGATACCATCACAATATATTCTTCATTATAGTCTCCACTTGTGAACTTGAATGCTTCAAATTCAAGTTTCATGCACGAGGAAGAGTGAGAACTTGATGTATCATCTTCTCTTACTTGGTAAATTTCAGACTTGTAATAGGGTCAATATTTGTAATAGGATTCTTTTTTTTAGTGGATCATTTTGTAGGTACCATCCCCTCTAGATTTTTCCCTTGGCTAGGGTTTCCCTAGTTAACAAAATATGGTGTTATGAGGTCTCTTTGTGTATGGATTTATATATTGTTTAACATTCTTGGTTTACTTTCATATGCATGTTATAAAGTAATTAATAGTATTCAGTTGTGGGCAAAATTTTGGAGAATACCGATTCACTGCCACCCCCACCCTCTTAGTATTATCTATTTCTAATAGGATCCAGGGACAAACCAAATTAATTTAAAATTCCAACACTCTCCCTTTGTCATGAGCCAATAAAAAAGATCATGACTGATCCAAATCAACTATGCCTAGACTTCTTAAATGCACAAAACTTGCTATGGCCAATGGCTTGGTGAATATATCTACTAGTTATTGCTTGGACTTACAATACTCTATTTTAATTTTCCCATTCTCAACCAGCACTCTAATAAAATGATACCAGATTTTAATGTGCTTTCCTCTCTCATGAGACACTAGATTCTTTGTGAAAGCCATTGCTCAAAAATATTATCATAATAATTTTTTGTTACATCCTCTTTTCTTCCTTCAAATCTTCCAAGATTCTTCTTAGCCAAATAGCTTGACACATTGTTGCATTTGCAACTATGTATTTGACCTCTGTTGTAGATTGAGCAACTCCTTCTTGGATGCCAATTTTAAGTTCAAGAATATGATATCAAGTTGAAACCAACAAAGTTGGTATGAGGAAATGGCCTATGCAAAGTAATTGTAAAAAATTAGGATTATGGTCAAGATGGTGGATCCTCAAGAGCATTAATGGTCAGTCTCCAAGACCCTTGGTTTTCAAATATTGCCTATTTCCTCACTTATAAAGATTTTCCTAATGGATTGATATAAAAGAAGAAAAGAGACCTCAGAAATAAGTTGAGGAAGTATGTCATCTATGATGATCAATTGTATAAGTGGGAAATTGATGGAACTTTCTTAAGATGTGTGGATAAGCCTTAGTAAGAGAGATTGATTCATATGTTCCATAATGAGGCCTGCAGTGGGAATTTTTCTTCTATAGTTACAACCTAAAAGATTTTGAGGGAGTGCTACTACTGGCCTGGTATGTTCAAAGATGCTTATAGGTGGATGGCTAAACGTGACAAATGTAGGATTTTTTCTAGTAAGTCTTAGTTAGTTGCCCTACCACTGAAGCCAATAGTAATAGAAGGTCCCTTCTAGTAGTAGGGAATTGACTTCATTAGACCAATTAATCCTCCTTCTTCTACTAGCCACTTATACATTACCAGCACTATAGACTATTTCACCAAATGGGTGGAAGAAAATCCCACCAAGAGAACCACCTTTGAAATTGTATGTGAGTTTGTCAAAGAGAACATCTTAGTGAGCTTTGGGGTGCCACTAAAGCTCGTCATAGATAATGCTAATTTTTTTTCTTCTACGAAGATTATAGATTTCTATTATGAGAATAGCATCCACCTCAGTCATTCCTTAGACTACTTTCCTCAAGGGAATGGTTTGGTAGAATCAAGCAATAAAAACATGATTAACATCATGAAGAAGTTGGTCTCTAAGAATCAGAAGGTCTAGCATAAAAGACCACATGAAGCTCTCTGGGTAGATAGGGTGACACCTAAGAAGGCCATCATCATTTCTTAATTTGATTTGGTATACAGAGTTAAATCCAGCCTTCCCTTACCATTGGAACTATCCATCTACAAGATGCAACAAGTGATTGAGAACCCAAAATTCCACAATAGTTTGGTGAAGTGAATCATGTACCTCACTAAGCTAGAAGAAGAACATGAGAAATTGGTTGACCACATTACAAAGCACAAGAAGCACATGAAGACCTTCTTTGATAAGAAGGCCAGGCCAAGGAAATTTATGGAAGGCAATCTGGTCATGTTATGGGATAAGAGGCATGAACCTAAAGGTATGCATCATAAGTTTGATTCTCTTTGGAAAGGCCCTTTCAAAATTATGCAATTAAATCAAAATAACTCTTTCATTCTAGCCTATCCCACTGGAGAGATAATGTCATTGTCTTACAATGGCTAGGATCTAAAGTTATTTCAAATTCACATTTGGAAGCAGGTAGCACCTATAGTTAGTGTTAGTTTAGGTAGGCTTTTTTTTTTGCTTCCTCCTTGCTTTGTTTTACTGCTTTCTTAGGTTAGTGTTCTTTTCCATTATGTTCTTAGTTTAGTTTTTTCTAGTATATTTTTTCATTTTGGCTGCGCAAAACCATAGATTACAAGCCCCTTCTTAGACATTTGCAATGCCTAAGTCCCCAATTAGAGCCAGTTGTAGCCAACTTTTAGTTTTTTCCATGTCAGTGTGTAGTTAGTGGTATTCATTAGGATTTTGTTCAAGATTTCTTTTCAAGGTAGTATTTATGTGACTCACTTCTCACCAAGTTCCCAAGCCTCCCACTTTGCATCTTTTCTAGACCTCCCTTGCTTTACCATTTCCTATCCCTCCTGTTGGTGTTTGAAAATGTTACCCATTTCCAATTACCCTGATGAGAATATGAAACATCTAGGGGCAGCTAACTCCCATTATCAACACATCCATTTTGACACCAGGCCAATTATAAGGCATGACCCTTCTTCTTCTTTAGGCTCCACAAAACCTAGGTGGGTGGACCTACAGATTCTTTATATGGTACCAGTTGTCAAAGCATACATTGAATCTATTAAGAAGCAGATAAAACCCTTATTTCTCCTGATAACTCATGAAGTAACATCAATCTATAGTAGCTAAATGCAGATCTAGGAACCTCATAAGCTGAGTGAGGGCATTCTATTATAGCTCTTCAACATGAAAGGGAAATTCATTTGATTAAAGATGTTGATTCAACAAAACCTCAAAAATGCAACAGTATAACTAGTTATCCTATAACTGATCAGTGCCTAATCCATTGGGCGATTCCATGAATTCAAAACATACATCTGTGACATCAGGATGTATCTCATATACCTAGACATCAGATCTATCCAACCACCTTGTGATTCAGATATCAGTGCTCATTCAGGTCTCATTCTCACAAAATATCCTTCTCAAACAACCAGTAACCTTGTTTAAATGGTCCAACATCAAAATACATCAAACATACAACTTGAAAGGGATGCAAATGGGTCTCAAATATTTGTTTCAAAGCCACATAAGACTTACAGATTGCTGAGATAGGAGACAAGAACCAGAACAAAACTAGTGAAATTGTTGTTCATATGTATTCATTTCCTTGAAACTATACATTCAGATGCATAAAATTAAAACAAGAAACAACCTAATATCTCAAAACTATCTATATTATCTCTACAATTACTATTCACATGAGAGTTCTGCTGAAGAAAATGTGTGGTATCACAGTATGGGAATATATCAAAAGTGGATCCAAAATTTGGTATCTCAGTAGTGACTGGTTTTTCTCCAAAGACTGGAACCTACTGGTTTCTTAGTAACAAAAATTGGAATTGGAACCCTTACAAATGAAGAAAGAAAGAAAGATACAGCAAGAAATGAATTCTCGGATTTGATATGCAATTGCCAGGTGTCCACTTGAAATCCAATCTTCTGCAACTAAAGAAAACCTCTTTTTTCTCTTTTCCTTGATCTGACTCATTTCATCATTTCCTGTTACTAATTTGAAAATATTCTTTGAGTAATGATAAAAACTGTTTGAGTCATTCACATATCTGATTTGCCCCATGAAAAGCCAGAGTGAAATCTTAATTTTTACCGAGTGAACGCAACCAAACTCAACCCAAACTGATTCTTTACTACCTTTTAACCATGTTTAGGTCACTGCTTCGTTAGAAATTAGATCTGAATTCCCATTTCTGAGTTTAGTTACAATTTGGTTACCTGAAACAAATCCTCCTATAGCTCGAATAGGTGGCATTCTGTGCAAAATCTGATCCCAAAATCAGAAAATTTGGATTCCCACAATTTTGATGATATATAATACTGATATGTTTGCCTTTAGGAATCGATGAGAATCTTCATTTGAAAAACAGTCCCCTTCTCACAGAAAAACCAAGTCTGCACCTCTTTGATTTTAAATTTCAAAATTTAAAAATCTTCTAAAGTTAACACTTTATGAAAAAATCCCTTTTGATTAAAAAAGCACGGCAACTCTTTGAAAATAATAAAAAATTATTATTTTCATCTCTCTTCACATTTTCCTCTCTTTTGGATCTGAGGTCAACAAGCTTTGACTAGTGGCACATGGCGCCCCCTGATTGGACAACCAATCCACATCATCCACCATGTCAGTACTCTCTATCCCAGGCTAGGTGCCACATGTCATAATCCTGCAATCTCGCTTTACTTAACCAGGGCACATCTTGATCTTGCGAGAATACCCTCGCCATTGATCTTCGCCACGTGGCAGCATCTGGTGAGTTCATCTTGATCTATACATTATACACTACCTTATCACCTCCCAAGACCCGCGTGCCACTTGTACCTTACCCGCACTCTCGTAATTTTTAAACTTCGTGCAACTATATTATCTGGGAATGTGCTCGTCATCCATCATGCCACTTGTTGCAATCTTGGCCTTGGTCGGTATTTGCATGCCACATCAGCGAATGAGAAACTTTGTTCAAAATATATGGATCAACACCTCTAGCTGAATTCATCCTTGTTTTGCGTGCTCGTTCAAAATTTTCATAGTGTACCCGCTAAGCTAGCTGACCACGGGCCTATCTTAC
This sequence comes from Cupressus sempervirens, assembly GCA_028749045.1. Lineage (NCBI taxonomy): Eukaryota > Viridiplantae > Streptophyta > Pinopsida > Cupressales > Cupressaceae > Cupressus > Cupressus sempervirens. The sequence goes on from CM053783.1 coordinate 881,764,078, forward strand.
ATGCTGGAGCAGCTTACAAAAGCCCTCATGTCAACTTCATATCAAACACTGTGTCATGTTGTAATTAAAAATATAAAACTTCTTCCCCACGACCCATGTGGGATATAATGTTTTCACGGTATTCCCACTTTAACACATGTGATTGGTTCAAATTTTTTGATGCCCTGCCTGCTCGCGCAGTGGGTCTTCTCCTTGTTTGGGCGCAGGCTTCTAACGTGAATATCCAATAGAAAACATTGGGGCTACCCTCCTTTCATGGCATGTTCAAATTGTTTGTAGCAGCTTCATCAAATTGCAAAGGCTTTGTATTAACGTGAGCTCCCTGTCTAAGCAACGGTCTTTCTTTTTATTGGCTTTATCTTCATTTTGTGTGAGTGCCTTTATACTTTGTGTTTGCTTTTTTACAATTTTGCCCTTTGATTGGACTCTATTTCCTTAGCCGATTCTTCTAATTCATGAATTATGGTCTTTTGCTTTTTAATGGCATGGTCTTCCTTTTTAAACCATGAGTTTTACCTCCTCTGCATCGACAATGAAAATATCAAAAGTTATAACATTAATACTGCAACTTCATTGTCTTTTAACTAGTCTTTGATAGTGGCTGTGAGATTCTTGTTTAATGTTGTAGCTTATTGGCCATGACTTGGGCTCTTTTTGATTGCTGAGGCTCTATTTTAAATTGGCACCCCAAACAAAAATGTGGAGCTCCATCATTGAAAACATGGGTGGTCTTCAGTTGCTGTAAGCTGCTTTGATCCATAGATGTCTGGCTTGGATGTAATGACTACGTGCTTCTTTTAATTTGTGTGCTCACTGTACATTGTTTCTCTTTAACTACAGCTACTTTTAAAATGCGTGGAAGCTTCCTTTGACTTACATGAGCTTCTTATGTGAATGCACACTCCATCTTCTTCTATGCAGGGTCCTCTTTATTTTGGCACTGTGGTCCTTCTTAGTCGGTTCCCTACTTGGAGTGGCAATCTTCCCTTTTGCAGACGTCTTCATTCTTCAAACCTAACTATAAAAATAGAGTCACTTATCCCCAATACTGAATCCAAAAGCGATTGACATATATTTCCTTTCTAACCACCATGAATCAATTGCAAAGACCACTCTTCCAGAAAAATTAGTGCCTCCAGTTTGTCTTCAAACTTCGCTTTAATTCCCTTCACAAGAAAGGGGAAAAGCTTTATCTTTTCCCTCCTACTGATGTTTTAAACAACACCAATTTCCTTTCAATAAGGATTTGAGAAATATTAGTTTGAACACCATTTAATTTGCATTGTAAGCTTCCCTTTCAAAACTTTCAATTTTCTCAGCCTCTTCTTTAATTTGATGTAATTAGTTGGACCCCAAAGTGGGTCCGGCTAAAAAAAATTTGTTTCTTAGCAATTGATATGCAAACTGATCCAATAATCTCCTTGAACTGTTTGGAAACCAAGTTTGAAGACAAAACATGCCACATAAACTCATTTTAAATCATTTTTGCATCACTATGAAATCCTTGTCAGGAGGCTTGTTGACTGGCCTTAAAAACTGATTTGAACACCTGACTGGGCTCTAAAATTTGGCACATTGAATCTTTGCTCTGCATACTTTCACCCTGTCAGATTTCATCTTATGATGAATTTCCAGTCATGAGATATTCAATGTCAAAGTTGCCTTCTCATAATCACCTGCAAATAAACATGTTAGAAAACTGAAAAGTACATTTGGTTTGAGCTCCGAAAATTGGGCAAATGGGTATGTGAGATTCTGAAGACTGGGGCATTGGTACTTTGTCATGAGGTTAGTATGATTCTATAATATTAGCTCATGACAAATCACAGGACGCATTTGGAAAGCATGCAAAGTAGGCTATCTGGGTTAGCAGGACAGTGATCATCAGTAAAACAACATTTTTTTTGCGAATGGAATGACCCTAGTAAAGTGTGAAGACGAATTTGTCAAAGCTCAAAAACTAACACACTTATAGTATTTTTAGAGGAAAATACAAGGGAAAAAACCATTTGGTCCTACCTGTATATGAGCAATGTTAGTATGCTAATAGAAACCAAATTTAAATAAAGCTTCTACAAACTAAACAAAATTCATAAACTTCAAGATAGACTAAGATGAGCTCTCAATTGAGAATATGAGCCATTAATGGACTCTCTCAATAAGAAGCTCTCTTGTTGAGTAGCTTTGTCTAAATAGATAGGATGTATGTTCAATATGCTTCCAAAGGCTTCAATGGATGATTGTGGATTTTTGGTGTGGATAGATGGCTTTAGTATGGATTTGGCTCTCAAAATAGCATTATAACTTTACTTCATGGATTGTGTTATTTTGCAAAGGGGAATGATCCAATTTATAGGCAAGAGGCTTGAGGGATTGAGGGCTAAGATGCAAGGATGGGAAAAAGCTCATGGAGGGCTCAGATTGGATGAGAGGAGAGCACATGGATTGTGCTTCCTTACAGCCAATCAAGGAGTGACACATGTCACATGGTGAGAGGATGGAGGAAAGGGGAAGGATGAGTCAACAAAGGAGGCTCAAGGGATAAAATCTTCATAAAGACCCTCATAATGACTTGTAAGAGCAATAAAAGGGCTTGTAAGAGTCATTTATGACCTAGTGGACTTCATAAAGTTTTATGGTTGAGATATTTTGAGGGTGATGAGAGCAATTTCGACTTGGACTTGATTAGGAGGGTTTTAAGCTTGCTTAGGCTTGTGCAAATGATTAGAGGATGGGTTAGGATGGTTTAGTATTAGCTTAGGGATAGGCAATTGGATGGCATTTAATGAGGGTGGGTGAAGGAGGAGATATTTGTTAACTTTTGGCTTGGGTTAGTAAGTCTTAACCCATTTTTAGGGAATGTGACAAGGTTAGGAGGGGATTAGGATTAGGTTTAAAGACATCTTCTAGAAGAGTCTAGACTTTGGATGAGGATAAAGACTTTCTAGAATAGTCTAGAATTTCCTAGGATGAGGATGAAGACTTTCTAGAAGAGTCTAGAACTTCTTAGGATGAGGATAAATTAGATTTTTAGGAAATAAATAAAGTTTTATTTATTTCAAGGGTTTGGGTTGAGGAGATATTTATTAAAACTTTTTTAATAAACATGAGGATTAATATTTAATCTTAATTAAATATTTTGAGTTGGGATTAGGGGTAGGAAATGATGGGATTAGCCTTTAATCAAAATTAAAGAAAGATTAGAAGATTTTGGAAGAGGTTATTGGTCATAAGGAAATTGGCCAAGTTTTGGGCAAAAAATAAATTTTTTATTTATTTTGGGTTTTTTGGTCAATTTATTAATTAAATAATTAATAAATAAGGAAATAATGTTTAAATAAGATTTAAACATTTTTGGGAGGGATTCCTTAATTAAATATTTTTAATTAAGATAAAGGGATTTAATGGCCTAAAAATAAATAAATTAATTAATTAATTAATAAATGATGATGTCATCAAGAATTTTTCAGAAAATAAAAATAATTTATTTTCTAAAGGATTTTTAGGTGTCTACACTACCAATCACAAGCCCTAAGATATAGCATCCTGAACAGGGCTCTCGATCAATCTGCATCTCTGACTACCAGTGAAATTTTGAAAATTGCAAATAGAATCATGTTTGAAAACTGATTAAACGGATTTGTCATAAGCTCAAATTTGGAACATAGAAAGTTTCTAACCCCTATAATATGATGTAACAAGAAATTTCTCATTTGGGTCAACTGGTCAAAAGTTATAACTCATCAAACAAGGCTTCCTAGAAAAGTGTGCAAAGTGCATCAGCACGAAAATAGTAAACTACCAACTTTGAGGGATTCAAAACCTAGTCAAACGGATTTGAAATGACTCAAAATCTGAAACATAGGTTCTTAGGTATGGACACTAGATAATCTCAAAATGGAAAGTCATGACACATTTCTGGGTGCGAGATATTCATTGGTAAACACAGCCTGCTGTTGCTGTTTGACACTTAAGTGAAAATGCAAAATTGATACTAGCTCAAAACAAAACTTTCCCAAATGAATCGAAATCACAATTGAACTTCATGGAACGCTTAGGCGGACTGAATGAAAGGTGTTAGAAATATTAAACACCTCACAGGCCTTAAGGGTACAGTCGGGTACATTTTCATTTACGGGGCTTTCATAGGCTTGACTTGATTCAAAATTTTAAATGGTCACTCAAAATGAGAACGCAATTTTGAGCACCAACACCTCCATGTAGGTTTCTATTCATTTTAATGCATTCAGGGTTTAGGTGATTTAGGTGTGATTGGGATATGTTTTAAGAATCTTCCCAATGAAAAGTAAGTCTTCCTTGTTCTCATAACTTCTTTCTTACTCTAGCATTCTCATTTCCCTCAATTTTTGAATAATCTGGCTAGTTGTCCAACTTGGAAAAGTTCATAAATCATGTACCCAAGGAACAAAGTCATGATAGTATTTATAGATGTAGGCTTTCTTGACTTATGATAGAAAGATCTAGGAAAGTGCAAGTCAAAGCTATGAAGGTCTCAAGTTAGAATTCTGAGGTAAAAATCCATTTCTATCGAGAGGAATGGGTCTAGGAATTTTTTTTTAGCTACTCTCTGATGGAAATCAAAGTGTTCTATTCTATTTTTGAAGCCAGGATGGCTTTTTCTCTATTCAAAGTTTTTATGCATTTATGAGACCCAAGAGTGATGCTAAAAAGAAATATTCTAAGCCCATAATGGTGAATCTACGCTCAAAATCTCATCTCAAGGTATCTGAGAAACACAAGGGAAAATGCTTCAAAGTGTTTCTTCCTCCAAAAAGCACTTCTTTTAGAGGGGTTTTCCCTCCTAAGGGAATATAAAAGGATATTTCTCTAAAGACTTGAAAAATAAAGAACTATGCGACTATAATATGAGAATATTCTATAGAGATTCCCAAAATATGCTTCCAGTAAAGTCAATTGTAAAGGTGTAATTCTAATATAAAGGAGATTGAGTGTTCGAATGCTCAATGCAAACAATAAGAAAATGAAAGGCCCGAGGTATCAAAGGATCATTCCTCACACTATGATCTTGAATCAAAGGAAATATAAGTTTATAGAAAGATAGATTTTCACTCTCCCCTCCATATAAAATGAGTTATCATATGAATCCTTATTACAGATCTTGAAGAAAATAAGGCACTTTCTATTAAACTAAAACCTTTGTTTTAGTAAGTGGATTTTAATGATACGACTTCGCTTTAAGTGAAGTAATATGGCTTTCAGATTTATGAATCTTTATGTGCATGGAAATGGAAAGTTTTAAATAGCCATTGATTATCATATTTATTGTAAATCCTCCCATTATGATCATTGGTTGTGCTTAGTTTCATTCATGTGGTGCCAACGTTCATATTTCTACATCTATTTCATCGAAATTGCCTCAAAATTTCTTCCTCATTGTCTAAAATGACTATTTATCAAGAATTTCATCCTCTTTGAAATCATAGCAAATTGAAATTAGAGTAGTAGGTTATGATAAAATTATAGGCTTGGAAAGTGAATTAAAGGATCTTACTATTACTTTATTGAAATTCTATGACTTAGGTGATCTTCATAGAAGACTTAATTCTCAACCCATCCACTTGATTACCTAGAAATTGAAGGGGAGTGAATTGGTGGAAGCTATTGGATTTCCCATGGTTATGCAGGCTCTAGAGCTAGTTAAAGAATGCATAGAAAGATATAATTTGGAGATGAAGAAAATATTTCTTCCTGATTAGTCTATCCTTCTCAAAATAAACAAGGCTTTTATGTAGTCTGCATTTGGCATGTCTATGAAGGAAGAATACTATGATATTGATTTCAAATCCTCCACAACTATTTTTAATGAGAATAAAACCTTGAGGAGAGAGGATATACAAAGGACCTAGTTCCAAACACCTTGTTCAAAGAAGAGAAAAATGTTGAAAATTCTTTTTGAGACCAATCTGAAAAAAGAGATCATTGACATCTTGGCATTACCACTTAGATTGAAAGGAAAGAAAGAAATTTTGGATTTTATTGAGCATCACTTCTTCCTGGTGCAAACCATATGTGCTGAGGGACTACATATTAACTGGGTCAAAATCATATGTGATGAACTTGCTTCATGGTTGAATCTAGCTAAGGGATTCAAGAAATTTTGCATGTCTTCATATTTAATCTACACCTTAGTTTTGCATCACCTAAGATTGGGTCTTCCCAATATTGAAGGCTATGATGAAAATACAAGGGTGTATGAGTTCTGCCCACATCTTCAGTTGCTAAGGAGTTTCAAAGAGTATGCAAAAGTGAATGATTCCTTCCCTATGGGATTGTGTTGGGGAGTGCAAGGCTACACCGAGTGAAGATTTTCACTTGAAGCAATTTTGGCTATTAGCCAGTTTGGATGCTCTTTCATCCTATTCCTGAGTTTTTTTAACCTATGGATCAGTGCTTTTGATGGTTTTCCCAAAAGACTTCCTAGGTACCCTAAGGAAAAGGTTGTTCTTGTTGAATTATGTTGAAAAATACTAGAAGTGAACACCTTATGTTCAAATTTAAAGAAGATAGTCAAGATTTCCTTCCCAATTGTGGGTTGACCCTATTCTTGTACCTCTAGATTCGATGCTTGGAATCTAGTTAAAAGTTTTGAGAGTAAGATCAATTTGATTGATTATGAGGTACTCAGGCCCTAGTATGACCCTTTTAACCTTGTGAGAGATCAGTTGAAGCTGGGATACACTGATAGACATGTTCCAGACATTGAAGATTTTTTGGGTTGGATGTCTCAATGAATAACAAAGCTGGGAGAAGTATTGGTTTTGCTTGAAAATTGATGAAATTAAATTGTATAATGACTCTATTGATGTTTTTGATCTTGCAGATGATAGCTCCTATATTTTTCCTTCATATTACAAGTAGATTAAAGGAATTCACAATATGTCTACCCCACCTATAAGTCTTCTCCTCGATACAATGGAGGTCCTAATGCATGGGATCATTAAGAAGACTAAAAAATAGTTGCAGTGGACAAAAGTAAGGAACGAAAGGATGGGAATCACATGCTCCATTGGTGGAGTGGATTTTGGAACTATTCAATCAACTGTAATGACCTTCACCACTACTACCACTTCAACATCTTTGGGCCCAACCCAATCTATCAGCCAAGGTAGAGATCAACCTCTAGAGAAGAATGTTCTAAATACCCCTACTTGTGGATGAGGATCTCTTCTAGATACATGAAAAGTTGGGGAGAAGGAGAAAGAAAAAGAGTAGGAGCAAGAGAAGTTAGTAAATAAGCCTACCTTCCCTACTTAAGTCATCAATCTTGATTGTGACACCAACCCCATGGATGGTCAAGAACAATATGCATCCCAGCAAGGGGATACTTTGGCCCTCTTAGTAACCAAAGTCTCTTCTTTTCCCACTATTTCTCAGAGAAAGCAGACTCCCCTTGTGGCAAGGAAGATCTTTGATTCCACTGCCTTGCAATTAGTGATGAATATCCTTTCAGCTGACTGATGGTTGGAGGAGACCATCAATTTTAAGAAGTGAAGGTATGAGGTAGTCATCCCATCCAAAGACCTCATCATATAGGAAACTTCTTATTAGCCACACTCAAAGAATACAAAGAATAAAAAGTCCATAGTATTATTGGCCATTGATCCTTCTACTGGTCACATGATGATGGAGATAGAAGATCTTTAGAAGGAGGGCAAGTTCCATGAGTTCACTGTCGATGATTTTCAAATACGAATAGTAGACATTGGCATTCTTGTCCATGATTCCATGGTTAATATATGGAAGTCTACCAATGAAAAGATAAATGATAGACTAGAGGAATTGAGGGTAGAGAAAGAGGTACTCAAGGCCTCAAAGAAAGAACTAATGGACTACATTAGAACTGTAGTTGGAAGCACTTCATCCAGCACATTTGATCCAAATGTAGAAGAGAACAAGATATTTTTTTTAAAGCTACAGCAGGAAAGACAAGTTGGTGAAATTGGTAGATCATAGATTGATCAAATGAAGGTACAAGGTCCCCCACTCATCAAGAATATGGGAAATCTATTATTAGATGTTGATAAGTTGAGGGAGGCATCTTCTAGTGATTAGATTACCATGCACAATGTAGTAGATAGATTGATGGAGCAATTGGCACTATTGCAAGAGGTAATTCATATGAAAACTAACATTGCCATCTCCCATGAGATCCTCAAAATAGGACAAGAGGCATTATTTCATTGGAAACAATCTTTGGATTTCATCATGGAAAGCTTTGTAAAGTCTAGAAATGAGCTTAAAGATGTACATGAGCTAGTGCAGAAAGTCATAGAGAAATTTTTTGAATATTTAAAAGTGTTACACATGGAATCATGTGTACCCAACAATGGCTGATTGGTAGACATTAAGCGGATGAAAGCCAAATTCCTAGATTTTTTCAATGAGGTTGTTGATCCAGTCAACCTTCAAATGTCAAAGATCTAGGAGCTTTCATCTGCAGATTCCAAAGGAAAGTATCAAAAAAAATTCTAATCAAAGGTTGCCAGAGTGGACAAGTTGATAGAGATGTATGACTAATGGATGATTCGAGCTGACATCATAATTATAGGTGTCAATAAATTGGGTAAAGTAACAGATGTAATTAAGGCTTATAGAGCTAAGGCAATGATTCTAAAGAAAGCATGATGCTCTAATATTCTCTCATACATCTATCATTCTCTCTCTTCTCTCTCATTTCTCTTTTGTAGTCATTTTTGGCATTTCCTCTGTAGGTTTAGACTCTAAAATAGATGATGACCTAGTCAAGTTCTATTTTTAGCTTCTTTCATTCAAAGATTCTCTACATTGCAATCATCAAATGTAACAGGCCATTTTGAAGAGGCCTATCTATGTAACTTTTTGAGAAGTTAATAGGATCGGCAAATTATTTTGTGGGCAAACCCCTATAGCTGGAACTATTGTGTGTGACTATGAGTATACATTTTAATTTTGATGTTCATTTAGTTAATGTATGATATTTGGGATGAATGTGTTGTAATTGAAAACTAAATGATCACTAGTAAACTTGGTTTTATTTATTTGATCTTAGCAAATTGTCAGCTTTACTTTCCTTGACATAAGTATTATTCTTTTCCCTTGTGTTGTGTGTGTTTGTTCATATGTTCTTAGTTTATTGTATTATGAGTCTAGAATTTGAAATGAAGTATCTAAAAAGAGGACAATTCAGGTATTGTCAAATCTTAGTTAATTCAGCAATCCAGGAATTGCCCATTTAGTCATTCATTCCCCTCTCATGTTATTGTATCTAGTCTTGCATGATTTCATTCTTGCATTCAAGTTAGAATATATTTCATATTAGGTGTTAATCTATATTTTGAAAATTTCCTAGATTTTTTAAAGTGTTAAACAATCTATTTGTTCGCCTCTCCTACTCTCTGGTAAAGAGGATATCCCCCAAAAAAATTAGAAAAATTTATTGCAAAGCTTTCATTTAAAAGGGATTTTTACCTTTCAATTCAGGGGTCTTTGATAGGTTACTACATTGACCCATTATGTTGTTATCTTCTTTGTTTTCCATTAGCCATTGGGCACTCTAAGAGTCAAGGTATAAACCAAATAATCAAGGAAGACAAACTGTTAACCAACACATGGCATATGTAAAGTCCTCTACATATCTACTCCCTTTAGCTCCATCCTTCAGATCTTTGTGCTCATCTATTCCTCTAGGGTGTATGCAATAGACTATTTGAAAGGAACTCTTACTAGTAGTCTTGTTCAAAATGTCATTGTAGGCATAGTCAGCTTGTCCAATGAGTTGGTCCCAAGTTTTACCATACTCTTTTTAAACACCTTGGAAGGTTACCAAGACTCATATTGACTACCTTAGTTTGACCATCAGTCTAAGGATGGTATGTAGATCCAAAAGACACGTTGGTTCCTAGCTTCTTTCATACAGTATTTCAAAAATGACTCATAAACTTTGTGTCTCTATCTGACACTATTTTCAATGGAAAACCATCTATTTGAACTACCTCCTTGAAGAATAGGGAAGCTATCTAACTTGCATCGTGGGTTATCTTACAAGGTACAAAGTGTGCCATCTTACTGAATCTATCCACTATAACATAAATGATATCCATTCCTTGCTTGGTCTTAGGTAAACCTACCACAAAATCCATGCTTAAACACTCCCATGGTCTATTAGGAATGGGAAAAGGTTGGTATAGGCCTATATTGGAAGGTGTTCCCTTGGCCTTCTGCCACACAACACAACTTTCTACATACTTCCTAATATCCAAATTAATTTTGGGCCAAAAGTAAAATCTCTAAACTAATTCTTATGTCTTATTGACCCCAAAATGGCCACTCAATGCACCATTTTGTTTTTCTTGAATCAAATTCTCCCTTATAGACCCTCTAGCGACACATAATTGACTCCCTTTAAATAATAGATTACTCTGCAAAGTATACTTAGAGTATTGACTATGAAAGTAATTCTTGTATTCTTGGAATACCTTATAGATGTCTACAAAGTCTTCATCTTCATTGTAGAGGTATTTTAAGTTGTCTATCCCCATGCTTTATAGTTGGATTTCTTGAATAGTGAGGGCTCTCCTACTTATGGCATCTACTACCTTATTCTATAATTCCATTTTACATTTTATTTTTAATGTGTATGCCTCAAAATATTCCATCCATTTCATATGTTTATGACTAAGCTTCTCTTGTGAATTCAAGAAACTCAGTGCTTGGTTGTCTAAAAATATTACAAAATCCCGTGGAAGAAAGTAGTGTATCCATTTCCTCAGTTTTTAGACTAGAGAATACATCTCTAAGTCATAAGAAGAATACTTCTTCTTGGCTTCACTTAGTTTCTAAGAATGAAAAGTCAATTGTCTCTCCTCTTGGATCAAGAAAACACTAATTGCTACATTGCTAGCATCACATTCCACTTACATAGCTTCTCAAAGCTTGGTAAAACCAAAACTATTTGGGTAGCAATCTTCTTTTTCAATAACTCAAATCCATGGTCAGTTTGTTCATTCCACACAAATTTATTTTTCATACATCCCTTAATAGTGTCTAACATAGGAGCACAAATTGCACTAAATTGTTTGATAAACTTCCTATAGTACTGAGCCAAACCATGAGAAGTCCTTAACTCAATTGTTGTTCTTGGAGTAGGCCAATTGAGAATGGCTTCTAGTTTGTGTGGATCTATCTTTAAGTTTCCTTGAGATAGAAAAAATCCAAGGTACAGTAGAAATGTCTTGATGAACTCACATTTCTCTAAGTTGATCATCAACTTCTCCTTGTGCAGTTTCTTGAAAACCAATTTTAGGTGTCTGAGGTGTTCTTTTCTTGTCTTACTATAGATGAGTATGTCATCTAAGTACACCACCACAAATTTTCCAATATATTCCTGAAGGAATTTATTCATCAACCTCATGAATGTAGATGGGGCATTGGATAGCCTAAATGGAATTACAAGCCACTCATATAGTCCTTCTATGGTTTTGAAGGCTGTCTTCCACTCATTTCCCTCATTGATCCTAATTTGGTGGTATCCACTTTTTAGGTCAATCTTAGTAAATTATTTGGCTTCTCCTAGATAGTATGTTAGGTATTCTATACTAGGGATAGGGAACCTATACCTAATGGTTATCCTATTTATTGCTCTAGAGTAAGTACATAATCTCCAAGTTCCTCTCTATTTAGGGTCTAAGATAGTGGGTACAACACAAGGGCTAATGCTTTTCCTAACGAGTCCTTGGCTTAGGAGTTCTTGTATTTGTTTGGAAATTTTCTCATTTTTTTGAGGGATCATCTTATAAGTTTACTTATTAGGGAGGTTAGATCCTTGAATAAGGTCTATCTGATGGCTTACAGCTTTCCTAGGGGGTAGGGTTATTGGTTGTCAATCACTCATGATCCTTTCATAGTTTTACAACATCTCCTATGCTTCTATTGGAAAGTCTGTCATTTTCACTGTCTTGTCTACAACTTCTCCTTTTGGCTTTAGCATCAGTACAAGCCCAACTCCTTCTCCTTCTTCTAGGGTTCTTAAGAATTTCTTTTCAGTCACCATGAGGATGTTTGGACTAATTTCCTTTACCTCAACATCCTCTAACAGTAACTAGATTTTAAAGGTCACATTATCCTTCTTGAAAGAGTATGAGTTCTTCACTCCATCATGTATGGAATGTCTTTCAAATTTCCATGGTCTACCTAGGAGAAAGTGACATGCATCCATAAGTAAGACATCACATAATACTTTATCCTTATATCTCCCAATTGAAAACTCTGCCCAAGCTTGTTCGTTGATAAGGACATGTTGTCCCTTGTTCAATCAAATAACTCTATATGGACTAGTGTGAGGTATTATTTTCATCTTCAGTTTATTGACTGCCTCCTCTAACACTATATTTTTAGTAGTCCCTAAGTCTATAATGACCCTACAAACCTTACCCATCATCTTGCATTTCACTCTAAATAGTTACCTTCTTTGACTAGGTTCCTCTTTTACTATCTCCTTGATTAGTGTCCTCCTCATCATCAAGTTCTCTCCTTCTTTGAATACTCACCACTACCCTCTTCTTGGAAAAAGCTTACCCTCTTATCACCTCCATGAGAAGTAGAACCTTTCTCTAGATACCTGTATGTAGGATGTCCCATTTGATTACAGTGGGAACACTTCATGTTTGCAAAGTAGTTACCTCTAACTTGGCTATTGTTCCTTCATCTACTGTTAAAGTTTCTTCCTCTACTACCTCTATTAGAGCATCCTTCTTTTTGTTTAGTATAATTGACCTCTCCTTGTGTCTTTGGTTTAGAACTCCTTCCACCATACCCACCTCTCTATCCTTTGTTGCTTCTTCCTTTACCTTTGCCTCTAGTGGTACTAGACTCTTTCTTTTCCCTTAACTTTTCTTCAACCTTTACTGCTATTTGGTGGCATTTCTAAAATATATCAAGAGTCAAGAGACTCATCTCATCCCGTATATTCCACTTGAGACCATTGAGATACCTTGTCACTTTCATTTTCTCATCTTCTAAAACCCTTGACCTCATACCCAATATTTGAAACTCCTCTATATCAGAGTTCACATCCAATTCTTTTTGTCTAAGATTGTGTCTCCTTTTATGTAGCTAGATTTCATAATCCTTGTGCACATAAGTATCTTTGATTATTGCCACCATAGCCTTCCATGTGGAAATGGGCTTCTTTCCTTCCTTCTCTCTCTCATGTTGAATATATTTCCACCAAGTGAGTGTAGACCCTCTTAATCTAGCCTTTGAAACTATAACCTTTTGAGCTTCAATTATGCCATCACATTCAAAGTGATTTTCTAGTCCTTCTATCCAATCTAGGACTACCTTAGGTTCTATCTTACCACTAAAGATTGGAATGCCTTCTACAACTTTGTCACTTAAAGCTCTTAATGCTTTAAGGAATGGTTCTTCAGTAAGTACAAGGTTTTTTTTAGGGAACTCATCCTCAATTGTAACCTCCTTACCTTTTTGTTCTTTAGATTGTTCCTCAATCTTTTCCTTGACTTCTTTAGCCTTCTCATCCACTTCATCCACTTTTTGTTCCAATTGAGCTAGCCTAACTTTCAACAACCTATTCCCTTCTTCTTGCTCATCTACCTTCTTAGGAATCTTTGCATTGTTAACCATTGAGGACTCACCAACTAACTCTTCATGTTGGAACATTAACCACAAGCCTAATCAACTAAGTTCTAATACCAATTTGATAGAAGTGCTCCAACGGGTGCTCATACAAGTTACTAAAGGAATCTAGCTATCCAATCTTCTTGGGATCCTAATCTCTCTCCTAGGATCCCACTAGCCTCAAAACTCCAAGCCTAAGACTATCCTAACTCCACTCCAAGATTTAGTCCTCTTTTATCTAACTTTGAACAACAACTATCACTAGTTTTGTCTTAATGCTTCACTCTTGCTTGAAGGATTCTAGGCCCAAACCCTTCATAAAAATTCTACCAATTTTGCAAGGGTCATTTCCACCTTTTTTACACTCATTTTTTATCCTTTCAATCCCATTGAATAGGTCTCTAATCCCAATTCAATCGAGTTCCTAATTTTCTATTTATAAGACTCTATTAGGCCTAATTGACCAATTAGCCCTATCTAGAGGCATTTTCTATCTTTTCTCCCAAAACTTACAAACAACCCCAAATTCTAACTTAGGATCCTGATACCCTTTTTGAAAACCTGAAATATTTTCTAGGTCTAAGTTCCTCAAGTCCTCTATATACCAATGACCTAAAATGTAGACCTAATAGGGCCATTTGGGTTCCTAGAAAGTAGTGGGATGATTTCTACCTAGAAATATATTCAAATGGATTGGCCAAGCTCTTAGCTCACACCTAGGGATATATAAGACCCTAATAGATCTTTAACCACTCTTGGTTTAGTTCTTTCACACTCACCCCTGCTTCTACAGTTTGATCTCCCACTAGTATACACCTAGTCGGACAGGTATTGCTTTCCTAGAGCATAACTTTAAAAATAGAAAATTGATTCTCTAGGCCTCCTACTTGCATATATACATTGTACATAGGATTCCTTAACATATTCATCCACCTTTTGTAGTTTCCCCTGGTTGGATTCTATAGGGGAAGCCTAATAAATCAATTCTAATATTCTTGCTTCCTAAATGAAAAATTCTTATTCCTACCTCTATTCCATGAATCCACCACTATATTAAGCCTTTCAATCCATTAGAACACTATTAGCACTCATTATAGGTTGATTGTACTCAGATAACCTAAACACTTGCTCTATTCACATTCAAAAACTTGCATACAATCCACTCTACCTCGAGAAACAAACCTTGGAGTATCTAAAGATGTTTCCTCCATGTTTTTAGTCCACTATCATTGATTGCATCCATCTATTTTGAAAGGAATCAAAAGTTTCCAATGTTGCATGCAACATTTGCAAAATTGCAAAATGTTGTCATGACAACAATGACAACATTTTAGCATCTTTCCAATTAATGCACAAAACTAACTTTAATGACCTCTACTTTGCTCCAAATGATGAATAACCACAATTAAATCCTTTTTAGGAAATTTTCACTTCTCACCTAAGTCTAGGACACATTTAGGCCTATTATAAGGACTAAACACTTAAAATAAAACTAAACTAAACTAGATTGAAATTAGCACTAACCACTAATTCATCTAGTCAGACACAACAAAAAGACCTTCTAAGGTCTAAGAAAAGACATACTGACTTGGCTAGAGTTAGTTACAAACCAAAACTAATTGGAACTTTAGGAATAGCCTAG
Organism: Cupressus sempervirens; assembly: GCA_028749045.1. Lineage (NCBI taxonomy): Eukaryota > Viridiplantae > Streptophyta > Pinopsida > Cupressales > Cupressaceae > Cupressus > Cupressus sempervirens. The sequence goes on from CM053783.1 coordinate 881,779,376, forward strand.
GTGCTCCTATACTAGACTATTATTTTTATATCATCAACATTTACCTCATAGGGCATAGGCCTTAACCATGCTACCCTTAGTATTATTGCTTTTGCATACACAAAATTTGTGTCCATAATGAAACATATTTTATCATAATATTTATCTACAACTAGTTTTGGAATCCTCATCTTGTTCTTCATTTTAATTTTGAATTCTTCAAAATAGTTGTCCATGACTGCTTCAAAATTATCTCCCAGCCTCTTTATTAGCTCATTCAACTAATCTACAATAGTCCTATTTTTGTCCCATGCTACCTGTTGGTGTTTGAAAATGTTGGAGGGTTTTCAATTATCCCACTGAGAAATTGACACATCTAGGGGCAGCTAACTCCCATTTTCAACACGCCATTTCTGACAACAGGCCAACTATAAGGCATGACCCTTCTTCTACTTCAGGCTCTGCTAAACCTAGGTGGGTGGACCTGAGATTCAATTGATACCGTACCAGTGCAAAAAAAATCCCTAAATCTATTAAGTAGATGAAACCCTTATATCTCCTAGTAACTCATGAAATGACACAAATCTGCAGTAGCTAAATACAAATCTAGAATATTCACAAGTTGAGTGAGGAAAAAACAATTAAGTCCTTTAACATAAAATGGAAATAACGTTTGATTAATAATGTTGAATTCAACAAAACCCTCAGATATGCAGCAATAAGAAATTAATGATCTTGTAGATGATCAGTGCTTGATCCATTGGGCAAATCCATGAACCAAGTGCATACATATCGATATATGATACTTATACATATATTCAGATATACGATCTATCTAGTCAACTTATAAATAGACATCAATGCTCAATCTGAACCTCATTCTTACATGATATCCCTATCAACAAACTTGCAACCCTGTTAATTCCTTGAAGCATTTACATAACTTCTTTAGTCATAAGCAGCAATGAAATAACATACAACCTTGAGGGACTACAACTACAACCTAGGCTCTTTGTTCAAAGGCCATAAAACATTGAAAATTACTGATAAAGGAGACAAGATTCAAGATGAAACTCAATCTTTTGTTCCTTGTATTAATTTTCTTGAAACAATACAACCATATGCATGAATTGAAAGCATGAAAAAAACCTAACAGATCTGAACTATCTATATTATTCTTCTTAATGTTGTTCACATAAGAGAAATTATGCTAAAAAAAATGTGGTTTCACAGTAAATCAACTGGAACCCTGTTGGTATTACCTAGAACAAACTGCCAACCTATTGGTTTCTTAATAACAAAAATTGGAACCCTTACAATGATAGAAAGAAAGAATGATATAGACCAGATGAATTCCTGGATCTAATTTCATAGTGATAGGTGTCCAACTAAGTAACCTCTTTCTTCTTTCATCCCATCTAATTTGATTTTTTTTTTCATCATTATCTACAACTGATTGGAAAATATCTTTGTCTAAATGATGAAATCCTTTTGATTCACTAAAATATTTGATTTTCCTCATGAAATGCTAGTAAAATTTGAGATTTTACTGAGTGAATACTATCAAAATTCTACCCAAAATGCATTTCAACTGCCCTTTAACCATATTCAGGTCATCACCATGTTTAAAAATTAGTTATGAACCTCGTGGTCTAAATATAATTGCAATTCAAGTGCCTGAAAGAAAACCTCCTATAGCAAGAACCAGTGACCTTCTCTGCAAAATCTGGCTGTAGAATCAGAAAGTTCATCTTCTCACAATTCTGGCGATATATAACATCACCTATTTTTCCTTTCAAAAACCCCTTGAAAGTTGATTTGAAAACAACTCCTCTGCTAGAAAACTTTGGTTTGCAATTTCAAATTTTAAATTTTTCAAAAATTTAAATAAATCTAAAGTTTAAACTTTAGAGAAAATGTCCCTTTTTAATTTAAAAGGTTGACATGCATTTAAAATGATTAAAAATCATTTTGTGGATAAATCTTTATAGTAAAAATAAAAAATTTACTCTGCAATATTTCCCCACCCTCCAAATTTGGAGTCAAACTAGGTTTGACCGAGTCACAAGTATCACTCACTGATTTGTCCACCTCTGCTTCATCTACCACGTCACCATCTACTTTGGGCCTAGTGACACGTGGCAAAATCTCACTTTCCTACATTTTTAATCTAGTGCACATTTGGTTATTGCGAGAAAGCGTCACTCATCAGATCATGACATGTGTCACAATCTGGTGACTCTTGCCTAAATTTTCTCTGTAATGCCATCTCATCACACATGCGGGACCCACTGCCACATGGAAGCTTCTCACATTCCCACTTTATTTATCCTCCAAGCATTTTGTTTTTGTGGGAATGCGAGCATCGTCGATCTCGCCACATGTTTGAATCTTGTTCAATCTCTGTCCTTTGGCACCACATTAGCTCTTGCGCAAGTTTGATCAAAATTATGCTGTCATGCTGACATCGTCCTTCTTTCTAGCATGCCAATGGGGTAGGGCCCACACACAAGCTTTATCTTTCAAATAAGCATTTGTTCTTAAGACACTACATATGGTGTGTGTAATAGCATTTAAAGATTGTAAAATGTGCTTGCTTGCTGCATGTGGGATATACGTTTTTAACAATGTTTTTAAAAAATAATGCCTTCCCTGTGCTGAAAGATGGCAGCTTTCTTCATTGTGTAGATTCCTTTATTTTATGTACTTTGTGTTCAATCCATGCATCAACATTTGCCTCCTCCGTTCTAGCATTTTCCAATTCTGTGCTTAACGCATGGGTGGTCTTCTTTTATTCATACTACTTGTATCTTCATCTTTTATTGGTGGCATGAAGTGTTCATCAGCTATGTGGGCATGGATTTTCCCTTTGCATGAATAGCTTCTACTTCCTGCTTTTAGTACCTGCGAGCCTTTTTATGCTGATGCATGGGTTTCTTTTGGTGCTGTGGACTCCTGCTTGAATCATTGGTGTCTCTTCCTAGTATACTGTCGAGTGATCTACATGTTACAGTGGGCACTCCCCATATCTGCCACTACTATCAACTATTTTGGTTTCATATGCATGGGATATTGCCATTTGACAACTATAGCTCTCCTTAGCAGTCAGCTTCATGCTCGCTTTGAAAGCGTAATTGATTTTCAACTTGGAAATTTCCTCTTTTCATTTGTTTATGGTCAGCTTTTGTCTTGTACTACAGTCTCCTCTGTATATCCCCTACATTAGCTTTGAATTGGCATCTAGCTTCCTTTAAGAACTCTGATATCTGCTATGTCTTCCTTTGGCATATAGCTACTTCCTCTTGACTGCGATCCTCTGCCAATTGCATGGGTTCTTAATCATACTATGTTGTGGCTTCTTAGCGTGATCTCAAATTGTAGGGGTAATAACTAGCTCTTTGCAAATGAAAACTTCTTATGTGGAATGAGTTTCAAACATTCCCTATATACATCTCTTGTGCGTTCTGTGTGTTCAGCTTCAAGCTCCTCATAAAGTGCAAAATTTATCCACAGGCAAATGTATCTTTGCCAATAGCATTTCTCCTCTACAGGTGGCACATTAGCTATTGCCCACTAACATATCTCCCTTATTCTTTCCTTGTTACCAACACTCTCCTCAAGGTACACATAATCAAACCACACATTGTAATTAAGCGGGCTCTTCTTGACTTATATTTTGCAAGTTCATGTTTTTTACCTTCTTTCTAGTGTGAGGCTCTTCCTGTGGGTCTGCAACTGCTCTATCTTCCACATTTGCACAATTAAGATGCCAAGATTAAAATGGAAGACATATCTATTGAATGCTTGAGGGAAGCTCTCACTCCCTCTTATTAAACTTAGCCCACAAATGAGGATCACGAGCTATTTGAGATTTATATTTTTAAAAATAAAAATAAAAATCATGCATATCAAATTGAATTCATCAAGTCCATGCCTCCATCGATCCCTTTGGTCCCACCATACTATATCCATATACTAAGAGTTTATGACAACCAGATTTATTATGACCACTCTTCTCAAAACATACCAAATCCTTACCGGTTGTCACAAATTTGACGAATTTAGCCAGGTCTAAAAGTGGGTCCAGCTAAAAAAAATTTCATTTTCAAACACCTGAACTAATAAATTGATCCACTCATCACCTCAAACTGATTATAATCAAGTTCAATTACTGAATCATCAAATAAAATCACTTTACCACTTATTTGCAAACTATGAATTTTGTGTCAGAGTCCTTTGACTGGCCTTTAAAAACTATCACAAACATCTGATCAAACTCTGAAACTCTAGATCTTTATTCTCTCTAACACGTTCAATAGGTTTGCAAAATCTCATCACGTGATGACATTAGAGTCAAAAGATATTGACCTCTGAAGTTGCCAACCTAAAATCACCTACAGATAAACATGTCAGAAAACCATAAACTGGGTTTAGAATCGGCTTCAAAAATTGGGCAAATAGGTACTTGAGGTTCTAAAAATTGGGACACTGGTACTTTTTTATGAGGAAAATATGGATCTACAATTTAGGCTCATGAAGAATAACTAGGCACAAATGGCGAATGTTCAAAGTGGGCTACTTGGAAATTTGCAACTAGGAACATTGATTGAAAAGCTATTTTTAGAAATGGAAAGACCTTGGAAAACTGATCAAAAGGATTTGTCAAGAGCTAAAACTTGAAACATGACAAGTCTCTAATGTCTATAATGCAACACAAAAGGAATTTCAATGTTTGGGTCAACTGGTCAAAAATTACAACATGTCAAACAAGGCTTCCCAGAATTTTAAATATTTTGCAAAAACATGAAAATAGTAACTAACCAACTTCGAGGGATTCAAAACCTAGTCAGACGGACTCAAAATGACTCAAAGTCTGAAACATAGATTCTTAGGTATGGACACTAAATACTCCTAAAGCAACGAGTCTTGAAGCATTTTTGGGTGCAAGATATTCAGTTGCAAACACAGCCTCCTGTCGCTGTTTGACAAAGGGTAAAAATGCAGATTTGAAAATTGCTCAAAATGGGACTTCACAGAACAGATCAGAATCTCAATTTAACTTCATAAAACACATAGGCAGACTGAATGGAAGGTGTTAGAAACATTAAACACCCCTTAGGCCTCAAACTGATAGCCGGGTACATAGGCATTAAAAAATGTTTATAGGGGTCAAATTTCTTAACGATGCTCAAAATTGACCATGCAATTTTTAGTACCAACACTACCTTTCCAACTATAGGAAAATTGTTATTTACATAGAAAAATATAAAAACTAATAGGGAACCAAACTTACACAATGTGTTCTTAGCTTTTCTTGCTGCTTCTGGGTTCTTTGTAAGTTGTTGTAATCGTAGCTTGGCAAGATCATATGCATGATATTTCTTCACAATTTTGTATCCCAAATCAACTACAACACATGACCCATTGTTCAATCTACTAGATTTATAAAACTTGTGTATGATCACACAAAAAATGAATTCAATTAGTGGATCTTCAATTTTTTCTACTGACATTCCATGACCATTCCACTTTGCCTTGGTTAGGTTTTCAATTTCATTTTGTGTGCCACTCCTTATGCTCTTAGGTTGATCTGATGTAGGATACCCAGTTACTCTTCAAATTATTGCCTTGTTGATCTTGATTGGCCTACCTTCCAACCATACTTTCATGTCACAAACTCAACTTAAAACAATTTTTATCCATTCATTCTTTAAAACTTTGGGAAAATCTAGGGCACGAGTCAGCCCTTTGTCTACAATGATTTTGAATGCATCTTTCACAATTCCATCTACACATAACTTGTCATAACTTGTCCTTATTTTTAAATCTCTAATTTCTCTAGTCTTACATTGATAACATGATCTGATGTCTTGCACAATCAAGACTCTAGGTGAAATAGATGACAACACTCCAACATTATCAACAAGGGTTTCATTATTAACTATGTTTTTTAAATTTGGTGGAGGTCGATGATCATTCCTTATGATTTGTGCATTTTGATCCTTTGACATTTCACTTCCAGAAGCCATTTTAAACTAGGATTTTCAATAAAATCTTCTCACAAAATACCTTACTTGGCAATAAGAGTAATACTTACTTCTCTTCACAAGTTTGATGATAACTTGTTGTGATTCCTTGCTCTGGTTACTGAGATTACTTTTAAATCTTTTCGTGTTCCCCTTGATCATTGGGTAAGAAAAATAATCATTAAAATTTGATGTATACCTTCAATTTTTTAATTTAGGTTTGTAATTAATGTCCTCATACTTAGATAGTGTATGAAAGTTGACCTCAGTCATAACCAATTTACTTAGTCATTATGTAGTTTGTCTCAATTACTCAGTCTATACTACAAGGCTCAGACAATATAGATTGTACCATTGATGCTTGGTACTTACTGAATAATCAATTCTAACATTTATCATTTCATCTCCAATTATGAAAATATATCTTTTCATCACTTTAATTCTAGGAGATGATGTAAAATATACCTTTTAAGTTTACAGTTCCTACATACCTCTTTCTTTTAGTGAGATGTGGTGTGATCACCAAATCCATCAGATTGGGTGATCAAAGTTTCTTCTATTTTGCTACTTCCAGCTCTTACTACCTCTATCCATGTCTTCTTCTTTTTTGGTTTGTCATTTTCATTTCTTGGTGTTGGTATAGGTGTCTTGGTTTTGTAGTTCTTACTGATGTGTCCCACTTTAAGACAACTGAAACATATTATCTCACCATTTAGCCATTTCTTGTAATTTTCTCTTAAATGTGTCTTGATGGAATTCTCTAGAATGTGTTCATATTCTCTACACTAGTGACAATTATACCTATTGAAGTTGATTAAAGATCAACTATTGATATCTGATTGAAAAGAGATTGTTAAGAAGGAGATTGTTGAAGAAAACTATGTGTTTCAATAATTGTTTTGTCACTGATGCCAAACCTGCTATTTGTTGGTAAGACAATTTCTTACACAATTCAAGTACTATCACTTAGTTGATTGAAGAAGAGGATTTGATCAATAAGATGTAACAATAGCACGCAGAGGAAAGGTTGAGTTATGGTTATGTAATGAAGTACAAGGATCAGTTAAGATAGTAATAACATGATGTATTGATGATCTACTTAAGGTTGCAAAATGGTTGGCTACACTTAGAAATTTTAGAAGAACAAGATGAACAAAGTTTGTTTGTCAAGCTTGACTGAGTGGATAGTAAGTGCTGAGAAAAGTTAGTGCAAGCCAGGTAGAAATTTAGTTGGAGCTGAGTAAAAGTAAACTATAATGGAAGCCAAGCAAGACAGTTAATGTTAAGTAAAGTTTAGTTGATGCCAAGCATCAATAAACTTTAGTTGATGCTGAGTGATTTTGTAGAAGATGTCGAGTAATGTAGTATGTGTTGAGCATCAGAAGATTGATAATGCCAAGCTGCTGCATTATTTTAAAGATCATAGATTTGTCAAATATAAGCTAAAAAGTTTGTTTTCTTGGAACTTGTGAACCAAGAGGAAGATAATATTGATGAGTTACTGGCGTAAAATTTGATGTAAACCATTTTTAGGAGAACTCAAATAGATTCTAGGAGAAGTTTCTAGAGAAGACAAGATATGAGGTAGATACATTGTATCCTACCTAATCCATCCAAAATCCTAATTTAGATGGTGGATAATGAGTGAGAAAATATTCTAATTTCCTTTATATAGGAATATCTAGTCATGAAGCAAAAGAGTTAGAGATATTGGTGTCATATACGAGAACCTAAGGGAGAGAAGAGGTCAAAGGGGTTTTGCTTCATAAGTGACCCAAGAGAAGAGTTTGCAATGGCATACCAAGAAAGAAGACTCATAGAGATGAATGCTTGAAGGTTGAACAAGCTATCAGACCTACAAAGTATGAAAGCCAACAAAAATTGAGGACTGAATAGAGATCTATAATCTACAAGTGAAGTTGTAAGTTGTACCAGATCAAAGCTCTACTATTACTCTCTAACAATTGTATCAATCTAGGGTAAATCCTTTGGATTAAGGTTGACCTAACAGTCATTTGAAAATATTTTAACATGGTGGCATTCCAAGTGAATGGCGTAAAGTCCTCTAACAAGGCTCACTTTTAACAGGGTGATTGAAATCCCTTAATCGGGTCACATTTAATAGTGTGTATTGTAACCTTTAATAGAGTTGTCCTTTCACAAGGCATCAATTTAGAAGAGTGAAAAGTGGTAACATGTTACTAGTGGTTTTTCCCAAATTGGGTTTCCATGTAAATCATTGTGTCAAGTGTGACGATGAATGTGTTGTGTTTCATGCTTTACATTTCTGCAAGTTGATTTGATAGTAACATATAAGTTTTACTAAGTAAACAATGAATGCATGCATGGGTATGAATATTTTATGAGTTCACTAAATTGAGAAAAAATATATTTGTACATCTGGACCTTGGATAACTCATTCACCCCCCCCTCCCCCCCCCCCCCCCCACAACTCTCAGTTATTCTAAAGTAATTCCAACAATTGGTGTCAGAGTAATTTGCTTAAGAGGACAAGTTTGAAGGTACTAGAAGCACAAAGATCAAGATGTTGAAAATAGATGCACCCATGCTCAATAGAGATAACTTTCCTGCATGGAAAAGTTTGATGAAGCTACATCTTGGAGGACCTTGAGATCATACACAATCTACCATTGAAGTGGAACATGTTGATCAAGTAGGATCCCTAACTGCTGAAGATATGAAGAAAAAGAAACACAATCAAGCAATGTTGGAGATTGCCTCCACACTGAGCTATGCCAAATTTGATGATATCAAAGGATGTGACACTGCAAAGAAGATTTGGGATGCCCTGACCATAATCTATAGAGGAGACAAAAATGTTCAAAGAGCCAAATCTGAGATCCTTAGAGTTAAGTTTGATGACATGAGAATGGAAGAAGGTGAGAATATAGCTCAATATGTTGCTAGGATAAAAGAAGTTGTTAGTGAAATAAAAGGTGATATTGGTCAAATAAATGATGATACTATGCTAAGTAAAGTCTTGAGGACATTACTACCTATTTATGCTATTAGAGTTTATGCAATCCAATAGTTGAGATGTATACTAGGAAATAATCTAACCCTTGAAGGTCTAGTAGGTAGACTCACTACTTTTGAGCTATCTAATTTTGATAATTACAAACCAGGGAGTCTTGAATCTAATTTCAAAGCTAAGTTATTACTAAAGGATTATGATGAGGTAAAGCAGAAGAAGAAGAAAAGAAAGATAAAGCATGCATCTAGTAACAATGATACAGATGAGGAAGATATTGAACAATTGGAAGCACTATTGGCAAGAAGATTTCATAGAGGAAAAGGCAGTTAAAAGGTAAGTTACCCATAATTTGTTTCGATTGCAATGAAGTTGGTCATATTGCTGCAAGATGTACATAGAAGAATAACTAAAGAGAAGGAAATAGGTACAAAAATAGAAGAGAAGATGATAGTAGAGATTACAAAGACAAAGGCAAGAAGTCATGCTAAATTGCTAATGAAAATGATTCTGATGAACATGATGATAAAGTAGTATATGTTGCAATGGAGGATGAATCTAATGAGGATGAGGCAACTGCACTTGTGACTTGTGTAAACAATAATGATAGATGGATCATTGACAGTGGATGCTCAAATCACATGACTGGAGACAAAAGTAAGTACATTACCTTAACTTGTTATGATGGTAATAGTGTAAGATTTGGTAATGATGCACCATGTCTGATAAAAGGAAAAAGGTCTATCAAACTCACAGACAAGATTTCATGTGATAATGCTTATTATGTTGAAGGTTTAAATTATAACTTGTTAAGTCTTTCACAATTGAATAATCTAGGATGAAAGGTTGAATTTGAAAACAAAACTGCCAAGATATATGACACAAATCGGAAACTGATTGGAAAAGGTGATCACACTAGAAGTAATCTATTCTATCTAGAGATTGCTACCTATCTTATTACAAAACTTGATGATGTATGGCTTTGGTACAAGAGATTATGTCATGTTAAGTTTGATAACTTGGCTAGTAACAGTAACATGAAAAGAGTTAGAGGATTGCCTAAGTTGAAGAAACCTGATAATATAGTATGCAAACAATGTCAGCTAGGCAAAATGTCAAAGTCACGCTTTAAGAGTAAAGCTTATACCTCTAAAGAAATACTAGAGATTGTTCACACTAACTTGTGTAGACCTATTGAAGTGCAAAGCTACAAAGGAGATAAGGACATAATACTATTTTTTGATGATTACTTGAGGATGATGATAGTCATGTTTCTAAAACAAAAATCTAATGCTTTTCAAATGTTTAAGTGGTACTTGGCAAGAGTTGAGAAAGAAATAGGTAAAAGTCTAAAATGCTTGAGATTAGACAGAGGTGGAGAATTCACTTCAAATGAGTTTGAGATGTTCTATAATGATAGAGGAATCAAAAGATAGACATCTACACCTAGGACCCATCCACAAAATGGAATTTCTAAAAGAATAAATAGGTCTATAATGGACTATGCCAAAACACTTATGATGGAGAAGAATATTTCTTTGAAATATTGGAGAGAAAATGTAAGTATTGTTGTATACACCTTGAACATTGTGCAAGCCAAAAAGAGTACTCATTCAACACCTTTTGAACTATGGTATGGATATCCACCAAATGTAAAATATTTAAGGTATTTGGAAGTAAGTGTTATATTCTTAAAGATGGTAAGTATGGAAAGTTTGATGCAAAAAGTGAAGAAGGTATATTCTTTGGATACTCCACAAGAAGAAAAGCCTATAAGTGTTTAAATACTAACACTAACAAAATTGTGGAAAGTGCAAATGTGAATGTTGATGAGCTTATAGAAGTACACGAGGCTGAACCTATGAAAGAACTAGAAGGATACAAATCATTTGTATACTTCTATGAAGGTATGCCTGCTAAAGAAGATGTTGTAAATCAAGTTGGAAACCAACAGCAAGTTTCAGTGACTACCAAGTCACACCCTATGAATGCTGAGTTGCATTTAGGAATTGAGCTAAATTCAGGAACCAAGATATATTCAGATGTTGAGTTACAAAATGAATAAAATGCACATTCTGATTTTGAGATTAGTACACTTGAAAGAGATGCTAAGATACCTGACAGAGATGTACACAGTGACACCGAAGCTGAAAGATAAAATGTAGAAACAAGAGTTGAACCAAGATTGTCTAAATATGCCAAAAGGGATCATCCTACTAATCAAATCATTAGAAACAAAGATACAAGGCCAATGACAATAAATAGATTGAGAAGTGAATCATGTTTGTTAATTATGAAGGAGCCCAAAATAGTGAAAGATGCATTGGAAGATGATGATTGGTATAAGGCGATGGAAGAAGAGATTCAACAGATAGAGAAGAACAAAACATAGAGTCTAGTTCCTAGACTAGAAGATAAGAATGTGATTGGCACCAAGTGAGTATTCAAAAATAAGCTAGATGAAAATGGTGAAGTTACAAGAAACAAAGCAAGATTAGTTTGCAAAGGATATGCACAAGAAGAAGGAATTGACTATGGTGAAACATTTTTCCCTATTGCAAGAATGGAAGGAGTAAGAATTCTACTTTCTTATGTTGCATAAAAAGGCTTCAAAGTTTATCAAATGGGTGTTAAATCTACATTTCTGAATGGCATATTAGAAGAGGAAGTCTACATAGAACAACCAGAAGGATTTTTTGATGGTAACAACAAGAACATGGTATGTAGATTGCATAAAGCCCTATATGGATTGAAGTAAGCACCAAGAGCATGGTATGAAAGACTTCATACTTATCTTATGAAGATTGGATTTGAAAGGACTGATTATAACAACAATCTGTATATGAAGATAGAAAAAGAAAAAGGTATATTATTATCTAAAATATTTTTTGATGATATCATATTTGGAGGACAAGATGCTTTATGTAAGGACTTTGTAAATCAGATGAAGCAAGAATTTGAGATGTCTATGTTTGGAGAGATCAAATTCTTTGTGGTATTACAAGTATATTAGATGAAGTATGGCATATACATCACTCATTCAAAGTATGTTAGAGAAATATTGAAGACATTTGGACTAGAGGATTCCAAGCTAGTGAGTACACCTATGGTGATAGGACACAAGCTATCAAAGAATGATGATTCAACTAAGGTGAATCAAACATTATCTAGGTCTATGATTGGAAAATTGCAATATGTAGTACATAGCAGACCTGATATTGCGTTAGCTGTGGGGATAGTTACAAGATTCTCTACTAATGTTAGAGAGAATCTCTTAATGGTTGTGAAGAGAATAATGAGATACTTGAAAGGAACATAAGAGTTTGGTCTATACTACAAGAAGAATGAAAATTTTGAACTAAGAGCCTACACTGATGCTGACTAGGCTGAAAATATTGATGACCGAAAGAGCACAAATGGAGGAGCATTTTTCTTAGGCAAGAGATTGGTTACATGGACAACCAAGAAACAAAGTTGTACTTCCTAATCTACTGTTGAAGCAAAATTTGTTATTGTTGTTGTAAATTGCACAAATATTGTATGGATCAAATAGCTACTCAAAGGAATGAAGAAAGAAATCACAAAATCAATGACACTTTATTGTGATAATACAAGTGCTATCAATATATCAAAGAACCATGTAATACACACAAAGACAAAGCACATTGCAATCAATTATCACTATGTAAGATAGTTCAAGATAAAGAGGTGAAGATGGAATATGTTAACACAAAGGAGCAAATTGGTGATATCTTCACAAAACCATTACCTAAGGATGCTCACGAGTATCAAAGAGGTAAACTAGGGGTGATACCCCTAACTAAGGCTATGTAAGAAATAGAAGTAGTGCCCTAAATCAAATTAGCTAATGTTCATAGGATACAAATTGATGCAGTGGATCTTACTTTAGGAACTGCCTAAAGTAATCACAGAACTGGAACTACAAATCAGTCACAAGCAAGGTGATAGAGGGAGAAATTGAAGAACCTGCAAAAGCTTATATCTGCATGTATTAAAGATGCCAAGTGTTTGGTATATGTCTTTGGCATTGTTGTCAAAGAGGGAGAAATAGCATAAATTGATTAAAAGCTAAGAGGGATAAATGAGCATGAAACTAATCTACTAATCAAAGAGGGAGAAAGTTGTAAAAGTAGAGTATTACCAATCTTAGAGGGAGATCAAAATTGCTGATGTTGAAGATAGAGACACATGCAAGAAAGAGGGAGAAATCCTAATCTACCTAGTAAGAGGGAGTTTTAAGGAAAATATTTTGTGACCTAATCAGAAGATTGAAGTTGTTGAAAGAGGGAGACAAGTTCTTTCTTGGTATTTCCTTATTATCTTAACCTAGTTAGTCTAGTTTAATAAGATGTTCATCATTTGATGATCTAGGTTGATCAGTTTGGTTTTCCATTAATGACAAAGAGGGAGATTGTTGATATTTGATTGAAAAGAGATTGTTAAGAAGGAGATTGTTGAAGAAGACTATGTGTTTCAATCATTATTTTGTCATTGATGTCAAACTTGCTATTTTTTAGTAAGACAATTACTTACATGATTCAAGTATTATCACTTAGTTGATTGATGAAGAAGATTTGATCAATAAGATGTAACAATAGCACCTAGAGGAAAGGTTGAGTTATGGTTATGTAATGAAGTAGAAAGATTAGTTCAGACATTGATAACATGACGTATTGATGATCTACTTAAGGTTGCAAAATGGTTGGCTACACTTAGAAATTCTAGAAGAACAAGATGAACAAAGTTTGTCTACCAAGCTTGATTGAGTGGATAGTAGGTGCCAAGAAAAGTTAGTGCAAGCCGAGTAGAAAGTTAATTAGAGCCAAGTAAAAGAAAATTCTAGTGGATGTTGAGCAAGATAGTTAATGCCGAGTAAAGTTTAGTTGATGCCAAGTGATTTTGTAGAAGATATCGAGTAATGCAGTATGTGTCAAGCATTAGAAGATTGATAATGTCAAGCTGCTATATTATTTTAAAGATTGTAGATTTGCCAAATATAAGCTAAAATTTTTGTTTTCTTAGAACTTGTGAACTAGGAGGAAGATAATATTGATGAGCTGGTGGCATCAAATTTAATGTAAATTATTTTTAGGTGAATTCAAATGGATTCTAGGAGAAGTTTCTAGAAAAGACAAGATATGAGATAGACACATTGTATCCTACCTAATCCATCCAAAACCCTAATTTAGATGATGGATAATGAGTAAGAAACTATTCTAATTTCCTTTATATAGTAATGTCTAGTCATAAAGAAAAAGAGTTAGAGATATTGATGTCATATGCGAGAACCTAAGGGAGACAAGAGGTCAAAGGGGTTTTGCTTCATCAAGTGACCCAAGAGAAGAGTCTACAATGGCATACCAAGCAAGAAGGCTTATGGAGATGAATGCTTAAAGGGTGAACAAGCTATCTGAGTTGCAAAGTTTAAAAGATAAGAAGAATTGAGGACTGAATAGAGATTTGTAATCTACAAGTAAAGTTGTAAGTTGTATCAAATCAAAGCTCTATTGTTACTCTCTAACAATTGTATCAGTCTAGGGTAAATCCTTTGGATTAAGGTTGACCTAACGATCATTTGAAAATCCTCCAAGTCAATGGCCTAAAGTCCTTTAACAAGGCTCACTTTTAATAGGGTGATTGAAATCCCTTAACTAGGTCACATTTAATAGTGTGTATTGTAACCTTTTAACAAGGTTGGCCTTTCATAGGACATCACTTTAGAAGAGTGAAAAGTGGTAGCATGTTACTAGTGGTTTTTTCAAATTGGGTTTCGACATAAATAATTGTGTCAAGTGTGATGATAAATGTGTTGTGTTTCATGATTTACATTTCTACAAGTTGATTTGATAGTAACTTATAAGTTTTAGTAAATACACAGTGAATGCATGCATGGTTATGAATGTTTTATGGGTTCACTGAATTGAGAAAAAATGTATTTGTACATTTGGACCTTGGATAACTGATTCACCACCCCCCCTGGTTATTCTAAAGTAATTCCAACATCAACCCCATGGCTCCCAAGAATCACATTTATGCAAACACTTGGCATAGAAAGAGAGAAGCAAAAGCTATGGAGGCTAGAATTTCTAAATCCATAGATGAGACATTCTTGATGAGCAAAAAGAGAGATTTATATTATCAAAAGTGAATTGGTTAATAATTACAAAGAGGGATTGTCCTTATAAAGGAGATCAAAATCCTAAAAAGGTCTAACATAGGTTACATCATAATAATTAATAAAATAATTAATTATTAGATGCCTAAAGTTTAGCTTAAGAAAACTAGAGTTAAATAGGAAATATATAATTACTCTAACACCCCGCCCCCTAAGATAAACTTAGGGAGTAGCTAAAAACCTAGAAACTAGTACTGAAAGTGTATCTTAAGGGGGAGGTGTTAAATTAATTAGATATTTCCTAATTAGCTCTAGTTTGCTTAATATAAACTTTAGGCATCTAATAAATAATTTTTTTATTAATTATTATGATGCAACCTAGGTTAGACCTTTTTAGGATTTCGATCTCCTTTATAAGGATGGTCACTCTTTGTAATTATTAATCGATTCAGTTTTGATAATAGCAACCTCTCTTTTTGCTTGTTAGGAATATCTCATCTATGGATCTAGGAATTCTAGCCTCCATAGCTTTTGCTTCTCTCTTTCTACAATAGGTATTTGCATACAGGTAATTCTTGGGAGTTGTGGAACCTGAAGAATACCTGCATGTAAGAACCTATCATAGAGAAGAAAAAGACAAGAAGAGGCAAGAGTTTTCTCTAAAAATATGAAAATTGTATTCTTAGAAATGAAAGAGATAAGAGATAATTACAAAATATCTATCCTTATATAAGGAAATCAAAACCCAGAAAAGGGTAACCAAAAAGCTAAAAGCCATTTAATAATTACTAATTAATTATTAAATGTGAAGGAAAAAGTGCATAAAGGTGAAATATTAAGAAGGCAGAAAAAGTCATTAAATAAATTAAATTAAATTAATGATTTACTCTAACACCCTAGGCCTTAAGATGACCAACAATGCAGCTACAAAAAATGTAGAAAGAGCAAGGAAACTACAAAGCAATGCTGAAAGAAAACTTGGGTCCCAGGAACAAGGCCCGATGAGCTACCCAATCACAACCAAATCTCTATGAAATGGAGAAATAGAAAAAACTCAGTGGAAAAAACCCTACTCCAAAAAGAGATAGAAGAGGATGCAAAAATGAAACATCTCAAGAGAATCTCTCAAGACCATAAGTACAATGAAATTCTCCATGATAGATGCTTGAGACTCTAACACCCCCCTAGAATGGCATAACTCTGGTGTCAATGAACATGCCAATGTGGCTCCAATATGAAGGAAACAAAGGTAGTGGACAAGCATGATAAAACCCATGTATGTAAGGTAAAGCTGGAAGTCCTAGTTGATGCTCAAAGGAGAAAGCATGAGAATCCTAAAATGGAATCTCTAATGGAGGTGGGATAATAGGTGTGTTGAATCTACCATCTAAGAGGAGATGTGCATCCTTTGATATGTCCTCAACAAGTATAGCAGGTAGCTTGATGATTGGAGCTACAATAGTAAGCAATGTCAAAGACTAATCCTATACAAGAGATGAAATCTAAATAGGAGGTGGAGGTGTAGATGTCAGAACACAAACCTTGTTTTGATACCATGTTTAAGTTGATGAAAGATCAACCCCAAAACTCCCAAGAATCACCTGCATGCAAACACTTGTCATAGAAAGAGAGAAACAAAAGCTATGGAGGTTGAAATTTCTAGATCCATAGATGAGACATTCTTGATGAGAAAAATGAGAAATTGCTAAAGGGGTGTGATTTGCAAATAACTAAAAGATTGTTGCCTTGATTTGCATGCTAGGGAAAAAGCCTTGCATGCAAAAAACATTTGCCTCAGATTTCAACAACATCCAAACTAGATGTATTTTATATGGAAACGTGGGTTTTTGAGTGTTCTAAGCTCAATGGTAATGTTCATTTGATCTCAAAATGCTTTGAAAAATAGATTCCCTCTAAATCCAATACAAAATCCTTTGAAAGCTAGAGATATGAAAATTGATGCCAAATTCTTAAGAATAGAACAAGGGCATGAAGATATGGATCTCTAATACCATGTTGAAGTTGATGAAAGACCAACCCCATAGCTCCCAAGAATTACCTACATGCAAATGCCTATCATAGAAAGAGAGAAGCAAAGCTACGGAGGCTAGAATTTTCAAATCCATAGATGAGACATTCTTGATGAGAAAAAAGAGAGATTGATATTATCAAAAGTAAATCAGTTAATAATTAGAAAGAGAGAATGTCCTTATAAAGGAGATCTAAACCCTAAAAAGGTCTAACCTAGGTTGGATCATTATAATTAATAAAAGAATTAATTATTAGATGCCTAAAGTTTAGCATAAGAAAATGAGAGTTAATTAGGGAATATCTAATTACTCTAACAATACCATGTGTTATAATCCCAGTCATAGAAATTTCTTTACCTTGTTGTATGATTCTATTTTTCTGGTGACTAGTGTGATTTCTTCTTAAGTTTGCACTCATAAGCCTTATGTCCATACTTTTGACAATTGTAGCAATGACCTTGGAATCTATATACCTTTCTAGTTGAATCTATGTTTTTTGTTCTACATTTATGAGCTTGATGCCCTTTTATCTTGTATTTAAAACAATTGCCACTTGGATTAGGTTTTGGAGTTTTCTTACCATTTTTTCTTTTGAAAATATTTTTTGTATGTCTAATATTTTTATAGTAATGACATGTAGGCTTTCCTTTTGACTTTGCATTGCTTTGTACTCCACTTTTGGATGATTCTCCTTCTTCAGTATTTGGAAATTGCTTGTATCCAAGTCCCAATGTGTCTATTGCTCTTGATGACTTCATCATGTCTTCAAAATGTTTGATTTATTCATTTAGGTTGTTCATCCTTTCCATGACTTCCTTTTCATTCCTTAACTCATTCTTCAATTGCTCATTTTATAACTTTAGATTTGTGATCTCCAAATCTTTTCTATTTGCTTCTTGATTTACAATTACTAAATGATTTATCATTTCAAGATAAGTATTTGTAAGCTTCTATACTTAACATTATGTTTCTTTGATTATACTATCTATCTACCTTTTTTGTTCTTCAACTATGATCTTATCTTCTATTGATTTCTTCTTTTGTTCAATGACTTCATTTAGTGTGACAAACTGAATTTATTTTTTTGTCTTTAGATCTTTTGTTTCCTTCACAAATGATGCAAAGCCCTATGTATTTACCTCCAAGGAACCTTATTTAAACTCAATGGATTCATAATAGGCTGGTACACTCTCAAGGAACCAAGAACATCTGAAAGATTTCAATAGAGAACCTAATGTTTAGGCAACTAAGACAACATCTTCATTCACACAATTAGATTTCTATGTCTGATTATATATTATTCATAACTTTTAATCCTAAAATTTTCTTTCCAAAACCTTTAATTTAATTTTTCTAAATTAGGAATTATAAAACATATCCAAATATGAGACAAAGAAAATAATTCCATTACAAGTTATAGTCTCTTCACTTAGATCTATTTTCTCTATCATAAATCAGAAGTAAAACTAGTAACCCTACCTAAGTCATCCAATAACTTCTTCAAAATGACTTCAAATGAAATCAAACAAATTTTACATTGATCCTCTATGAATATAGTTTCATAATATATAATCTTTCTATAAGCACAAATCATTGTCTACAACTTCAATGGACATCCTTAAACACCAGTATTTACTCAAGTATAACTAACCTACACAAATCTGAATGAAAACAACTAAAACCAATTGGAAATGAAGGCTAGTTCCCATATATTTCCAATTCATATAAATATAGTTCCTTTTTCATTCACATGTGTCTATACCAAATATTTCAATCTGATTGTAGTTGGGCATTCTCAAATCTGAAAATAACCACTTATACCAAAAATTGCATAACTTCTTCAAAACTTAACACAATTACTCCAAACAAAAAAGAAAAAGAATATTATTCATCCTAATATTAAAATTTACATAATATACATGGGTTCCAAGCTGTAAATAGTCGTACAAGACCTGGAACCAACACAAAAATAATTAACACCAATCAAGATGACAAGTTCTTAAGAAACTAATTGATTCAAAATGATCTCTTCTTCTTCTCATTCATTAATCTCTATTTGAAACTACCAATACAATTCTTTTATAGTGGTTTTTGTGGTTTGCAACTTCCCAACCACCTTTTAAACCAACCCATTACATTATTTTAACCCTTTTAAATTTTTGACAACATTTTATGCACTTTTGCATTACAAATTTCATATAAACCCAATCTAGACCAAAATTATGACTCAAATGACTTTTAGATGGATAAAAATAGATCCATTCACCTATTAAATAAAAATTTTGACATTAGTGATCATATGAATGCCTCCCTTTATAATTTTCACAACTTATTACAATTGGCTTCTCTAGCCTTTACATATTGACTCAAAAAACTCAAATATATCATAAATGGATCACATTAATTCAACATATGACTTAAGGACTCTAAACCTCCTTGCTCTCTTGAGATTTAGGTGCCTCTACACCATACTCCCAACCTTGAAAAGTTTCCAAGTCCCTTGGAAACATGGAAGTAATAACGTACAAGAAAAAAAATAGACCAAAAGTATTCATCTTTACCTTTTCCTCATCACGCCTTTAGCACCATCATTTTTTGCCTTTAAGGATAGATGACTATCCTAAAAATCATCTTCTCAAATACTTATATTAGTGTAACACTAATGGCTGCAACTCCATATTACTTTTATCAGTTATAGATCCTTTAAAGTCACCATAAACAACTCTCCCATATGGCTCACCTAGGAGTTCTCCTCTTTGCCTCTCTCCCTAGTCTTTACACACCCACTAGGACCTTCCCATGGCCCTTGATAGAACTTACATATCTATAAAATAAACAAAAAAAATTCCTTTTGCATCAAGATGGATGAGAAATTGCAACCAAAAACTCTATCAACAAATAAAAACCAAATCTTCAAGGTCCTAGTGTGGATTTCCTCCTTCGGTGCTCTACCCACACACTCAAGATCTTCAAGATCTGATACCAATTTGATACAAGCCCATTGTATTTACCTCCAAGGAAACTTAGTTAAAATTAAGGGATTCACAATATTCTATTACATGCTCAAGGAACCAATAACATCTCAAAGATTTCAACAGAGAACTTGACGTTTAGACAACTAAGACAACATCTTCATTCACACAATTAGATTTTTATGTTTGATTATATATTATTCATAACTTTTAATCCTTAACTTTTTTACCAAAACATTTAATGAAATTGTTCCAAATTAGGAATACTAAAACATATCCAAACATGAGACAAAAATTATAATTTCATTACAAGTTATAGTCTCTTCACTTAGATCAATTTTCTCTATCATAAATCAGAAGTAAAACTAGGATCCCTAGCTAGGGAATCCAATAACTTATTCAAAATGACTTTAAATGAAATCAATTATTTTTTACATTGATCTTATATTAATCTAGTTTCACAATATGTAATCCATTAATTCTTCCAATTCATAAATCATTCTACAAGTGGAAATCATTGTCTACAACTTCAATAGAGATCCTTAAACACCGGTCTTTACTCAATTATACCTAACGTACACAAATATGAATGAAAATAACTAAAAAAATTTGGAAATAAAATATAGTTCCCATATATTCCCAATTAATGTAAATAGAGTTCTTTTTTCATCCACATGTTTCCATACAAAACATTTCAATCTGACTATAGTTGGGCATCCTCAAATCTAAAAAATAACCACTTTTACCAAAACTTGCATAAATTCTTAAAAACTTAACAAAATTGCTCCAAACCAAAAAGAGAAATAATATTATTGATCCTAGTTTTAAAATTTATAGAATATACATGGGTTCTAGGCTTTAAATGGTTGTACAAGACCTAGAACCAACACAAAAATAGTTAACACCAATGAAAATGACAAGTTCTTAAGAAACCAATTGATTCAAAATGATTTCTTCTTCCTCTCATTCATTAATATTTGTTTGAAATTACTAATACATTTATTTTATAGTATTTTGGGTGGTTTAAAACTTTCCAACCACCTTTTAAACCAACCCATTACATTCTTTTAACCCTTTTACATTTTTGACAACATTTTATGCACTTTTGCATTACAAATTTCATATAAACCCAACTTAACCAAACTTATGACTCAAATGACTTTAGATGGATACAAATAGATCCATTCACCTATTAAATAAACATTTTGACATTATTGATCTTATTAAGACCTCCTTTTATAATTTTCACAACTTATTACAAATGGCTTCTCTAGCCTTTACATCTTGACTCAAAAGACTCAAATATATCATAAATGGATCACATTAATTCAACGTATGACTTAAGGAATCTAAACCTCCTTGTTCTCTTGAGATTTAGGTGACTCTACACCAACTAAGGCACTATTGTTTTGTATTATTTTTTTCATTTCTTCATCTTTGTTACCATTCCATCCATTGTCCAACAATCCTTCTATATCAACTTATGTGTATTCTGTGTCATTAAGTTGTATAGACATCTCTCTTCTCCTCTTGAGGGATTTTCTCAACTGTTCTTTAGTTTTCTCTAATTGTTGCAACTTGATTTAGATTTCAATTATTTGATTCTTAGTGATCTTTCCCATCTTGTATACTTCCATCTCCATGATCTTATCCTCTCAAGTTGTTAAACTTCCTATCAAGAGAACTCAGCTCTGATACCAATTTTTGGAATATATATGGGAAACAAGATACTGAGAGGGGGGCTGAATCAAGATCTTAAAATTTTGACTTCAAAATAAATTTTATTAAATCATACCTAATTCATCATTAAAATTATAATGCTAAAATATAAAATAAGTTCATCACATCCATAAAAGTTCAACACATAACATGTTGATTTGGTTACCCAGAAACACTTCAAGATGAAGGTAAAACTGGGGTGGGGATGAAACCCACACATCTTCATTATTGCAACAATAAAGTTAACTTGTAAAGGTTACAAAGTTTGACCATAAGATATGATCTACCTAATGAAAGGTATGTCCCATTAAAGACTTGAAATATTATTAGGTCTTGTCTTGTTAGAGGGCTTGACACTTACAATAAAGTAAGGACTTTATTACGATATTTACATAGGCCTATTAGGACCACTCTATTAAGAGATTTTCCCTATCTCAATTACAAAATAACTAATTCAGTGCCTAACCCTCAGTATCCTCTGCAAGTTGATCTTGGGTCTCCTCTTTCCTCTATCTCTAATCTAATTCTCCTAATTTGATAAATCTATTTAGTCCTTCACTACTCTAATTCCTCTCTTTGTTGGATCTGTCTCTTTAACTCCTTCACATGTGTGCATCCTTTACACATTTCATCCTTTCATTTGCCTCTCTCTTACTACCTCTTTCTCTCTATTCTAGGGTTAGAATCCTCCTTAAATAGACTTCATGTAAAGCTTCTAGATCTTGATTAATGGTTTAAACTTCATCATCTTTTATCTTTTACATCCCTTTTTTGATTGGTTGAATTGTTTGCCTAGGAATCATTACCTTCTGCTAATGATGCATAATCTAAATCTAATCTAGCTCTACAGATATTAAATCTCACAGAAACTTTGGCCAAAATGATTCACATATGATTTTGTGCCATTACAAACTCACATATCAAAACTACATCACTCAACACTTGAATGCATTGGCACTCAATCATGTATGTTGTTATTCGACTTCTATAAGTCTATGTGATTGACACTTGATAACTTCTCAATATGCTCGATCATCCTTATATTACTTGGCTCATACTATATTCCTTAGCTCACATATTTGCTCAGTCTCTACTAAGTGCTCAGCAAACATTGTTATTCTCGATCTAAGTGTTACTTGCTTGGCCTTTACTAGATAACTCAGTCGCAGTGATCACCTTGTAATCTTGCCTAGTAAATGACTTGCAAATGACTAAGTGTTTGGTCACTAATCAACAAAATAGGCTTAGAGATCAACATAATGCTGCTAAAAAATGATTTAGAAAACCTAGATCTGAGCAACTAGTGCAAATTAAACATTAAATTTTAGATAAAATTGATTATTATTAGCAAGGGTTTGAAGAAAAATATTTGAAATTTTCAAAAAAACTCTAGTAAAGATTTATCAGACAAAACATATATTTGCCTCAAATTTAAACATAATTATTGATTGAATTTTTTTCTAAAAAATAGATACATTCAAGATAGAAAAATAAGTATATTATGTTTGCATGTTTATTATTATTTTTAATTTAATTTTTGAATTTTTTCAAAATAATATCATTATTTATTTATCCTAAAAATATCTTTTGTAAATTATATATATATATATATATATATAATTTATTAAATTTGAAAACTAAATAAATATTACTTATTTATTTGTAAAGTGGATGTTAGCATTATTGTTTTCTTAAGTCTAGTTAAACTATTAGTTGCATATAAGTGATTATATATCTATTAATGCAAGTGGGAAGTTAATAAATAAATATGTGTTATTTTGTTATATTCTAAAAGAAGTTATGGTGGAGTTCACTATGTAATCGTCTAGTTATGAATATTTAGCATTATGAGAGAAATTTTTAGTTTTTTTAACAAATAGTCCCTTATCTATTAATTAAATATCAAAGTTACATATTCACAAAAAAGGGCCGAGGATACAAGATCACTCTATGAGAGTTCACGTGGCAAAGCTAGAAATCAAACAACTATTCATTATAATTTCAAATTTGAGTTATTTGTAGTTGCATAAAAAATTAAAAGAAATGAATTATTAATATTAGACTTAGATTGAAGTCAAATTAATATTTTAAAAATGAAATTGGTATTAATAGTTAAACTAATAATGTAAGTCATTTATAATTTAAGATTATTTAAATTAATGACATGATAATATTGAATGGCATTTTATATGCAAAAAGAGATTTGACATTTAAATACTTATTTATTTAAATAATTATATTAGTCTAAACAATTTATGTAAACATGTATATTCTTACTTTATTGCTAAACACATCTTTATGGCCCAAACTAAACAATAGAAAATGATGGAATTAAGTCATATGGCTAAAACTGTGTGTTTCTTTATATTTTGTTTAAAGTATTTTGATATTTAATTAGTGATGGTTTTATGTGATTTGTATAGTTGGCCAAACTAGGGTGTGCAACAAAGGCTTTTGATATTTCTTTTATGATTATTTGACTAGATTTCATGAAGTACTTTATGATTCAATAATTGAGACTTATGTTTATGAGATTTATTTGATGAGCATTTATGATGACTTGGGTTTTGAGAACCAACTTATATTTTTTTGAGTTGCTAGTTATGGAATTGAATTTGATCATTTTTATTTTGTGGTATGAGATACAATTATAGTTTGTGAGTTGAGAAGGTATTCTAGGTGCATTATATGAGAATGTCTTGCAATGGACGTCGGGGCCCAAAGTGGCTGCCAAGGTAACTCATGGTAAGTTGTGTAATAAGTGATAACATAGTAATTAAAATATTTAGACACACATAATAAAACAAGATAGTGATTTTTCCTCACCCATGCATTGAGTGCTTGTATAGGCTAATGATAGAAATGAGATGATACCTAGTGAGAGGTATGACTAGTTTTTCTCATTTTTGTTAGAGGGTATTCTAATTCCCCATGTATCACATTGAGGGCTTAGGGTCTAGAATGATCAATCTAGGGAAACTCAATTAGTTTGACCATGTAGTGACACTCCCTATTATGTAGCTTGAGTCTCCTTCATATTTTTCCAATATTTGCCTCTAGTGGTGTACTTATTTGATGTTTTATTGTGGGTTGTTACATATTGGTTGGATGTCATTTATTGCTAACGATTGACTTTTATTAACAAGTTTAAGTTATTCATTGGTGTTGTATTTATTGTTGAAGTTATTGCTTGAGGATTTACTCTCTTTGATGACTATTGTTATTTGTTAGTTATTGTGCTTTTGACATTTGACACTTTGTTTGGAAATGGTTATTCTTTCAATGTTGTATTTCTTTGATTTCAATACTCGATTTATATTTGGTATCTAGATGTTGACTTGGTATGCGATGTTGGTATTGGATGAGTGTTCTTTTAAATTTGGTTATCTTTTATTTATTAGTAATATGTATTACCCTTGAGGTAGAATGGGCTATTAAGATTCCTTACCTAGGACTAATTTTATGATTTGATATTTGTATGTGGATCATACATTATTTCTCTTGCATGGTGGGAGTGGGATCTTGCCTAGGTGACCACTCAGTCGAGAGGTAGTGGCTTCTTACCATTTCGGTCCCCCATAGATTAGCACCAATGTTGGATGTTTGTTAATGTGGTTGTACCATTATCATTCTTGTTCTTATCCTAGATATTTCTATTTAGATGTTGTTTGTATGTATCATGTATCTTGTGTTTTGAGACCCTATGAGTTGATGTATTATATTTGAAGGATTTGAGAAATATAAATCCATAAAAGCTGAAGAACACCTACATGCAAGAACCTATCACAAATAAGAAAAGGCAAAGAGAAGGAAAGGGTTTGGCTCTAAAAATATATAAGAATATATTATCACACTGAAAGAATGAATGAAATTCACAATTGATCAATCCTTATAGAAGGAGATCATAAAACCTAAAAAGGAAACCCTAAGAGGTAAGTGTGATTTAATAATTAATATTTAATTATTAAATGGGAATGGATGTGCAGAAAGGAAAATCTTATGAAGAGAGTAAAGGTAATTTAATAAAATTAACTTAAATTAATCCTTTACTCTAACACCTCCCCCCCTAAAGATGAGAAAAAATACAGCTACAAACAATGCATGAAAAAATAAGGAAACTACAATGCTAAAAGAAAACTTAGGTCCTAGCAACAAGGCTTGATGAGGTACCCAATCACAACCAAATCTCTATGAAATGGAGAAATAGAGAAAACCTAGTGGAAAAAAACCCTACTCTAAAAAGAGATGAAAGAAAAATTATAAATGATATGTCTTAAGAGAATCTCTCAAAACCATAATACAACAAAACCCCTCATGATAGAGGATCAAGACTCCATAGCTGCCTCCCCCCCCCCGCCCTAGAATGGTAGAACTCTTGTGTTAATAAAAAAACCAATGTAGGTCCAATCTAAATAAAACAAAGGCATTGGACAAGGATAATGAAACCCCTAAATGTAAGCTGAAGCTGGAAGTTCTAGTTGATGCTCAAAGGAGAATCCACAAGAATCTTAAAATGAAATCTCCAATGGAGGTGGGATAACAGATGTGTTGAATTTGTCATCTGAGATAAGATGTGTGTCCTTTGATATATCCTCAACAACTACACTAGGTGGCTTGATGAGTGGAGATGCAATGTTAGGTAATGTTGAAGAGTAATCTTGTGCAATAGATGGAATCTAAATAGGAGGTGGAGGTGTAGAAGGCACAAAACTGGCCTCGGGAACAACACATAAGTTCAAATGACTTGACTTCACCTTAGTATTCTCTTCTAAAGAAGGAGAGTGAGTCTCTAATAGTGGAGATGGTGGATCAAAATGAGTGAAAGAGTATAACAGGGAAGAATGATCAACATGCCCTATAGCAACAATATTGCATATCTCACTATCTTTGATGTGCACTAGATTTTATGCAAACTCAACTGTCTTCCCTATCCCACCATGTGTAATCTGATATATAGAGAGAAGGTTAGAGGACAAATATAGAACACATAGCACAACATCAAATGCACCATCATCAATGTCAATAGAAGCTTTTCCATATACAATCATAACAGTATTGTTCCCCATCAAAATGTATAACGTAGGAGAAGCCTCAAAAGAAGAGAACAAATCCTAAGAAGATGATATATGGTGTGAAGCACCTAAATCCAATAATCATCTAGAAGAATGTGAAGTAGTAGTTGTACATAGTGCATAACCCTTTCCTATGTTTTTACCATCTGACTAAAATGATGATGAAGAAGATCTATGAGAAGTATAAGGAATATCAATGTTTCTCTTTTGAAGGAGAGTTGTCAAATTTGAAACCTATTTGGCATAGCCATATAAATTATTCTCATAGCAATGTGACTCATGATGATTGGGATTATTACAATAAAAAAACTTTGGTCTATCTAGCTTTGGTTTATCCCTCTTAGGAGGAGGTGGGCCTGATGAGATGTGAGGGCTAGAATCAATCTAAGACTCTATAGGATGTGACTTATGTTTCTTCTCCTTCTTTCCAGAAGATGTTTGAGCTACTAATGTAGAACTCTGTGAGTCTATGAGAGAATCCAATTGAGAGAGTTTAGTTTTCTCTCAAGTTAAACAATCACAAAAAACCTTAAAATATGGCATGGTAAATCTAGTACCAAAAGCATCCATGGTGGAATGGAAGATAGAAGACAAAATTTGAAAGTTTCCATGAAGCTTAGAAAGAATTAGGTAAATGCACTTAGTGTCATTCTTGGTTTTCCCAAAACCCTATAATAAAGATCTCTATTGTTTGAAATTCACCAAGAAGTCCACAATGGAAGGAAAAGAATTTGGTACAAGAGAAGTAAGCTCTACCTCAATCTGAAGTGCCATGAACTTATTCACTATACCAAATAAGTCATCAAGCTTGGTCCACATAGCTAGAGGGGTATTACAGCCATCAAGAAGAAACTAAACTATCAAATACCTATAAAGAAATCAACCCCATTACCTCATCCATCTTGTTCCTATGTTGCATGACCTCAAAATGCCTCTATAAAATTGGTTGCACTATGCCTAAACAAGACTACAACCCTTTTGACCAAAGAAGATGTGTCATCAGGGACTGCCATGTGTGATACTTATGAGGGGTCAGAAGTTCTAAACAAGAAGAGGTCTCGGCCATTTTTTTAAGAAAGTGTTTGAATTTTTCTAATATACTAATATTATAATAGAAAATAATTTAAAAAACACCCCTCACAATGCAAAAAAATCTACCAGTTGCTAGAAGGAATGTGTATACAAGAAAAAAGAAAAAACTCTTTAGTTTGAAAATTACATGTACCTTTGAAAAATATGGATGAAAATGACAGAGAATCTGGATGGTGCTCGAGAAGAGATTTCTGACACTTTTTCTAAATTAGAAAATAGAGCTAAAATGAGCAAGTTATGCCTCCTAGAAGGTAGAAAGCATCATCTAACTTCAAGAAAAAACATAGGTACCAAACTAGAAAAAAAAAATCCCAAAAGTACCTTTATTATCATGTCCATCTCGAAATAAGCTTTATGACAATATTTTTTTCTCCAAAAAATGATATTGTATGCTCAAGTTAGAGCCAAAGAACCGACAAGGCCTCTAGAAAGAAAAATAAAATTTGCAAAAGCTAGAAAAATTTTAAAAGGGGCTAAAAGGAAGCCCCCTCACCAAGTGACCACAAGCTGGTCAAGGTTCGGCGGTTGCTTATGGGTATGACTGGGTTCAGCATTTGGTAGAGGGAAGTACTTTGAAATGTTAGTTTAAAGAATAATTTTGACAACTGAGTGTCAATACACTTAACCATTTTTCTACTAAGCAATGCCGAACAAAGAGTAGGTGTCGAGTAATATGAAGTGTCGAGCTATATCAAGTGCCGAGTAATAGTAGGTGCCAAGTGTTAACAAGTGCCAAGTAACAATAGGTGCCAAGTGATATAGTTTTGCTTAGGTGCTGAGCTATCTAGGAACTAGCATGTGCTGAGCATCAGCAATGCTTCAGGAGCTAAGTAACTCAGAATATCAGCATAAGAGTTTGTAATTGCACAAACTATGATGCAAACAATTTTTGCAGTTGACATAAGGAAAATTTCAAAGGATTTAATGATGAGATCAAATCTTTTATCTTTCTTATGCAATCTACATGTAGCCAATAACAAAAATGGAAAGGCATGCAACCAATCAGCAAAAGACAAATATTGAGCAGGAAATTGAGATTCAATGTGGATCGTAGATCCATATCTAACCCTAAGTATTCAAATGTCTTTTTAAGGAAGACAAAATTTCATTGTAAAAATATATGAGTGGACATACAAGGGTGCAAAAGGAAATCTATTTTTAGAAGCGAGGATTATCAGATTACAAAAGGATCAAGATCAGAGAAAGTGGAATAGGTGCCTGTATTCAGCAATCAAGGATTGTAATCTATCAGGTTCATTATACCTAATACTTTCTAGCAATTATATTAGAATGAAAATCTTATGGTGATAAGTTAGCTTAATAACTATTTTGTAGATCCTTTAATTAGGTGATTAAATCCTTTAATAGGGTGACACTTCATGTTAAGTGTTTGAAATCCTTTAACCAGGTCACTATTGACATAGTGTAAAACCTTTAACAGGGCAGGCCTTTAACAGGGTAGACCATAAAAAGTGGTCGAACAATATTGCTGCAGTAATTTTTGTGGGTATCATCCCCACCCCAGTTTTACCTTCTTATTCCTGGAGGGTTTTTGGGTTACCAAATTTCAGTGTTATGTGTTGTTGATGCATGTGTTTAGTTTCATAATTATTTGATGTATTTACATGCATGTAATTTACTTTTAGTTAAAAGTTTTATTGGCTAAAGTGTGATACTTATGATTCACACCCCCCCCCCCTTCTCATAAGTACTCTTTCCATATTTGAATATTCCAACAATTGGTATCAGAGCTAATCTAGGTTCTCACAAGGAAAAGTCTAATAGCTTGGAGGAAAAGATCTAAAGATGGAAGCTTTCAAACTTGGAAAGATCATTGAGAATCAGGTGATAGATGTGCAACTTGCTCTGCATAGCTTGGAGAAATTTAGAAACAAGTTGAGAAATTCATAAAAAAAAGGAAAGATCTAGCCATAGCCGAAAATGAGATAAACTACATGGAGATTGATACCACCAACATACTTTCCAACAGAGACACTAAAGAGTTTGATGCAGCAATAGCAGAACTGATGGAGAAAAACAAAGCTTAAACAGAGGAGATAAGATCTCTCAAGATGGAACATGAATCACGGGTCATAATGATATGTGAAATTACTGAACAAAAGAAAATAGCAGTTGATGATAAGGTCATGATGAAAAATGACAAAAGAAATCTTGCAAACAGACTTGAAGAAAAATGTATTGAATTGATAAGAATCTCAAACATGCAGATGGATACACTTGCCCAAATGATGAACCTTCATCATGAACTCAATGCGAAAGATATTGAGATCTCTACTTTGAAGATGCAAAATGAACAAATGCAGAATGAATTGAATAGAGAAAAAGAGGTGGCAGAGAATCTCAACAAGTCAAGTGAAGCCATCAAATATTTTGAGCAATTACTAAAATCACCAAGATCAACGCATGATACATTAGGACTTGGATACAACAGCATTGAAGTTGGAGAATCATCAAAGAGTGTAGAACAAAGAAGTGATAAAGGTAAAGATGTTAAAACTACATGTCATTTCTGTGGAAAGAAAGGACATACATCTAATGTATGTAGAAGCAAGAATTTCCATAAGCATGATAAACCTAAAAGTATAAACCATTGTCATAAATGCAAGAAGCAAGGTCATCAATCATATGAATGCAAAACCAAAACTACTAAGACATCAAGACTTGATGGACATTGTTATAATTGAAAAAAGTATGGACATAGAGCTTTTGAATGTAGATCAAAGCCTATGTGGACATTAAATCAACCAGCAAAGACATCAAACCATGAATTTTGGGATTACAACACCAGGTACAGTTGTCACTATTGTCAAGAATATGGACATAGACCCCAAAATTGTATAAGAACACATTTTAGAGGGAACTAAAAAAGATGGTTAAATCAAACTACATGTTTCAGTTGCTTAAAAACTGGTCATGTCAGTAGGAATTGCCCAACAAGGTCAAAGGCATCAAGTTCTGAGTTTAGCAATGGAAAGGCAAAGATAGATGTTGGACATATCAGAAGTGAAATGAATAAGACATGGAATAAGAAAGATGAGTATAGCACATCAAGTGCAGAGATCACTTCACCTAATAGGTCAAGTGATCACACTTCATCAAATTAAGCAAGAGTAAGTGTGTGGGATTGATAAACCAAGATTACATCATACATCAGTCCCAAGACATAAAAGAACTGCAAAGAAGAAATCAGCATAAGCAAAGATGCCCAAGTCAAAATTAAAAATTTTGCAAAATTTGTCAAAGTTGTTTTCAGGTGTCGAGTTGCTAATAGCGACTGAGTTGATAGATGATGCCGAGCTATGAAATATCAATAGGAGCCGAGCAAAGTGAAACACAATGGGTGTCGAGTCATGTTGAAACCCTACAAGTGCTGAGTAGATAGTTGGCAGTGCACTAAGCATTAATTACTCTATTTTGGAGGATACATAAATTCAATTTTCAATCATTTTCTCACTATTCAAATGAGAAGCATAGCCGAGAAGAGTGGAGAAGATCAAGGTCAGCTCATAAGCCATTTGTGAAGATTTTAGCAGTGATTTAGGACAAGTTTCATCGATTTGAGGTATTTTACTTAAGTGCTAAGCTACGTAGAATTTATAAAATTGTTTAAATCGTAAACCCTAGTTTGGAAAATAATGGCATCTAGGTCAAGAACCACTAAGGGTAGAGAGATTCATGAGATATAGCTGGTCAGCAATGAAATTAAACAACCTAAATTCAAGCCCATTCCAGAAGTAGCATACAAGAATGATCCTGCAGGTGCATTGTCAATTATTCCGAATAAAGTTGTTATGGTCCAAGATGTTCGCAGATGTTATAACTACAAAATTGGAGCAATAGGATATTTAAAAATCTATAATGCATATGACAAACTATGTGAGAAAAAAAGACTGAAAGATGAGTTCTCAATAATAGAAAGAAAAGGATTAACAAAAACCCTAGAATTTTTTATTATTTTCAAAACTGAATGGGTACGGATAGTTTTGAGTAGAATACACAATGGAGCTTTTTGGTTAGAGTTAGGGCCAGTAAAATTCACCAAGAAAACTATTCATAGGGTTACTGGTATTCCAACCCTAGATCGGCCAAAGACCCTGCGAAGTGACAAAAGGGAAGTAATAGAGAAAAACATAGGTGCTAAATGGAATAATAGAGGAATGACTATTGACACAATCATATATCCCTTACTAGATTTTTCTGTGAGAATCATTTCACAAAAATTCTATCAATCAAGTAGGTTAAACAGTGTACCTTATATAGCAGTTGATGTTGCATACAAGATAATTAAAAAGGATCACACTTATGATTTAGCAGAGCTCATGTTTCAATAGATTAATGAAAATCTGGGAGCTATAAGGAAGAGTAAGGAAGCTCAATGCAAATTTGGATCAATTTTGGTGTACATAATTTTCTATTTGATGAAAGAATTCCCTTCCATGGGTAAGGTAAGATGGAGTCTAGACAAAACAATTGTTGAACAAATCAATGGATACAATGAACAGATGGGTGAAAATTTTGATGCCCAAATGACTAGTTACTTTGAGGACTTCAAAAAGTCCATGAAACAAACAATGAGGATTCTAGTCTCATTGACTAAGAAATATGAAAAGGACATTTGTTTTCTTGTAGATATACATTATACCTATATACAAGCAGTTATACCTAGAGTAAGATGGCTTAGGCCACTAGGTTATGAACTTGATATTGATCAAGCTTCTGCAGGGATAACAACCCTCCTTGCAAAAGTAGTTGATCTAAATGTAAAAGCTTTTGGAACCTATGATGTTTTTAAATCAAGGGTGATAATAGATTTGAAGACTGCTTCTGCAGTAAAGAAGAAAGAAAAAATGGTGAGACAAATCAAGAGAAAATTTGGTGTTGAAGAAGAAGGTACAGGAAAAGAGGAAGGAGAGGACATTGAAGAAGAGGGAGATAAACCTCAAGGTTTGATTCAAGGGTTAGGAGAAGATAAAAAGGAAAATGCTAAGGAAGAAGAAGCCGAGGAAGCACAAGTCAAAAGAAAAGCCACAACTCCTCCTGCTACTCAATCCAAGGGAAAGAAAGTAGCTGCTCCTACACCAAAGAGACCTACCACAAGGGCTGCAGCACAAAAAGCCCAAGAGGAGGCAAAAGGAAAGAAGAAAGACTCAAAGAAGACTACTGCTGAGTCTAAGAAAAGAAAATTTATTGCCCAGCCTGAAATAGATGAGGAGAAGATAGAGTCAGAGGACAATAGTCAATTTCAAGTGGTAAGACACAAACCTCAAACTGTTATTGATAAATTATGTTCAAAAATTAGGAATGATGATTTGAAAGGTTTAAAGAACTTGAATTTTTTTAAGCTCACCAAAGAAGAGATAAATACATTAGAGGAATTTGGGTATGCTATGATGGCTAAATATAAGCACACACCTCTAGAATTAGATGAATCAATGCCAAAAGAATTGTATAAAATTGTAGAGGATAAATGGCCTTTTTGTTTACAAATGGAAAAGGAGATAAGGGAGTCAAAATTAGCTAGATTGTTGCCTGATTTGTCTAAAGATCAAGCAACAAATGCAGTAAAAAGGCATAATAATAGATTCACTCCCAAGCATAAAACATTCAGCATATTACAGAATAAAATTGAAGAGGTAGTTACAAAATCCACAAGATTGTGGAAAATAGTTTACAAGAAAATAGAAGATGTGTATAATGAAGAATTTAAGACAAAGGCAAGTGCCAAGATAAGATAAAAGAAGATGTCAAGAACCAAGGAAAAAGAGAAGGAACAAGTGGAGAAGAAGTGTGAAGAAGAAAAGGGAGAAAAGGCACATACAGAGGATAAAGAGGAAGAGAAAGATACAACTGAGCCACAAGATCAAAGGATGCAAGACACTCAGGTATCTCGTCCTAGTCCTCCTCATGACACCATTACACCTGTAGATATTATAAAAATAAAATACGTTATAGACACTTCAAATCCAAACATCAATCCATTAACTGTAGAGGATTTAGAAATCCTTGTCCAATCATCACTAGTAGAAAAATTAAGTTCAAATCCTATATTGGTTAGTGTTGATGAATTACAGAATCCAAAAGTTAAAACAAAGATAGTCAAGGTAAAAGCACAAGTGCCACCCTCGACCATACAAACTACTGGTATTCTATTTCTTCCACGACCACCTCTACTAAGTGTAGTCACTTATAGACTTCAAATGTCGAGTACAGCAGTAGGGGAAATAAAAGAAACATCTGAACAACCAACAAGTTCAACCCCACCTAGCGATCATAAAAGGGATACTCAAGCTGAAGAAAAATATGAGACAAAGAAGAAGGAGGAATCTACAATACAAACACTAGTTGCATTACCAAAATCTGGTACTCCAACACAAACTCTTCAACAGTCGAGCACAGATGGGTTACAGCTACAAATCAGGACACCTGGCTTGAGCTCATCAAAGGCAGTCAGGAAACTTCACTGTGGAGTTCCTAAGCTTGATGAAGAAATAAAGATCCCATATTATGAATCTAGCACTCTCACTGAAGAGAAGATCAATGAAATTCAGAGTGCATTGGACAGAAGAAGAAGACAAGAAGCACTAAGAAAAGAACACAAGCATAAGCTTACCTTGAATGAAATCAAAGACATATTTACAGAAGCTTTCTGCTTACAGTCTCCAGATGAGTGAAGACCAATTATAGAGCAACTATTTGATATAGTTGACCAGGTGACTAGTCAAGACCAGGAAACAAAAGCCAGATTGCTTGAATGGTCAGAAAGGAAGTTCCAAGGCAAGGTAAATAATAAAATATCTGGTGATATAGCATTGTCACAAGAAGAACTAGCAAAGAAAATTAAAATAGTTAAAACTATACCAGGAAACATCTTTTCCCTGTACAACAAGTTGTGTGATTTTTCCACATTCACACAGGACACTAGCCAGAAAATACTAAGCTTGGAGAAAAATTTGAAGATTTCTAGCATGCAACTCCCCACAAATCTAGCTTAGAGTGAGAAGCATTTTGCCCAATCACTTCACACACAAAGAGAGTTAGTTGTCTTAGCAGCAGAGGAGGCAACCACAAAAGCTAAATTGATGCAAATTCAATCCTCAATAACTCCTCATTTGGAACTACTTCACAAGGAGTAGATAAATGTAGAGACAACCCTCAAGAAAGACCCCAATCTTTCTTCATTTGATGGACTTGTACACCTAGCAGTAGAGATTGCCATCCAACATAAGTCATTGGATGTCGCACTAGCAAATTGGGATGCAGCTCTAAAGGTACTCCTTGAAGTAAATAGTACATTTTTGGCCAAGTATGGAATTTCCTTGTAAGACCCTTGACATAAGTGTCAAAAAGGGGGAGAATAAGTATGGGGGAGTGATAAGAAGAGATTAAGTATGGGGGAGTTAAGTACAAGAATGAAATGATAAGTATGATAAAAGGGGGAGATAGCAAATTTTGATTAGTCAGAATGCAGAAATATGACAAAAATCACTAAGTGTACATACAGGATCAACTAACAAGGAGTCATAAGGATCTTAGTTAAGTGTTTTTGCCACTCATGTCAAAGGGGGAAATTTTTACTTTAAAGAATAATTTTGACAACTGAGTGTCAATACACTTAACCATTTTTCTACTAAACAATGCCGAATAAAGAGTAGGTGCCGAGTAATATGAAGTGCCAAGCTATATCAAGTGCTGAGTAACAGTAGGTGTTGAGTGTTAACAAGTGCCGAGTCTTAACAAATATCGAGTAATAGTAGGTGCCATGTGATACGGTTTTTCTTAGGTGCCGAGCTATCTAGGAAATAGCATGTGTCGAGCATCAACAATGCTTCAGGAGCTGAGTAACTCAAAATATCAGCATAAGAGTTTGTAATTGCACAAACTATGATGCAAACAGTTTTTGCAACCGACATAAGGAAAATCTCAAAGGATTTAATGATAAGATCGAATATTTTATCTTTCTTATGCAATCTACATGCAGCCAATAAGAAAAATGGAAAGGCATGCAACCAATCAGCAAAAGACAAATATTGAGCAAGAAATTGAGATTCAATGTGGATCGTAGATCCATATCTAACCCTAAGTCTTCAAATGTCTTTTTAAGGAAGACAAAATTTCATTGTAAAAATATATGAGTGGACATACAAGGGTGCACAAGGAAATCTATTTTCAAAAGCGAGGATTATCAGATCACAAAAGGATCAAGATCAAAGAAAGCGGAACAGGTGCCTACATTCAGCAATCAAGGATTGTAATCTATCAGGTTCATTATACCTAATACTTTCTAGCAATTATATTAGAATGAAAATCCTATAGTGATAGGTTAGCTTAACAACTATTTCGTAGATCCTTTAATTAGGTGATTAAATCCTTTAATAGGGTGACACTTCATGTTAAGTGTTTGAAATCCTTTAACCAGGTCACTATTGACACAGTGTAAAGCCTTTAATAGGGCAGGCCTTTAATAGGGCAAACCATCAGAAGTGGTTGAACAATATTGCTACAATAATTTTTGTGGGTATCATCCCCACCCCAGTTTTACCTTCTTATTCTTGGAGGGTTTTTGGGTTACCAAATTCCAGTGTTATGTGTTGTTGATGCATGTGTTTAGTTTCATAATTATTTGATGTATTTACATGCATGCAATTTACTTTCAGTTAAAAGTTTTATTGGCTAAGTGTGATACTTATGACTCACCCCCCCTTTCATAAGTACTCTTTCCATATTTGAATATTCCAACATGAAAATCGTCAATGGTGTTGAAATAATTGGAGGCAGTTGTCACACTATTAGGTTAACCGTTGCAGTGGTAATTTAATCGCTATGCGATTTTAATAACTCTGACAGTGAAAAATACCTTTTTTATTTTTTATTTTTTAAAAAAAAATATGTCTCTATTCTTGGACCATGTGTTGGGATCGTACAACCCTAGTATGCAAAAAAAAAATTGCCTCCCTGGTCAACGTTGTCCAAATTCATTAAATTTAATATGAAAATAGGGGTTTTGACGTGGTCTGAATCGAAATGTGATGTCTGTTTGGACTCAAAGAGACCTTATTTTTAGAGAACCCCCTATTTGCACAAAAAATAATAAAAATATGGCAAAATTTGATCCAAAAAACCCTTGTTCCTACTTTCTTCAAAAATTGAACAAGCTACAACAGATACGTCTCTGATACTATGAAGGATTCGAGTAATACAAATCTACAAGACCCAAAGAACACTTGCATGCAAGAACCTATCACATAGAATTAAAGACAAAGAGAATGCAAGGGTTTGGCTCTAAAAATATGAAAGAATATATTATCAAACTAAAAGAATGAATGAAATTTATAATTGATCAATCCTTATAGAAGAAGATTGTAAAACCTAAAAGGGAAACCCTAAGAGATAAATGACATTTAATAATTAATATTAAATGAAAATGCATGTGCATAAAGGGAAATCTTAAGAAGGGATTAAAGGTAATTTAATAAAATAAAATAAAATAAATCCTTTTACAATTTAATGTACTTGTATTTATTATTGCATACGATGTGATGTGTGCACTAGATGTTCTTTATCATATCAATTGTATTTATGTATTTTCTTATGAGATTGTGTGTTTTTTATTCATTTATTATTGTGGACATTGTGCTTAAGATTAAAACTAATTAAATTAAACCTTATTAAATGTGACTCAATGTGAAAGAACCCTCGAGGAATAGAAAGTGTATTTTTAATTGTGTATATGTATTGAATGTGTATGTGTATGTGTATATTGCTTTTGCATTGTTATCTTATGCTGTACAAAGTCTATAAAAATAATTACTGGTAAAACTTTATAAAATAGTAAGTTAATTTCTCTTGGGTTCTCAAGCAGGGTGTTATAGTTATTCACATTTAGTAGATTAACATTCTTAAACTTGCAACTCAAAAAATATCCTCCTAGCCTTCTAAGTGAGGTGGTTGGAAGAGAACCATACATCCCTAAAGGCCTAATCCGACCTTTGGGGGGAGTGTATAATTTTCTCCTCCATAATGATAAGAGAATTGTGAGAGAATGGAAAAATGTTGTAAGCTCTTCAAAATGGGTGTAGAGAGGTTGGACCTTGGGATTAGAAAATTATCTTGATCTTCTTTTTGGTCTTCTGGTGCTCCTAATTTTGATATATGGGTGTGAATTATGTTAGAATTTGGAGGAAGATGTCTGATAACATGTTAGAATATATTAATATAGACATAAATCCAAGAGCATATTCAAAGAGTTGGATTAAGAAATGGAACTGAAATAAGGAGAATAACAAAATAGATAAACTTGATGTAACTATGCATCACGGAAAATATGATATCCTTACAATTAGAATGTATGTCTAATATGGAGAATACAAAGTTTTGGTACATTGAATACATGTGAGCTAGCCTAGAAAGAGTCATTTGAAGTTAGGCACCTACCAAATTTGGGCACCTACCAAAGATATGTGGCACATGGTCAAATCCACCTACCAAAGTTAGGTACCTACCAAAGGCAGGAAACACATGTGTAATTACCATAAGGAATTAAATATATGAATAAACAAGGCTCCTAAGTAAACTTAAGATATGAGTTAAATAATAAGAGTGAAATGGAAAATAACCATTTACTCTAACAAATTATGCACTAGCAATAATTCTATATCAAAATGGAAAGACATTTAGAGAGTACAAAAATGTTTGATTACAAGAACGTTCAAAATTAAATTGTATATTAATTAATAATTTTTTATTTAGTTCAGTGGGGATAGTCTCTATTGGATCGATTGCAATGAGTCATCTTATAGGTTCTATAAGAAGAATTTTTAAAATGGAAGCAAGTACATAAAATAAGGTTTTTTTCATGATAATTGAACAAAAGAAAGATAATATGGATGAAACAAATGGATGAGTAAATAGAATATCTCAATACATGTCCCATAAAAAAAAAAGTGATAAAGCCTTTCACTATAGATAAAAAAAATTAGTAAGCATACTTGGGGAGTAATAAACTAGCAAAAAAAAACAAATATTGAGGATTTCTATCCCACTTGTAATTTTTTCCAAGAAGCATACATAAGGGCTTGTATGTTTTGCAGAGCCAAAACTCTTATTCCTCAAATAAGAATTAACTTTCATTAACTCTAGTATGAAACATGGTGGTAAGAAAAAAAGAAAAACATGGGAATAAAGGTTGTGTATTTTTTACACTTTGGGTCAACCAAATCTAAAAGACACTTCATTTGGGAGAGTTGCATGTAGAGATATAAGGGGTAATTATATTAATGTATTTGATAGTATGTTCTTGTATACTATTTTTAGTGGGGAAGGTTATTGAAAAATTAGGGGATCTCATAATCATTTTTTATATATACAAAAAGAATTGAATTGAAAAAGTTAAATATAGGTAGGTTTAGTGTCCCATCGGTAATTTAATGTTTAGCATCATAGACTTAAAACTTCATTTCTTCCTCTCACTTATTTCTTGATTGCATCCAATAATCTCCTAGTGGATAAAAGAGTTTAAAATATTAATACAAAAACTTCCACACTAATCCAAAATATCTCTTCTAAAGAACTTGGCATAGCAAGTGGGCTTAACCTTGGAGGAAACTCCATGGCTAAGTATTCTTTAGAAGGCACAATATACATATGGGTGACCTCCTGAGAAGGGATCAATGCTTCACCCCTATGAGCATCACCTAGACACAATGAGTGCTTGGTGTTGGTCCTTGTGAACATAATCATCAAACATGGGTTAGCGAGTTTTACAAAAAAATTGCATAGTTGACTCCTAATAGAAATAACACAATTTTACTTGTTGAAAATGCCTGCTAGTTATCAACTAACAAACTATAGGATTTTTATAATGAATTGGTCATAAGGAACAATTTAATTCCCTACCCAAAGATCCTTGGAACAAGGATAAATAAAAGACTTTTTTATTTTAAAGAACAAACATGGATTCAAACAACATCAACATGCAACCGATCACAAGATCACAACAGAAGACTTAACAAAGCAAACCAAGAAAACAATAATCTCCAAGCATCACTACTTACCAACGTGTTCAAAATGACTATGAAAGTTTAAGAAAACAAAAAACCCTTAAATTGTAACAAATTTCCACAATCCAAGCTATTCTATGTATGCTTCTGGGTGCGATTGTGTGTTATTTTAACAACATCAACATTTTAGATCATACTCAATGATCCATCATCAGGATGACAGAGCTAAGAGAACATGTTCTCTTAGCTTTGTCATCCTGATGATGGATCATTGAGTATGATCTGAAACGTTGATGTTGTTAAAATAACACACAATCACACACAGAAGGTTCTCTTAGCTCTCTCATCCTGATGATGGATCACTGAGTATGATCTGAAACGTTGATGTTGTTAAAATAACACATAATCGCACCCAGAAGCATACATAAAAAACCCTTAATTTATGATTTGTCAAGACCTAGGAAGGGACGCAACCTAATAGGGTATCCAAAACACCCTTAAAAACTCAACCGACACATCCAAAATTATTGGTTATTTTCCCGAGCAGGTTTTTGAACAAAGACAAAGCAATACTTTTCCATTATAGTACATTAATACTACCAAGTGATACTTCTTACAACTTTTGCCAAGTTTTAATCTTCCCCTTTTCAGCCTATAGTCTTTGGTATGAAAGTGAGTGTGCCCAAGTGTGATGTCTAAGTATCCTTTAGGTAACTTACTTCTCATCTTTCCCAAGTGCTCTACTTTCTCTTTTTTTTAGGTTTCCCCTTGTATTACCTTTACCCACCATCTAAGAGGGTTTCTTGTTTTTCCAATGCACATGGGGTCTAGGTGATCTAGGCGTGGTTGGGATGTGTTCTAGCATCCTCCCGATGAGAAGTAATTTTTTTCTGCATTCTATTTTCTCCTATCTTGCCCTAACGTTCCATATCCCATGGATTTTGAACTTTTAGGTTGATTTTCCCCTTAAGCGAACTATATTGAGTGTGAATCCAAAGGATGCAACTATTAAAATGATTAAAAAGTTGAGAATATGATCATATCATGATGGAAAAGGTCTATGAAGTTTTGGATCGAAGCCAAAATGAATCCCATTTAAATTTGTGGAGATAAGATCAAGTGCAACAAGGGAACATGGTATATGTATTTTCAGTTGCATAATCATGAAAGTGAAGTTATTTTTTTCTACTTTCAATGTTATATAAACTTGAGCCAAATCTCAATCCCAATGATCAAATAGTGTGAGCATGATGTTGAATGAAAGTGAAGTTGTATTGTTATGCTTCTAATGCAACTACCGGGGAACATGGGTATATGGGTTTTCTAATGCATACTCATGGAAGAAAAGTTGTTTTGTTCTACTTCCCATGTTGTATAAACTTGAGTCAAATCATAGTCCCAATGATCAAATAGTGTGAGCACAATGTTGAATGAACCATTTATGGGCTCATAATTAGTAAGGCATGCTTGAGATCTAGCTTTGAGGCCATCAAATCGAGGTGAAAGAATGAAGTGTTGTTAGTTGTGCTCCAGTCTGAGACATGTTGCTGAGAAAGGGGCTTTCTATCCTAAGGTAATGAAAAAGACCACTTCTCTAGAGGCTTTGAAAATAGAAATTCAAGTTACTCTTAAGTATGAATATTCCTCAGAGATGCTCAAAAGATATATCCAGAAAAGTTAGTGATAGAAATGCAACCTTGATATAAAGGAGATGCAGTGTTAAAAGATTTTGGTGGAAAGTGAAAGAATGAAGTGCACAAGCTAGAAAAATGATTACTCCTCATGCTGTGATCTTGAATAGAAGGAAAATGGGTTTGTAGAAAAGCTAAGTTTCTCTCTCTCCTATGTATGTTAACATTATCAAGTATATCTACATTCCAGATTCTAAAGCAAAGTAAGGTACTTCCAATAAAGCTAAAGCATTTGTGTTGTTATGTGATTCTTAGTCTTATCATTTACTTTAAGTAAAGTAATAGAGCTTTCAAGAATCTAATGTTTTACATACAAATGAATAGAAAGTTTAAATTGTCATTGATCATGGAATTAAATGTAAATTCTATCATCATGATGATTGGCTGAACTTAATTTCATTTGTGTGGTGCCAATGTTCTAATTCGTATACCTATTTAATTGGAATTACATGCAATTGGTTTCTTCAAGTATATTTAAATGACTATTTATTGAGAACTATATCCTATACAATCATAGCAAATGTAGATCAGAGTTTCTGGTTACAAGAAGTTAATTGGCCTAGAGAATGAGTTAAAAGATCTTAAGATACATCTTTCAAATTCTACTATTTGGGTTATCTTCATAGAAGACTTAATTCTCAACCCATTCATCTAATCACTCAAAAACTTAAAGAGAGCAAACTAGTTGACGTAGTTGGTTTTCGAATGGTAGTTCATGCACCTGAGTTAGTGAAGGAATGCATCAAGAGATATGAAATGGAAATAAAGCATATTTTTTTCTTAACCAATCTATTCTCATCTCAATCAACAAGCCACTGATGCAGTCTACATTTGGCATTCCCATAAAGGAGCAGTATTGTGATGTTGATTTAGGATCTTCCATGTCTTTGTTCAAGTAGAAAAAAAAAAAACTTAGATGGGAAAATATGTAGAGGACATGGTTCCAGATTGCTTGCTCAAAGAAGATAAAAATAGTGAAGACCTTGTTCAACATAAAGCCAAAAAGAGGGATTGTGGATATCCTCATGCTCCTCTAGACACTCAAAAGAAAAGAGGAGATTTTGGAGTTCATTGAGCACCATTTCTTCCTATTAAAAGCAATATGCATTAAGGATATGTAGATTGAATGGGCATAGATCATATGTGATGAGCTCGCCTCGTTGTTGAATTTGGCAAGAGGAATAAAGTAGTTCTACATGTCATCATATTTGATCTATGCATTGGCAACTCACCACTTGTGGGTCAGCCTCTTTAGTATCCCAAACTATGATGAGCACACCAAAGTATATGAAATTTACCCACATCTATAGCTGCAAAGAAGCTATGATGAGTATGGGGTTGTTAATGATGCTTTCACAATGAGGCTATGCTGAGAATTGCAAGGATTCCCTGAAAGGAGATTCTCACCAAACAAAATTTTGGCCATAAGCCAATCCAAATGCTCATTCATCCAGTTTCCTCATTTCTGCTATTTGTGAATAGGAGCTTACAACAGATTTCCTAAGAGGTTTCCAAGATATCCAAAAGACAAGGTGGTTCTAGTTGAACTATATTGACAGATCCTTGAGGTGAACACCCTACATTCTAATGTGAAGAAGATAGTTGGGATTCCCTTCCCTATAGTGGTTGGCCTGTACTCATGTTCTTTTAGGTTAGATGCTCAAAATTTTGTGAAGAGCTTTGACAAAAAAATTAAATTGTTAAACTGTGAGGTACTCAGGCCTCAATATAATTGAGTTAACTTTATAAGGGATCACTTTAAGTTGGGATATGCCTATAGGCATGTGCTAGACATTGAAGACTTCTGGTCTAGGTGTCTCAATGAGTACCAAAATTGGGAGAGGTTTTGGTCATGGTTAACCATTAACAAGATTAAATTGTATAATAATTATGTTGTTGTTTATGACCTTGCAAATGATGGAGCCTAAATGCACCCCACATCTTATGAGAAGATCAAAGGCACCCCAATTTTGTCTACCCCACCTACAAATCTATTCATTGACATTATGGAGGTTCTTATGCAAGGCATAATCAAGAGAATATAAAAATGGGTGCACTAAACCTAAGCGAGGAAGAAGAGGACTGTAAGCACTAGTTCTATTGGAGGAGTATTAGCCGAAGCCACCCAATCAACCATAGTAGCAACCACCACAACTACTACATCAACATTTGCAAGGCCATTACATTCTATTGGCCAAGGTGGAGATCAATCTCCATAAAATAATGTGCCACCTAGTCCTACATATGGAGTTGGCTCTCTTCCAAACATCGAGAAGGCTAGGGAGAAGTAGGATGACAAGGATAAGGGGAAAGAATAGGAAAAATCAATGGCCAATCCATCTTCCCTTTTCCAAGTCATCAATTTGGATGGTGATACTAACACCATAGATGGCCAAGAATATGATGCATCTCAGCAAGGGGATACCTTAGCCCTTTTGATAACTAAGGTCACTACCTTCCCTATTGCTTCTCAGAGCTAGCGAACTCCATTAATCCTAAGGAAGCTATTTGATCCTATTGCATTGCAATCTTCTATCAATGTGCTCTCTACATAGCCATAGCTCAAAGAGACCATTCATAGAAAGAAAAGGATATATGATGAAGTAGCTCCATCAAAGGACTTGATCACAAAGTCAACTCCTCTCAACCATCCAAGAAGATGAAGAACTATAAGACAATTGTTCCACTAGCTATGGATTCAATGCCTAGCCATATGCTAGTCGAGATTGTTGAGCCATAAAAAGAAGGAAGATTTCATGATCTCTCCAAGGATGATTTCTAGATCAGAATGGTAGATTTTGGCATCATAGTTCACAACTCCATGGTGAACATCTAGAAGTCTACCAATGAGAAAATTGAAGATGAGCTAGAAGAGCTTAGAGTAGAGAAGGAAATATTTAAAGCCTTGAATAGAGAATTAGTGGAATAAATAAGGTCTACACTTGGGAGCACTTCATCGAATCAATTTGACCCAAATGCAGTGGAGAATAAAAATCTACTCCTAAAGTTGCAGCAAGAAAGACAATTCAGCCAAGTTGGACAAGCATGGGTAGATAAGATCAAGGCTCAAGGTCCCCCACTAGTTGAAAAAATAGGAAGCCTAATATTTGATGCTCACAAGCTTAGGGAAGAAACTTCAAATCATTAGAAAACCATATAGAAGGTAGCAAACAAGCTGACAGA
Source organism: Cupressus sempervirens (assembly GCA_028749045.1). NCBI lineage: Eukaryota > Viridiplantae > Streptophyta > Pinopsida > Cupressales > Cupressaceae > Cupressus > Cupressus sempervirens. The sequence goes on from CM053783.1 coordinate 881,824,285, forward strand.
GCAATTGGCCCTTCTACAAGAAGTAATAGACATAAAGTCAAATGTGGCCATTGCTCATGGGATCCTTAAGATAGGCAAGGATTCATTGTTTCATTGGAAAGAATCCTTGGAGTTTTTTAAAGAAATATCCATGAGATCTAAAAATGAGCTCAATGATGCACACAACTTGGTGCAAAAGGTCATTGAAAAGTTGTTTCAATATTTGAAGATATTGCACACAAAGTCCTTTGTGTCCACTCATGGAAATCTCATGGATTTTGAGAGAATGAAATCAAATTTCTTGGCATTTATTAATGAAGTTGTTGACCCACTCAACTTCCAAGTGTCCAAGATTCAGGAACTCTTAGCAGCGAACGCGATCATAAGGAGAGAAATGGAGAAATTCTAGTCAAGGGTGGACAAAATAGATAAATTAATAGAGATGCATGACTATTGGATGGTTTGAGCCAACAACATCATCATTTCAGATGTTGAAGAGATGGACAAGGTAATCAAAGCCATGAAATCTTATAGAGCTAAATTAGCTACTCCTAAGAAGACATGATGTTTTGATGCTTTTCCAAACATCTTCCATTCTTCCCCTTATCTTTCTTTTTGTATCCATTCATGGAATTTTGTTAGTCTCTATAATGGAAAATGATTCAATATTGTCCTATTTTTAGTTAATTTTTTTTTAGAGATTCTCTGTGAAGCAATCATCCAATGTAACCAGCCATTTTGAGAAGGTCTATAAATCTAACCTTATATGATGTTAATATGACTAGCAAAATTTACTTTGGGAAAACCCCTATAGCTGGGACTACTATGTCTAATTCTGAGTCCATTTGAAGTTTTGTTGTTCATTTACTTTCAGTATAGTGGATGGAATTAATGTACTAATGTTGTGAGTTGAATGAATGTAAATGAATTTGGTTTTGTTTTCTTCATTCAATAGATTTTATGTCTTATTTTCTTTAGCATAAGCATCTCTTTTTTCTCTCTGTTGTATATCATAGTTTATGTGTTTAGTGTATTTAGTTGCATGAGGAGTTTGGAAACTAGTGTGTGGAGAAGCTGAGAGATAGACAATTAGGGTATTATCAAAATATCAACTAATTATGTAATCTAAGAATTACCTATTTCATCATCTCTTCCTTTCTTCCTTCTATCACATCTTGTTATGCATATTTCCATTTATTGCATTGTAGGTCAAAATAGATTTCATGTTGTGAGTTAGTCCCCCTTTCAATTTTTTAAGTTGTTTAAAGTGTTGAGCAACTTGGTTTTTTCCTCTTCTACTCTCTGGTTAAAAGCATACCCCCAAAACCCAAAAGACAAAATTCATTACATATCTTGCATTCAAAAGGGAGTTGTACCTTTCAATTCAGGGGTCCTTGATAGATTACTACACTGACCCATTATGTTGTTAACAAATTTTTCCTCCATAGGCCATTGGGTAAGTTAAGAGTCAAGGTATAAACCAAAAAGACAAGGAAGAAAAATTGTTAACCAATAGTTTTTGGCAACTCTACTAGGGAAATACTCATACATCCTAAGTTCTCTTAAGTAGGTTTGTCTACAAATTTATTGAGAAACTTAGAGATTATCTCTTTGGCACTCAAATAGTTGAGTCATGTATAACAACTCATAAGGAGAAATGATGTCGCCTCATGAGAGACAAGTCTCAGTAGTGCAACCTAACCTTGGTTTCTAGGATGAATAAGAGGACATAATAAATCAATTGAATACCCTCGCCTGGAAAAGTCAAAAGTCCCTTGACCAATGTAGAAGAGCAAGCTTTACCCTTGAAAGAGAGGAAGCCAATGTTGAATATTGGGAGGAAGTTTTACAAGAAATAAGATTAAGAGAAGTGTGCCCATTGTGAGCTAAGATAGTTCACCCTGGATTCTACATATACCCGTAGTGCTCGTGCTAAAGGGCAAGTTGATTCCATGTTCAAAGAAATGTAGAAAGCTAAGTTCCCTATATTGGAAAATCCTATAGGAAGAGGGACGACCCACTCTCAAGATCTAGTATATCAAGGTATCTGTGGTGCTCTTTTTCCACCACCTCACCCTATTTCCTAGATACAGCACCATTTATCTTCTCCTCCTATTTTTTGCACTCAAATCCCATCATTGTGAAATGTCCTCACTCTTCACAGAGTAGTTACCCCTACTGCTATCACTTTTCAAGCTATGCCTATGATCCTCCATGCCTCAATGGTTGTTCCCTAGGGGAATACTATTGGCCCTTTGTGACTTGCTACCAACAATGACCTCCCTAGAGCTTCTTGAAATAATTTTCCCAAATTCAATTATGATGGGAAGGTCTCTACTGATGAGCACATCGTGGCTTTATTCATCGTATGCATTGTCATTTGTCCTCAACATGACAATATAACAATGAGGATGTTTGTGGAAACCTTCGTTGACAATGTAGCTAACTGATTTTTAGCACCCTCTAGTAGGATGTATCATGACCTGGGATAACATGTGGAACCAATTTGAAGTGTGTTATAAGAGTATAGAGGATGAGCATACTTTGTCAACTCAACCTACCTAAATGAAGAAGGAACCCAACATTCCCATGAGAGACTTCATTGCAAAACTTAACAAATTGGTCAATAGGATTCCCACTGCAAGAACACATATTGTTGATATCTAGAAGATGTTATTCATTAGCTCCATGCCCCTTGACATAATATTTCAAATTAGACATGCACATGTGGCTAATTTTCTAGCTTCTTAGACCTTGGAAATCAAATTGGAGTGTTGGGGTTTTTTAAAAAGTACTAAACCTACTAAGCGACAAAAATCTTAATACCAGAATGATAGTACATACACAATCTAAAGACTAGCCTATTCTTATTAACAATTGCATATAAAAGGCATTTGGACCCAACTTCAACAAAACCACAAATGGTTTTCTACTCTTTTGGCTCTGCAAAACTAGGGTGGGTGTACCTAGGGATGGTTCAAAACTGGAATAACTATATGAGGATTATTCTTAGTTTCATTCTGATTCTCATTTCAAGATCCTCAAACATATACACAATTCTCACTAACTTGGTAAACACATCCCATAAATAGATATGGCCAGGAATTCTTCTATAGATCTCCAGATGTTTTTAACAAAAATGGCTAACTGAAGCTAAAACAATTCTTGCAGACAAGTGTTGGCCGACTTTGAAGATCTATAGGAAATACAAGTAAAATTTGATTTGATGATGCATTTGAAAAACCATTTGTAATATATTTCTCCTTCAGCTAAAATAATATGATCAGTGCCTAACTCAGAATGGCCTTCAGAAAGAAACATAGCTCACTCTATATTCATGCATTTTCAGAGAATTTGACAAAAAAATACATTACAAACTTGCTTTCAAAATTTGGACCAAAAACTAGACTAAGCACAATACTTAGAAGAAATAGAATTCAGACCATTCTTTAGCCTTGGAATCTCACTTAAATAGTGTGAGATGCAACAAGCTTCGGGCTAAAGAAAGTGACAAGTGTCTTCTAAAGGATACTAACAAATGTCTATCATAAAAGACATAAATAAATAACAGAAAGGCTAATACATCGAACAATCCTTGGTGGGTCCCTTTCTGTTATGCTTCTTAGTTGTTAAAACAAGAAGATAAGATCTGATTCTTTAATTATTCTTCATTCCCAGAGTAAATAGCCATGAGGTTTGAGAGTGATGTATCATCTTCAGTTACCTATAAATTTATTTCAACCTGGGGATTTTCCATGTCCTCATTATTAACTACGAGGGTGACTTTTACTTTTACATTTTCCTCCTCCTCATATTCTAATAGTTGTTCTAGAAACTAGTCTTTTCATTTATTAAAAGCATCATCATCTGGCCAATCAAAACTTAGAGCTTCTCTTTGTATCATTATTAAAGAATTTGCACTTTCTTATAAATCATCAAATTATTTTCTGATAGCAGTATAAAATAACTGTATTTTTACTAGCTCTTCATTTGTCTTTTCCTAGAACCAATGGCTAGTTTCACTCATGATGTTTATTATTCTTTCATTGAATAACTCATCCATCTTCCTTTTCCACTTTTCCTTTTCCTTTATTGTATCAACATATTCTAAAGCACAAGGAAATAGGGTGAATTTTTCAGCAATATATTGGGAAAAATAGAGTGTTAATCTTCTCTATAAAGAATCTCTTTCATCATCAAAATTCTCTAGCTTATTTAATAAATCAAAAATCTTCTCAACTTGATGATAAGGCATTTGGATTGTAGATATACATATGTTTGTAATATATTATTTCTCTCCCTCCATTTCTGTGCAAGAAGAGTCAGTTTATCCTTATCTCTGTTCAACTCATCCATGAGGGTTTCAATTCTTGTCAACTGATCAAAAAAGGTTGACCATTGTATTTTATCCCTCAAATATATCACACCCTGTTTTAATTTCTCTTCATATTGATTTCTCAATTCTTTCTGCAACTCATGCAATTTTCTTTTTTCCTCTTCAAAGTCCTTTGCAGTATAGAATTGGGGCCTTTCAGGGGTGTCAAGTATTTCAATAATAGGGGTTGATCCAAATCCAACCAATGGTAGTGAAGGGTATGTAATTCCAGGTGCACTGGATTCTCCCATTTTTCTTTTCCCAAGTATCCTCTCCATTTGAGACATTTTGTTTTCTAGTGATTATATCTGTATACCCCTTTCCTCATATGCTTTCAAAACTTCTTCAAACCTAGCATTGAGTTGGGCAAACTTATCTTCTTCTTGTCCAGATACAACACCACTCAATTTTAGCATTTCTGAAGCCATTCCCATTACTTGTTTACTACTTACCTCACCAGCCCTATATACTGTCAATGTACCAGTATGTTCTATAGTGGGAAACTCATGCATCCTAGTACTTTCTCTCTTATCTATGGACCACAAAATAAGGGCTTGGTGGTCATCACTAAATTTGACCCCTCTATGAGCCTGTAGTACTTCTTCAACGGTTGTTAGTTGAACATCCTTTTGCTTTCTTACTAAATCAAAAACAATAGCATTTGCTATATCACATTCTAGTAGAAGGAGGACTCCTGATTTTCTAACTATTTGCCTTCCAGCTTTAAGAGTGAACTGGGCAAAATCACTCAAAAAATTTAATTTTACGTCTTCCTTGATAATCGGGTTAGATTTATTTGGTTGCTCAACCTTGATCTCCTCACAGGCTTTCTCAAAATTCTTTAATCTCCATAAAAACTAAGAAAAAGCCCTAGATCTTACAAAATTTTCATCATTAATAAATCTTTCAGAAGCCTGGGCAACAATTGGGTCAATTTCCTTACCTTGGTAATCATCAATGGTCAGGTCAAAGGAAGGTGTAGGAGGTTCTTGTGGCTCTCCAATATCTAGGTTTATAGAGGTGACAATCACATCCCCTTCTCCTCCCATTTGTCTAAGCTCTTTCTTTAGAGATGCTTCATCATCTATTTGGATTGGATACTGGCTTGGGGAGTATTGTTCTTTTTGAGAAGAAGACCCCTGCTCTAATTTTTATCTTTTTGGAGAGCTGGCTACAGATGGACTTCTTGACCTTGGCTCCTTATGAGGGGGTACCTGTTGCACACTTTGAACCATGACATAACCTGCCCTTTTTTGCAATGTATATTGGCCAGGAGTTACCACATTTCTACCACTCATTCTTCTTTTTATTTCTGCTGCCTTGTTTGGGTGTATCTTAATAAATATATCTTTCTTTTCATTCATAGTCTAAATTATTATAGAAAAATTATTCATTAATGCCTATATTTTATCTCCCTATTATTTCTTATCTTTCAACGGGTCGTACTGGGGGTCAAAAGCATTAATGAATTCCAAGTTTTTACTGAAAACTATCCATTTCTCTTTCCTTAATTCTTGCTCCTACAATGTGAAAATATTTTTGATTATATCTTTCGGATAGTAAACCCGATGTACCATATGGGAAGCTCTCACCCTTTCTCTTAATAGATCATAGAATCCTTCAGGGACAATGAATCTAGCGTGATATTCTTCCATGTTATATTTATTCAAAAACAAATTTAAATGCTTCCACCCCTTTTTAACAAAAACAAAATCATGCACTACAGTAACCATTGGAAAAAAAGTTCCCTTCTTGACCAATTCCCTCTCATCTATAGTACCTATCTACCATTAGAGCTCAGCTATCCCTATCTTCAAAGGTACATGAAAAGGTAACTCATGAGGTTTACTTAAGAAACCATAAACTCTTATTACTATTGAAACATTGTAGGGTATTATATCCCCCCAGTTGTGATTGACAAGTAGCCCTTTAGCATGGTCCTTGGGTCTGACCAATTCTAATAATGCTTGTGAGATTCTAGGGCTATCTCCTCTTAAAAGTAGTCTAAGCTTTGATGCAAAATACTTGTCAAATCTTACATAACTAGCATCAGTGGCCTCTGAAGTCATATCCACACTCCATAACTGCACTGGATTCCTTTCTCCATCCTTTGTGGTTTCTAACTCCATACCCTTGGAGAAGAAATTATATCCTTTGTATAAACATACATGCATCATCAATGAATACCAACAGAATGGTTTGTTTACTTTCCCCTTTGCTATTCCTACCAGACCGTTGTTAATATCTTTTGCTAGGAAAGTGGCAAAATCCAGAATGGTACTCATTCCAAATTGAAGGGTTTGAGCAATTATAAGGACCACAGAACCTAGAATTTGATCACCCTCATCTATCCCCAAGATCTTGCAAAGAGAAAAATATAGTGCTTGAGCTCTCAGATTAAAATGTCTTCTTAACAATGGCTCTGGAGTACTGGTTGTGATCACAAGAAAATTACCAACCCTAGCAGCATGCTCCTGTAGTGGCCCTATTATAAAGTACACTCATTGTGCATCATATCTAGCTTGCAAATCATCCAGATCAATGATTTCATGCACAACGTGGTTAGGGTTTAGGTTGAAAACCTCATTGAACAGCTCAGGGCAAACCCTAAAAAGGTTGACCCTTCAATGATTTTTTACCCACCCTGTGATAGGATCATACCTCTTTGCCAGGTCCATCAATAAATCACTATCAAAGAAGACACTGGGGACTACTAATTTTCTAATGTCAAATTCCCATACATTGCTCATAGGAGTGTCCAGTTTTCGCTCTGAAAACTATTTCTTAAACAACTCCAAACCTCCCATAGAAACCTGGGCATCCCTTATCCAATTAGCTTTGTCATAAAATCCTTCTGCCACAACCAATCTAGGGTTTTTTGGAATGAGTTCCCTTCCCTTAGTTATTTCATGCACTGATAAGGGGAATTGTTCAAGAAAATCATCATGCACTGAACGTTTTAGATAATCTTTTGTGCCTTAGCTCTAAAATCTTGAATGCCCATTTCTTTCTGTGCTTTGGTGATTCATTAATGGTGAAATTGTGGGTTCTTTTTATGAATTAAAATCGCACACACCAGGTCTGGATCACATTTACTCTCAGTAACCGTTGCCCACAACTTGCACTTAAATTTGAATCCCATCCATAGATTTTATCAGAATCGCACGGTCCTGATTTAAAAATAACAAGCTTTACACTCTGTTTTAGAAAAATTCTATGTGTCACCATTGCACTTCCCCGCATTACTTAAAAACCTACATCTTCATAATGCAGGGATGTGTCAACCATCGATCAAGATAAGATCAACGATCAGAATAATCCATTTTTTATTAGTGACCAACTAGCTGTACTGACCAATAGGAAACTGCCATATTAGCTCATACTGTCTAACAACACTTTATGCCAGCAGATACCATATCTTCTTCTAAGAAATCAAGTGTTTGAGGTCATCACAAACATGTGTCAAAAATGTACTTCCCCACATTTCTTAAAGAACTACAACTCTATAATGCGGGGATGTGCCAACCGTTTATCAAGACAAGATCAATGGTGATAAGACTTTCACCTTCATTAAGCAACCAAAAACCCTTCTGTGCATACCTAGCATTACACGTCATCAGTCGCTTGCAGTGTAGCATATTGAAATACAAATACCTAAACCCAATTTGCCACATGTCATAAATGGGCTTCCCTGCATTACTTAAAATCTTGTATCTTCATTATGCGGGGATGCGCCAACTATTGATCAAGACAGGATCAACAGTGATATTGCTTGGTAAGTAGTCTTCATAGCTCTGCCAATGAATCCACCAATGATATCGCAAAAAAAAAGAACATGTGGAAAAGTACTGAGAAAGCTGACATAAAAGAGCTTTTGCAACGTACTGGATCTCATAATACATCAGGGGCTATGTGTCGCAAATGTGCTTCCCTGCATTGCTTAAAGACCTACAACTCTACAATGCAAGGATGCACTGACCCTTGATCTCTGATAGATCAAAAGTGATTGAAAAACACTTCAACTTGGCATCTTTTCAAACAAAAAATCACAATTAAAGGTACATGAAAGGTTTACCAAAGGCATTTTGACTTAAAATAAAACATTAGGATAAACAGCCCTGCCAAAATTCTTGAAGAAAAAACCTTTTTCAAAAATTTGAAAACGAGGGTGCCACAAAACAAAGGCATAACTAATTTTTCACCCAAATATAAAAAAATTATCTATATTATGAAAAATCACACCAATAGTGGCTCTGTCTAGGGATGATAAACTACCTAAGTCTATGCAAGAATTTAGAATCTCTGGGAGAGCAGACCACACATTTGGTAAGATGACAACTTCTTCAAAGAGCACAAATCAACACACAGGGATATTTACAAGGACTTACAGAAAATACAAAATGACAGGAAACCCTAAAACTACTGTTCATGGAAGAAAATAATTATTTTTCAAGAAAAATACCTCTTCAAGAACTGTCCATGAACTGGCAATTCAAGAACATTGTCAAATATATCTTTGAGTATATAAGAATCTTCACCCCAAGTATTCTCAATGAGATATGGGCCTAACCAAATAGGATCAAATTTTCCATGTTTTCCTTTATCTTCAATTCTGGCATTCGACATTAAGACTAGATCTCCATTTTCAAATTTTTTTGCTTACAGTTCTTTTATCATAGAGTGTCTTGACTTGCAATTACAACTTTTGGTTCTGTAAAGATGCTTCTTTTTTGGTTTCGGTCAGTCCTACCAATTCATCCATTCTTTCTTGCATTTCATCTATAGTATCTTCATCATATAACTATATGTAATTGTATAGTCCCATCAAGTTGTTCTGAGGCATTCTGACTTGAATCCTATACACTAAATCAAATGGAGCTACACCAATTGCTTTCTTTACAGTTACTCTATCAGCCCATATTGCCAATTGTAACTTGGAATCCCATGCCTTTTTATTATCATCCAAGGTTCTCTTAATGACCTTCAACAGGCTCTTATTTGTCGACTCAGCTTGTCCATTCCCTTGTGGATGATATGGAGCAGATGATGACCTTTTCATTCCATATTTATCACAAAACTTGATGAACTCCTTAGATCTGAAGCACATAGCGTTATCTATGACAATTCTCTATGGACATCCAAATCTAGAAATAATATTATTCAACAAGAAATTATTTACCACTTTACTTGTCACATTTCTTATGGGGATAGCCTCTACCCATTTTGTAAAGTAGTCAGTAGCAACCAAAATCCAAGAATAGCCAGTGCTAGACTTGCAAAAAATCTCTCCTATGAAGTCTAGACCCCATTGCTGAAAAGGTGCTTGAATCTCAATTGGCTTCAATGGAGTATTTCCTAAGAATTTCAGCTTTCCAGCAAACCTCTGACAAGGATCACATTTCCTAACCATAACTTGAGCATCCCTGAACAGAGAAGGCCACCAGAATTCGGCCCTCATTATCTTATGTGTAGTAGTTTTGGCCATGTAGTGTCCTCCACATACTCTAGCATGCATTTCTTTCAAAACCTCTTTTGCCTTTTCTTTATCAACACACTTCAATAGAACTCCCTCAAAGTTTCTCCACCATAGGTTATTTGGACAATTATATACCTGATGGCTTGCAATTTAGTATTCCTCTTTTCATTGTCAAGAAAATAATGAGGAGCTTCCATATGTTGCAAGTAATATATGACATTGGTGTACCAATCACATTGGTTCATGTCACATAAGTCAGCTCTGAGATCATCATTTACTAGATTTATCTGATTAGCCTCTAGATTAGTTTCAGCCATGAGTTTGGCCAAACCTTGACCTCTTACTAACTTTTTTATTTGTATATCAATGTTAAATTCTTGGATTCTATTGATCCATCTACACCTCCTGCCTGATACTTCCTATTGAGAGAATATATCCTTGATTGCAGAACTAGGTACAAAAGCAATAATAGTAGCACCTACCAAATAACTTCTGAAAGCTTTTACAGCCTTTACCAAAGCATATGCTTGCTTTTCATTTATCTCATACTTAAGTTCAGCAGGCTGTAGTGACTTACTGAAAAAGGCAATAGGTTGCTCATATCCTTCTTGATTCTTCTGCAATAAGACTGCAGCTATAGTATGAAATGATGCAAAAGAGAAAATATGCATGAGTTTTGCATAATCTGGGGTCCTCAGCACTGGAGCATTCTTTATTAGAGTTTTTATATCCTAGAATGCTTGTGAAGGTTCACCATTCCAATCTATAATGGCTCCCTTCTTGAGCATCTTTGAGATGGGTCTACTAATTTCAGAAAAATTGGTAAAAAATCTCCTCAAAAAATTTACTTGACCAAAAAAGGACTGAATTCCTTTCACATATTTTGGTTTGGGGACTTTGTCAATAGCTACTGCCCTTTTAGGATCTATTTTTACCCCATCCTTAGACACTATGTGTCCTAATAATTTTCCTTCTGTAACCCTGAATGTGCATTTCTTTGGGTTTAAAGATACTCCATATTCCAGGGCTTTTATAAATATTTTTTTCAAATGTTTGCAGTGATCTTTAGCCTTATTAGAATACACTGTAAGATCATCCTGGTACACAACCATAAATTTGTCAATATACTCATGAAATGCTACATCCATGGCTCTTTGGAAGGTAGCTCCTGCATTAATCAAGCCAAAAGGCATCCTCACATACACATATGTTCCCTAGGGGGTTGTAAAGGCTGTCTTGCACTGTTCACTTTCTTTTACTAGAACTTGATTATACCCAAAGAAACCATCCATCATTGATATCAATTTAGAGCCAGTCACTTGCTGTAACATGGCTTCCATATTAGGTAAGCCATAATTGTCTTTCAGAGATGCAATGTTTAAATTTCTAAAATCAACACAAAGCCTAATATCTCCATTGTTCTTCCTGACAGGAACAAGTTTGAAACCCAGGTGGAATGCTTGATTAGTTTGATTATCCCACAATCTCTCAGTTTTGTCAGTTCTTCTTGTATTTTTGGGGCAAGGGTAGTATTGATTGGTCTTTTTTTTTTCCTAAAAGGTCTTACATTTTTCTTCAATGGTATGACATGCTGGAAAAGATCCTCCCTGTAAGCCTTAAGGTCATCATATGACCAAGCAAAAACATGTCTATATTTTCTAAGTAGGTTAATCAATGTTTTCCTAATTTCAATAGGTAGATTTTGGCCAATATAAACCCTTTTAGGAACTTCATCAGTACCCAAATTTATTTCTTCTAACTCCTGGGGTTTGGGGTCATTTACTCCTAATTTTACTCTGTCTTGGCAATCAAAAATATTTTCCAAGACTACTAGCCCCTTTGACATCTTATTTATTTTTAATTGCATTATTTCTTGACCAAAAATGGTTTCCTTCCCATTTATGGTTTCAATAAATCCATTGCAATCCATCTCCTGACCATGGTACTTGTCTTCATTTAACAAAAAATTTGTAATATCTTTGTCATCTTCAAAAACTTGCCAATTTTCAATGTTTTCAGGTATGGAAGGTCTGTTTTGTACCTCAATCTGGGAGATTCCTGCAAATGATATTTCTTTTGGCTTGATTGCTACATTTGCCAACACATCAGCCATCTTATTTTGGGTCCTATCTCTCCACAAGATCCCAAATGCATCAAAGAATTCGATCTAATCCCAGACTACACATCTATATTGTTTCAATCTCCTATTCTTGGATAAGTAGGTTCCTTTAATCTGAGAGATAATTAGTTCAGAATCCCCTATGACACGTAATTTCTTAATTTTATGATGTATGGCAACTTTGAGTCCTAGCAGCAATGCTTCATACTCTGCAATATTATTAGTGTAGGTGAACTTCAAGGTGAATGAATACCTAAAAGTGTTATTTTCAAGGGACAAAAAGACTACACCTACCCCTACACCCTCTTTAGAACTAGCCCCATCAAAGAACATTGTCCATAATTTTGGTGAATTCATGCAACATTCAACTTCATTTTCAATGATAGTAGGTAAATTTTCAACTTCTTGAATAATTAATTCAGCCCTGAAAGCATTAATCCCAGTATCTGGGAAACAAGTGGTATCTTTGTCAATTTCTTCACCTAAGATATGGTTAACCCTTGGTTCCCTATTTACCCTGACAGCTTTGTCCCCTATATGAAAAGTGACATAAGTAAGATCACATTGTAGGCTTCCCCCCATGGCAGTACTCCATTTTCTCAAGAGTAACATTTCATAGTGTGCAGGTATATCTACCACAAGGATAGACATGGTTAATTCTACTTCAGGATATGCAGCCAGTTTGAATGGTAAGGCATTTATAGTACCTATGACTGGGACTTCCCTAGCATCCATCCCTCTGCATCTTCCCTGCTTGGTATCCACCTTCAATCCTAAGGCTTCCATTACTTTGAAAGGCATTATAGTGTTGGAAGCTCCTGAGTCTATCATGCAATTTTTTAAGGTCTTCCCCTTTATTATTAGACTGAGGAAAAAAAGATCAATATCTTCTATGAATGCCGCTGAGGAATCATCTAGAAACATTTGAGGAATCTGGGATATGATACCACTATCCTCTATTACTAATGGGGTCTATTGGGACACAGCTTGATCTACAATAACATTATTATTTGCTATTCCACCCAACCATGACAAAGCCTTATTCTTATGCTCTTCAATTCTAAAAAGTTCAGACAAGGGCACTTTTACAATAATTTAAGATAACATGGATATCATATCAACAGGTTCAACCATAGTAGGTTTTACAATAGTACCTGGAATCGGAGTCTTTTGAGTAGTAGGCACCACATTTTGCTTTATAACATTTGGTTCTGACTTCTTTGGTTGAACAACTGGTTTTGTTGCTTCACTATCTAAAATTGAACCTTCTTCTTTGGTTCCCATTTCTTACCCTTGTCCTCCTTGATTTTAGGCACATCTACATTGACTTTCTTGTCTTGACCATTCATCTTATGAGTAGTGTATTTGATGAATACACTAGATGGCCTTCCTGCATCATTATTTATTTCTCTATTTCTCAAATTATAATTACTATGGACTTGTGAAATCATTTCGGCTGTAATTTTGTCAATTTCCTCCTTGGAGGGCATTCTTAAACTTGTGAGACCAACATCAAAAAATGTACTGCATACCTTATCTGTATCATACCCTTCATCATCTGAAAGCACTTGCTGATGATGTAGCTGGTAAGCAATTCTTTGGCTAGTAATATCATTTTCACACTCTTCTGAATTAGAATCTATCAAATCATCACACATACTCACCATATTGTAGCTTATATTGTCATGGTTTTTCTCTTTAGTTTCTTCTTCAGCTTGTACTCCTTGAGCTTGGGCGAATGACTGAGCAATAGCATAATAATCAGAAGAATGAGGTGATTGGTATATAATGTACCATGGTACATCATCATTCATATTTATAGTGTTCCTTTGTAGGGGGTCTAGAGTACCCTTATCCTTCACATTTTGGGTCTGGTTGGGAACTGGTTTACCATCTTTCCACTAAGTGGTGTAAGGGTAATTTTACATCCTAGGCTACCTATTGAAATTGTTGTTATTCACAAGGGGTCTTTCAACAACATTTGGCTTATTGAAACTAGTGGGATTCATCTTCTTGAGCATTTCTAAAACTTGGCCTATACTAGGTTCTTTGGACTTTTTTCCTATAGGAGTTTTGTCACCCTCCCTTTTATTATTGTTTTTAGGATTAAAAAGCTTAGGATCATCCCTCCTACCTAGTTTGCTAGATGCCTGTCTATTATTCTCTATATTCATTGCAACTCTATAGGCATCTCTTAAAGTTTTAGGATCTTTTTCCCTCAATAGGTAAGTCATTTTGCTATCAAAAGCATTGAAATAGGTTGTGAGACAGATGTCTTCATTTAACCTTATAAATAGAAAAATTTTGTACATACCTTTTTGGAATCTCACATTGAAATCAAATGTGGACTCATTTGGATTCTTGTTGATATTGTTGAACTCATTCAACATGAATCCTGCATTAGTATTGTCCCCATATTTCTCTTTGAACAACTTCTCCAAATCACTCCATGAGGTAATATTGTCATCAGGCAACCTCCTGAACCAATCCCTTGCATCCTCTGTTAGTGAATGCACAAACAATTTCATTACCATGTCTTTGTGTTCAACTTCATAATCATTCAACATGTCAATGAAAATCCTCAAATGTTCTTCACCAGTAACAGCATTATTTCCAAAAAACTTAACCACTTTATCCCTTAAATCAAATGATATGGGATGGGGGGCACCAGGAAAACAAGAAAATGATATCTGTCTATACTTTTCTAGGTATATAGGTTTCTTCTGGAAACCAAGAGCATTTGAAGTACTAGCTATATTAGCTTGATTCAGGGGATCAGCTTGGGACTGTTGTGGTGGGACAAATGGGACTTGGGTACCAATTGTGGAAGACGAGGTAGGAGAAAATTGGGGTACTCCCTGAGTTGAAATTGTGGGACCACTAACTGGTGTAGGATTTGTAGGTGGGATAGACAAATTGGGCCACGAAGCCAATGCAGAATTAGACTTTATGAATTGGATTTTCCTTCTAGTTTCTGCAGCTTGAGCTTCATTCTCAACCTTCTCAAGTTCTTTTGCAAGATCTTCCCTCTCTTTTCAAGCCTTCTCAAGATCTAGATCTAATTTAGACATGGAGGGTTGTATAGGTTTTCTTGATATAGCTTGAGGCTCATTTATTTGGATTCCTATAGCCTTGCCTATCCCTTTATCTGGAGCTTTTGCAGTGGGCTCTACAGGATCAACTTGAACAAGTTTATAGGCCTAAACTTGAGCAATAACTGGTTCTTTCCTTTGATTTAGGTGTTTCTCCTGCTCTTGAACTTTAGCTCTCAGATTATCAACATCTGCAAAAACATCCTTATGGAGAGTTGTGGTATTCTCTTCTAATTTTTTATTTTTCTCTTTCAAAGTAGCCATCGTTCTTAGCAAAGCATCTCTTTCTATTATGGCATCTAAGGTGGCTTTCTCCTTCTCTTTTTCAAGATGAATGTGTTTAGCTTCTTCCTCAACAATCCATTTCTTCAAAAATTCTATTTCAGAGTGCACTTCTTTAGGGTCTGCAGAAGTTCCTTCAGAATCAATATGGTCATCCAGATCTATAAGGTTTGGTTCTACATATGGGGCTACTCTAGGATTAAAAGGATTATCAGATGAACTCCTAAATCCTAGCCTATAATTCATATCTACTATAGGATCTAGTCTTAATGAATCAATTCCCATAGTAGATACATCCTTATCTTGAAAAACTCTCTCATTTGGTAATGGGGTGCTGAAAATGCCTCCTAAGAGTCTTGTAGTTTCGGATTCAAAGCTAAGCGAAGAAGACTCTCTTCCTATTACTGGTTGATAATGAGAATTGATGGATGCATACCTCTGGGTTTCCAAGTAGGATTTGGATCCATCTTTTTCTTATTTTGGTTCTTCCTACCACCTTGGGGTAAATCAATATACATTGATACATCGGGATTGGTTCTCATGTAAGCTCTTGTGTTTTTTCTCTTGTCAGCCATATTCACCTTTTGTTACAATAAGCACTAGCTTCAAAACCTTGATTGAGTCACCACCCTATTTCGGGAAAATATATAATGACACTTTTGCTAATTGAAGGAAAACAAAACACAAGTAGGAACAAAAATATCTGGCATAGACAGACCAATCACTGATGTCGTAAGATTGCAACTCTTGCTTGTTAGATAAGACACTTGGATAGGCTAGGTATGTCAGTCTGTAGCAATGGTACTTGGGCTCTATCTTCTTTAAATTCTCAAGGTTTGACACTAAAAGATTCCCTTATAACCACAGGAAAAACATAGATCACATGACACACACATACACAGCAGGACCAAAGAAACTGCAGTACTTTTCACAGGTGTGTTGGAAAATTCCCTAGTAGAGTCGCCATTTTGTTGGGGTTTTTAAAAAAGTACTAAAACTACTAAGTGACAAAAAGCTTAATACCAGAATGACAGTACATACACAATCTAAAGACTAGCATATTCTTATTGACAATTGCATATGAAAGGCATTTGGACCCAACTTCAACAAAACCACAGATGGTTTTCTACTCTTTTGGCTCTGCAAAACCAGGGTGGGTGTACCCAGGGATGGTTCAAAACTAGAACAACTGTATGAGGATTATTGTTAGTTTCATTCTGATTCTCATTTCAAGATCCTCAAACATATACACAATTCTCACTAACTTGGTAAACACATCCCATAAACAGATATGGCTAGAAATTCTTCTATAGATCTGTAGATGTTTTTAACAACAATGGCTAACTGAAGCTAAAACAATTCTTGCAAGAAAGTGTCAGCCGAATTTGAAGATCTACAGGAAATAAAATTAAAATTTGATTTGATGATGGATTTGAAAAACCATTTGTAATATATTTCTCCTTCAGCTAAAATAATATGATCAGTGCCTAGTCCATTGGGGTTCAGAGTCTATAGAAAATTCTTAGATCTAATTTGTTGCCTTACAAAAAATTCTATCAGCAATTCTTATCAGAACTTATCATTCAAAATCCTTTTCAATACTTAAGGACTCTTATCACATTCATCAAAGCCTTTATTTAATCCATTGAATTAACAACAATGGTAAATGGATATACAACCTAACTAGATTGCATTCAATTGTACAAGCTTTTACTCATACAACATCAAGGTAGCTAAGTATTTAAAAGGAGACAAAATTCAGAAAGAACTGATATGGGGACAGTTCATAATTTGTATTCATTTCTTTTGAAAATGGTATATCCTTTACAATAAACTCAGAATGGCCTTCAAAAAGAAACACAACTCATTCTATCTTCATGTATTTTCAGAGAATTTGACAGAAAATTACATTACAAACTTGCTTTCAAAATTTGGACCAAAAACAAGACTAAGCACAATACTTAGAAGAAATAGAATTTAGACCATTCTTTAGCCTTGGAATCTCACTTAAATAGTGTGAGATGCAATAAGCTTCGGGCTAAAGAAAGTGACAAGTGTCTTCTAAAGGATATTGACAAATGTCTGTCATAAAAGACAAAAATAAATAATAGAAAGGCTAATACATCGAACAATCCTTGGTGGGTCCCTTTCTGTTATGCTTCTTAGTTGTTAAAACAAGAAGATAAGATTTGATTCTTCAATTATTCTTCATTCTCGGAGTAAATAGCCATGAGGTTTGAAAGTGATGTATCATCTTCAGTTACCTGTAAATTTATTTCAACCTTGGGATTTTCCATGTCCTCATGATTAACTACGAGGGTGACTTTTACTTTTACATTTTCCTCATCATCATCTTCTGACATTTGTTCTAGAAACTAGTTTTTCCATTTATTAAAAGCATCATCATTTGACCAATCAAAACTTAGAGCTTCTCTTTGTATCATTATTAAAGAATTTGCACTTTCTTCTAAATCATCAAATTCTTTTCTGATAGCAGTATAAAATAACTATATTTTTACTAGCTCTTCATTTGTCTTTGCCTAGAACCAGTGGCTAGTTTCACTCATGATGTTTATTATTCTTTCATTGAATAACTCATCCATCTCCCTTTTTCACTTTTCCTTTTCCTTTATTGTATCAACATATTCTAAAGCACAAGGAAATAAGGTGAAGTTTTCAACAATATATTGGGAAAAATAGAGTGTTAATCTTCTCTGTAAAGAATCTCTTTCATCATCAAAATTCTCTAGCTTATTTAATAAATCAAAAATATTCTCAACTTGATGATAAGGCATTTGGACTGCAAATATACATATGATTGTAATATCATTATTTCTCTCCCTCCATTTCTATGCAAGAAGAGTCAGTTTATCCTTATCTCTATTAAACTCATCCATCAGGGTTGCAATTCTTGTCAACTGATCAAAAAAGGTTGACCATTGTATTTTATCCCTCGAATATATCACACCCTATTTTAATTTCTCTTCATATTGATTTCTCAATTCTATCTGCAACTCATGCAATTTTCTTTTTTCCTCTTCAAAGTCCTTTGCAGTATAGAATTGGGGCCTTTCAAGGGTGTTAGGTATTTCAATAATAGGGGTTGATCCAGATCCAACCAATGGCTATGAAGGGTGTGCAATTGTAGGTGCACTGGATTCTCCCATTTTTCTTTTCCCAAGTATCCCCTCCATTTGAGACATTTTGTTTTCCAGTGATTGTATCTGTATACCCCTTTCCTCATATGCTTTCAAAACTTCTTCAAACCTAGCATTGAGTTTGGCAAACTTATCTTCTTCTTGTCCAGATACAACACCACCCAATTTTAGCATTTCTGAAGCCATTCCCATTACTTGTTTACTACTTACCTCACCAGCCCTGTATACTGTCAATGTACCAGTATGTTCTATAGTGGGAAACTCATGCATCCTGGTACTTTCTCTCTTATCTATGCACCACAAAACAAGGGCTTGGTTGTCATCACTAAATTTGACCCCTCTATGAGCCTGTAGTACTTCTTTAGGGGTTGTTAGTTGAACATCCTTTTGCTTTCTTACTGAATCAAAAACAATAGCATTTTCTATATCCCATTCTAGCAGAAGGAGGACTCCTGATTGTCTAACTATTTGCCTTCCAGCTTCAAGAGTGAACCAGGAAAAATCACTCAAAAACTTTAATTTTACCTCTTCCTTGATAATTGGGTTAGATTTATTTGGTTGCTCAGCCTTGATCTTCTCACAGGCTTTTATTCAAAATTCTTTATATTTAATCTCCATAAAAACTGAGCAAAAGCCCTAGATCTTACAAAATTTTCATCATTAATAAATCTTTCAGAAGCCTGGGCAATAATTGGGTCAATTTCCTTACCTTGGTAATCAGCAATGGTCAGGTCCAAGGAAGGTGTAGGAGGTTCTTGTGGTTCTCCAATATCTAGGTCTGTAGAGGTGACAATCACATCCCCTTCTCCTCCCATTTGTCTAAGCTGTTCCTTTAGAGATGCTTCATCATCTATCTGGATTGGAGACTAGCTTGGGGAGTATTATTCTTTTTGAGAAGAAGAAGATCCATGCTCTAATTTTTTTCTTTTTGGAGAGCTGGCTGCAGATGGACTTCTTGACCTTGGCTCCTTATGAGTGCGTACCTATTG
Organism: Cupressus sempervirens; assembly: GCA_028749045.1. Classification (NCBI taxonomy): domain Eukaryota; kingdom Viridiplantae; phylum Streptophyta; class Pinopsida; order Cupressales; family Cupressaceae; genus Cupressus; species Cupressus sempervirens. The sequence continues at coordinate 881,843,755 of CM053783.1, forward strand.
CACACTTTGAACCATGACATAACCTACCCTTTTCTACAATGTATATTGGCCAGGAGTTACCACATTTCTACCACTCATTCTTCTTTGTATTTCTGCTACCTTGTCTAGATGTGTCTTTATAAATATATCTTTCTTTTCATTCATAGTCTGAATTATTATAGCAAAATTATTCATTAATGCCTATATTTTATCTCCCCAGTATTTCTTATCTTTCAATGGGTCATACTGGGGGTCAAAAGCATTAATGAATTCCAAGTTTTTACTGAAAACTATCCATTTCTCTTTCCTTAATTCTTGCTCCTACAATGTGAAAATATTTTTGATTATATCTTTCGAATAGTAAATCCGATGTACCATATGGGAAGCTCTCACCCTTTCTCTTAATAGATCATAGAATCCTTCAGGATCAATGAATCTGGTGTGAGATTCTGCCATGTTATATTTATTAAAAAACAAATTTAAATGCTTCCATCCCTTTTTAATGAAAACAAAATCATGCACTACAGTAACCATTGGAAATAAAGTGCCTTTCTTGACCAATTCCCTCTCATCTATAGTACCTATCTACCATAGGAGTTCAGTTATCCCTATCTTCAAAGGTACATGAAAAGGTAACACATGAGGTTTTCCTAAGAAACCATAAACTCTTATTACTATTGAAACATTGTAGGGAATTATACCCCCCTAGTTGTGACTGACAAGTAGCCCTTTAACATGGTCCTTGGGTCTGACCAATTCTAATAATGCTTGTGGGATTCTAGGTCTATCTCCTCTTAAAAGAAATCTAAGCTTTGATGCAAAATAGCTGTCAAATCTTAAATAACTAGCATTAGTGGCCTCAGAAGTCATATCCACACTCCATAACTACTCTGGATTCCTTTCTCCATCCTTTGTGGTTTCTAACTCCATACCCTTGGAGAAGAAATTATATCCTTTGTATAAACATACATGCATCATCGATGAATACCAACAGAATGGTTTGTTTACTTTCCCCTTTGCTATTCCAACCAGACCATTGTGAATCTCTTTTGCCAGGCAAGTGGCAAAATCTAGAATGGTACTCATTCCAAATTGAAGGGTTTGAGCAATTATAAGGACCACAAAACCTAAAATTTGATCACCCTCATCTATCCCCAAGATCTTGCAAAGAGAAAAATATAGTGCTTGAGCTCTCAGATTAAAATGTCTTCTTAACAATGGCTCTGGAGTACTGGATGTGATCACAGGAAAATTACCAACCCTAGCAGCATGCTCCTATAGTGGCCCTATTCTCAAGTACACTTGTTGTGCATCATATCTAGCTTGCAGATCATCCAGATCAATGATTTCATGCATAGTGTGGTTAGGGTTTAGGTTGAAAACCTCACTGAACAGCTCAAGGAAAACCCTAAAAAGGTTGACCCCTGAATGATTTTTTACCCACCCTATGATAGGATCATACCTCTTTTCCAGGTCCATCAATAAATCACTATCAAAGAAGACATTGGGGACTACTAATTTTCCAATGTTAAATTCCCATACATTGCTCATAGGAGTGTCCAATTTTCACTCTGAAAACCATTTCTTAAACAACTCCAAATCTCCCATGGAAACCTAGCCATCCCTTATCCAATTAGCTTTGTCATAACATCCTTCTGCCACAACCAATCTAGGGTTTTTTGGAATGAGTTCCCTTCCCTTAGTTATTTCATGCACTGATAAGGGGAATTGTTCAAGAAAATCATCATGCACTGAACATTTTAGATAATCTTTTTGTCCAGTAAACTCTTTTCGGGGTGACATTTTTAATGAAACTTTGGAAAATTCACAACAATAGATGCTTCAAATTTTACTCAGAAAGTCACAGAGCACTTACCTACCAGAAATCACACTTCTGCACTATATGATGTCTTCTACAATTTTATTGGAGTATTAACTGAGAAATTTCATGCCTTAGCTCTGAAATCTTGAATGCCCTTTTCTTTTTGTGCTTTGGTGATTCATTAATGGTGAAATCGTGGGTTCTTTTATGAATTAAAATCACATGCACTAGGTTTGGATCACATTTACTCTTAGTAACCGTTGCTCGCAACTTGCACTTAAATTTGAATCCCATCCGTGGATTTTATCAGAATCGCATGGTCCTAATTTAAAAATAACAAGCTTTACACTCTTTTTTAGAAAAATGCTACGTGTCACCATTGCACTTCCCTGCATTACTTAAAAACCTACATCTTCATAATGCGGGGATGCATCAACCGTTGATCAAGACAAGATCGACAATCAGAATAATCCATTTTGTATTAGTGACCAACTAGCTATACTGACCAATAGGAAACTGCCATATTAGCTCATACTATCTAACAACACTTTACGCCAGGGGATACCATATCTTCTTCTAAGCAAGCAAGTGTTTGATGTCATCACGGACATGCGTCACAAATGCGCTTCCTTGCATTGCTTAAAGACCTACAACTGTATAATACGAGGATGCACCAACCGTTGATCAAGACAAGATCAATGGTGATAAGACTTTCACCTTCATTAAGCAACCAAAAACCCTTCTTTGCATACCTAGCATTACACATCATCAGTTTCTTGCAGTGTAACATATTGAAATACAAATACCTAACCCCACTTTTCCACGCGTCACAAATGCGCTTCCTCGCATTACTTAAAAACTTGCATCTTCATTATGCAGGGATGCACCAATCGTTGATCAAGATAGGATCAACAATGATAGTGCTTGGTAAGTAATATGTGTGCAAAAGTACTGACAAAGCTGACATACAAGAGCTTTTGCGGTGTACTGGATCTCATAAAACATCAGGGGCTACATGTCACAAATGCGCTTCCTCGCATTTCTTAAAGACCTACAACTCTATAATGCATGGATGCACTAACCCTTGATCTCTGATAGATCAACGGTGATTGAAAAAAAATTTAACTTGGCATCCTTTCAAACAGAAAATCACAATTAAAGGTACATGAAAGGTTTACCAAAGGCATTTTGACTTAAAATAAAACATTAGGATAAATAGCCCCGCCAAAATTCTTGAAGAAAAAACCTTTTTCAAAAATTCAAAAATGAGGGTGCCACAAAACAAAGGCATAACTAATTTTTCACCCAAATATCAAAAATTTTCTATATTATGAAAAATCACACCAACATGGAGGATGATCTAATAGTAGCTACGTAATGGAAAAGAGAAATTCAGAGTGGAGCCTCAACAAGCTCTGCCCCTAGTGTAACTAACAAGATTGAAGTAATGATTCAAAAGCTTTCTAATGAAATGATTGTGATAAAGAGACAAATGGGAAAGCTCATTTCTTCACTCCAACAACCATATCAAGATGTTCCCTGAAGGCCTCATGAAGGTAGATCATTGCGACTGTCATCTGCTTAGCAAAAGCTTGTTATTGTGGCACCTCCCAAGAAGCAAAAATATGTTCATTTTCATCTATGAGGGTATCATGATGGTGATTCTTGCATGGAAATTAATAGATATAAGCATCTCACTACTACTAATGAGCTAACCATTGAGTACCCTGAAAGTGAAAATGATTTTTCTCCCCATGGTGACTCAGGAACATTCTTTTTGGAGTATGAATTAGATTCAAAGGTTGGTGGTAACTACTTTTCCACCTTAGATAAAATTCAAATGATCATGGCCATTAAAATTTAGAGAGAGAGAAGAACTTGGTGAACTTTGTTCCTTCCTAGAACATAGTCACTAGCCCTTTACTAGTTGCAACTGGAGCATCCACTTCCTCATCCTAGAGGAAAGAGTAGTCAAGGTTTGGTCCAAATGGTAAGCCTCAATCCTCATTTGACATAATAAAATATTGTAATGATTCTCATATCCAAGTGTCTCCCCTTGATTATCTCAAAACTCATCCTACTAAATTAGAAAGGCTAGTAGATTATTGTAAAGGTGATGCTAATGTCAAAACCTAGCCTAATGTCACCTCTACTAGTAGCAATTCCTAGCCTCAGTTGGATAGTGGCCCACTAGCTAATGAAGAGCATGTTTTACCTTTTCTCTTCAAAGAGGAAGAAGCATCATTTTTGGGGAATTCCCCTTGTTTGAAGTTAGACCCATTCTATGTGTCCTTATACATAAATAGCCATAAGCTTAGTAATTGCATAATTGATTCTAGAGCTTCTAATAACGTAGTGCCCTCTTTAGCTACTTGTGCCCTTGGCTTGGCCCTTACCAAAAATTTTGGACATTTCTATTCCATGGATGCAAAGAAGGTCCCTCTAATAGGTCAAGTGAAAGATGCAAAAGTAGCATTGGTCGCTCATCCTACAAAGAGAATGAAGCTAACCATCCTGGTAGTAGATATTTTGGCCAGCTATGATATGCTTTTGAGTAGAATTTTTGCAAGAACATAGGAGGGGAGATCAAGATGGATTGGTCTCATGCCACAATTCTCGTGGGTAACAAAAAGATCAAGTTGGAACCTGAAGAGAAGGCCAAATTCATGGTCTTGAAGTCTAATGATCCTAAGGCACAAATCCTATATCAAGAAATGGAGTTCAGAAATTACATGATGTTCTTCGACTTCAATTGTTCTAAAGAACAGAAAGAGTCTTCTAGTGACCCATAAATTTGGACCCTAGAATTCTATGGTAGTTGCGCTACTGCCGAGTCCAAAGCTAGTGTAGTGCTTGTATCCCCAAATGGAGATGTAACTTAGCTTGCATATAAGTTGTAATTTAAAAACACTAGCAACATAGTGGAGTATGAAGTTGTGTTGTTAGGTATCACTACTGCAAAGCAGAGAGGAGTGAAATTCTTAAGATCTTAAGGAGATGTAGAGTTTATAGTAAAACAAGTTCGATCTCAATACACTGTAAAGAATGCAAGGCTTGGGAATTATAGAAATGGGGTCTAGGATGAGATTGAGAACCTAGATGTCTTCTTAATTCAAGATGTTCCAAGGGAGAAAAATGCAAGGGAAAAATTGTTATCTGCATCATCCTCTCTTCTACTCCCACATTTGGAGTTCATAGATAATTAGTACAAGGTTGAAGTCTTGTTCAATGATGATGAGAAGATCTAGTTTTTCCTAGAAGGATCCGAACCTTTCAGAGATTAGTAATTCAAAGGGAGTGAAAATACCTGCAAAGATTTCTCTCATGACACCAAGAAAGAGTTGGAGCTTGGAGCTGAACAACCCAAAGGTAACAAGATTCCACGACATCTTAATTCCCTTGAGAAACTATTTGATAGGAATGATGCATTTATTAGAAGCAAGAGGGGAAGAAAAGGTGGAACTTCTAGAGAATATGAAGGGATGAACAATAGTTCTAAATATAAACCCAAGATGGTTAATATCAGTAGTAGTTGCTCAAAGGAAGAAATCGAAAAAGAAAAAGGATTGTTGTTAGAATACCAAGATGTATTTTCTTGGGGATATGAGGACCTAAAGACCTTTAGGAATGTTGAATTCAAACACAAAATTCCCCTCAATGCTAAAGCTACTCCCTTTAGAAAAAGCAATGTAACTACAATCCTATGGTCTTAGATGCCATCTTTAGGGAAGTTCACAAGATGCTAGAAGCAAGAATTATCTACCCCATACACCATTTGACATGGATAGCTAACATTGTCCTAGTCTAAAAAAAGAGTGGGGAGATTAGAATTTGTATGGACTTCAAGAATTTGAACCAGACATCTCTAAAGGACAACTGTGACTTACCCAATATGGATCATTTACTAGAAATTATGGCAAACTTCTAAATGATGTCAACGTTAGATGGATTTTTGGGTTTCAACCAGATTGAGGTAAATCTAGAAGATTAGTTCAAGATTGCATTCACCACTCCTTGGGGAGTGTTTTCATATAATAGAATGTCCTTTGGACTCATTAATGTTGGTGTCACCTTTTAAAGGGCTATGAATTCCTCCTTCACTGGTCTAAAGGATAAGATCATTTTTATCTACTTGAATGATTTGATAGTCTTCTCTAAGAAAAGAGAAAATCATCTAAGGGACTTGGAGAACGTGTTGAAAAGATGCAAGGAACATGAGATTTCACTCAATCCTAAGAAATCATTCTTATGTGTTACACAACACAAAATCCTAGATCACAAAGTCTCCTAAGAGGGCATCAAGATTGACCTAGAACATGTTAGAACCATCCAACATCTCAATTTGTTGGGAAGCAAATATGGAGTCAAATCATTCTTTGGATAGGTGAACTTTTTGAGATGTTTCGTCATCGATTTTTCCAAAATCACCAAATGCATAGTCGATGTGATGAAAGGAATTCAAAACTTTAAATGGAATAATTCTAGAAAAATGCTTTCGATCAAGCTAAAGACACCATAGCCAAAGCACCCATGCATCTAGATTACACCAAGGATTTCATAGTGTATTGCTACACCTCAATCCATACGCTATCTACAATACTCATGCAAGAGAATAATGAAGATATCCAAGTGCCAATTACTTTAATGAGTACTCCCCTTAAAGAGCATGAGTTGAGATACTCTCAAATAGAAAAGCATACCTATTAAATGGAAAGAGCACTCAAAAAAAATAGATTCTATGTATTGCACTCTCATTCTATTATATTTGTACATGATTTGGTTGTCAAAAGCATATTGCCCCAAAAAGAGATAGGTTGCAATACTAGAGGTGCATGGATAGAGAAAGTTCAAGAGTATGACATCAGCTTGAAGCCAACAAAATTGGTGTGAGGGAATGGCTTATTCAAGATAATTACAGAAAATCAAGACTTGAGCCAAAAAGATGAATCTTCAAGGGCACTAATGTTCAGTCTTCAAGATCCCTAGTTCTCAAACATTGTCTATTTTCTAACTCATGGGGATTTCCCTAAGGGATTAATATACAAGTAGAAAAGAGACCTCATAATCAAATCAGCTAAGTATGCCATATAAGATGACCAACTGTACAAGAGAGAAATAGATGGAACCTTCTTGAGATGTGTGGATAAACCTCAACAAGAATGGTTTCTTCATAGTTTCTATAATGAGGCCTATGGTGGTCATTTTTCATCAATAGTTATAGCATACAAGATGTGAGGCAATGTTATTATTGGCCTAGCATGTTCAAGGATGCTTATAAGTGGGTGGCCAAGTGTGACAAGTATAGGATGTTCTCCAGCAAGCCTCAATTAGTTTTTCTGCCTCTAAAGCCAGTTGTAATTGAAGGCCCCTTTCAGCAATGGGGAATTGATTTCATTGGACCAATCAATCTGCCCTCTTTTTTTTGTCATTTGTATGTCATTACTACTACAGACTACTTCACCAAATGGGTGGAGGAAAAGAGAACATTTTGATAAGGTTTGGGGTGCTAATGAAGCTTGTCATGGACAACACCTCTTACTTTTCTTCTACAGAGATTACAAAATTACGTTATGACAATAAAATCCATCTCAATTATTCATCAAACTATTTCTCTCAAGGAAATGATCAAGCAGAATCAAGCAATAAGAACTTGATCAATATCATGAAGAAGTTGGTTTTTGAGAACCAGAAGAACTGGCACAAGAAATTACATGATGCACTCTGGGAAGACAAAATAACACCTAAGAAGGAAATCAAGATTTCCCCATTCGAGTTGGTATATAGAGTTGAAGCTACCCTTCCTCTCCCATTAGAGCTATCCATTTGTAAGCTACAGGAAGTGATCGAGGATCCAATCTTCCAAGATATATTGGAGAAGTGCATTATGTACCTAGCTAAGTTGGAAGAAGGATGTGAAAGGATGGATGATCATATTATGGAGCATCAAGAGCATGTGAAGACATTCTTTGATAAGAAGGCTAGACCAAGAAAGTTCATGGAAGGCGATTTGGTCTTATGCATCACAAGTTTGACTCCCTTTGAAATGGTCCTTTCAATATTATGCAACCAAACCAAAACAATTCTTTCGTTCTAACATATCCTTCTAGAGAGATTTTTCCATTTTCTTACAACGGTCAGGATCAAAAGTTGTATCAAGTTCATAATTGAAAAGCAAGTAACCCATGCATTTAGGTTTAGTCTAAGTAGGTTTTCTTTGTATCTTTCCTTGCTTTGTGTTCCTAGTTTCCTAGGTTAGTTTTCCTTTCTATTGCATGCTTAGTTTAGTTTCCTGCTATAGTTTTCCATTTTGGTTATGCAAAACCAAAGATTTTGGGTCCCTTCTCAAACATTTGCAATGACTAAGTCCCTAATTAGAGCTATTTGTTGCCAAGTTTTAGTCTTCTCCTTTTAAGCCTGAAGTCTTAGATATGAAAGTGAGTGTGTGCCCAAGTTTGATGTCTAAGTATCCTTTAGGTAACTTATTTCTCATCTCTCCTAAGTGCTTTACTTTCTTTATTTTCCAGGTTTCCCCTTGTATTACCTTTACCCACCATCTAAGCAGGTTTCCTATTTTCCAAGTGTGCACAAGGTCTAGGTGATCTAGACATGGTTGGGATGTGTTCTGGCATCCTCCTGATGAGAAGTAAGTTTTTCCACATTTTATTTTCTACTATCTTGCCCTAATGTTTCATATCCCATGGATTATGAGCTTCCAAGCTAACTTTCCCCTTGAGAAAACTATATCAAGTGTGAATATGAAGGATGAAGCTGTGACAATGATTAACAAGATGAGAATATGATTATGTCATGATGGAAAAGGTTTATGAAGTTTTGGATTGAAATTAGAATGAATCCTATCCATATTTGTTGAGATAAGATCAAGTTCTATGAGGGAACGTGGATATATGGGTTTTCTGCTGCATACTCATAGAAGCAAAGTTGTTTTGTTCTTCTTCCAATACTGTATAAACATGAGCCAAATCCTAGTACCAAGGTATCAAATAGTGTGAGCATGATGTTGAATGAACCATTTATGGGCTCATAATCAGTAAGGCATGCTCAAGATCTAGCTTCGAGGCCATCAAATTGAGAAGAAAGAATGAAGTATTGTTAGTTGTGCTCCAATCTAGGAAATGTTGCTATGAAAGGGATTTTTCGTCCTAAGGCAATGAAAAAGTCCACTTCTCTGAAGGCTTTGAAAATAGAAAGTCAAGCTACTCTATATGAATATTCCTCAAAGATGCTCAAAAGATACTTCTAGAAAAGTTAGTGATAGAAATGTGACCTCGATAGAATAGAGATGCAGTGTTAAAAGCTTTTGGTGGAAAGTGAAAAAATGAAGTGGGCAAGCTAGCAAAAGGATTACTCCCTGTGTTGTGATCCCAAATAGAAGGAAAATGGGTTTGCAAAAAAGCTAAGTTTCTCTCTCTCTGACGTATGTTAATATTATCAAGTATATCTACATCCAGATTCTAAAGCAAAGTAAGGCACTTCTTGTAAAACTAAAGTATTTGTGTTGTTAAGTGACTCTTAGTCATATCACTTTACTTTAAGTAATAGAGCTTTCAAGAATCTAATATTTTACATGCAAATAAAAAAAAAGTTTAAGTATTCATTGATCATGGGATTAAATGAAAATCATGTCATTATAATCATTAGTCGAACTTAATTTCATTTGTGTGGTGCCAACATTCTAGTTCCTATACCTATTTCATCAAAATTTCTTGTAATTGGTTTCTTCAAGTATATTTAAATGACTATTTATTGATAACTATATCATGTGCGATCAGAGTGAATGGAAATCAAAGCTATTGGTTACAATAAGTTAATTGGCCTGGAGAGTGAGTTAAAAGAGCTTAGAGATACATCTTTCAAATTCTAAAATTTGGGTGATCTTCATAGGAGACATAATTCTCAACCCATTCATCCAATCACTTAGAAACTTAAAGAGAGAAGACTAGTTGAATTAATTAGTTTTCTAATGGCAATTCATGTACCTAATTTAGTGAAGGAATGCATCAAGAGATACAATCCAAAAATAAAGTAGATTTTGTTTCCAGACCAATCTATTCTCATCTTGATCAACAAGGAACTGATGTAGTCTATGTTTGGCATTCTTATGAAGAAGTAGTATTGTGATGTTGATTTTGGATCTTTCATTTCTATGTTCAATGAGAAAAAGACCATCAGATGAGAAGATCTATAGAGGACATAGTTCGAGACTGCCCGCTCAGAGAAGAGCAAAATACTGAAGACCTTGTTTAGCACAAGTCTAAAAAGAGAGATTGTGGATATCCTCACACTCCTCCTCAGACTCAAAGGAAAAGAGGAGATTTTGGAGTTCATTGAGCACACTTTCTTTTGAGTACAAGCTAAGTGTGTTAAGGATATGAAGATTGAATAGGCACAGATCATCTATGATGAGCTCACCTTGTGGTTGAATTTGGCTAGAGGATTCAAGTAGTTCTACATGTCCTCATATCTAATCTATGCATTTCCAACTCACCACTTGTGGCCCGACCTCCCTAGCATCCCAAAATATGATGAGTGCACCAAAGTATATGAATTTTACCCACATCTATAGCTACAAATAAGCTTTGAGGAGTATGTGGTTGTTAATGATGCTTCCACAATGAGGCTATGTTGAGAATTGCAAGGATGCCATGAAAGGAGATTCTCACCAGAGGAAATTTTGTCCATAAGAAAATTTGGATGCTCATTCATCTAGTTTCCAATTTTCTCCTATTTGTGAATAGGAGCTTACACAAATTTCCTAAGAGGTTGCCAAGATATCAAGAAGACAAGGTGGTTCTAGTTGAACTATGTTGACAGATCCTTGAGGTGAACACCCTATATTCTAATGTGAAGAAGATAGTTAGTGTTCCCTTCCCTATAGTGGTTGGCCCATATTCATGCTCTTCTAGGTCAAATCCTCAAAATTTGGTGAAGATATTTGAGAGAAAAAATAAATTATTAGACTATGACGTACTTAGGCCTCAATATGATCTAGTTAACTTTGTAAGGGATCACTTGAATGTGCTAATGTTGAGATTTGAATGAATGTAAATGAACTTGGTTTTGTTTTCTTCATTCAATATATTGTATGCTTATTTTCTTCAACATAAGCATCTCTTCATTCTCTCTATTGTACATCATAGTTTGTGCATTTAGTGTAGTTAGTTGCATGAGGAAGCTAGAAACTTGTGTGTGGAGAAGCTAAGAGATAGACAATATGGGTATTGTCAAAACATCAACTAATTGTGTAGTCCAAGAATTACCTATTTCACAATCTCTTCCTTTCCTCCTAATGTCATAGCTGGTTATGTATATTTCCATTTATTGTATTGTAGGTTATAATAGATTACATGTTGTGGGTTAGTCCCCCTTTCAATTTCCTAAGTTGTTTGAAGTGTTCAGCAACTTGGTTTTTGCCTCTTCTACTCTCTAGTTAAGAGCATACCCCCAAAACCTAAAAGAAAAAATTCATTGCATGCCTTGCATTCAAAATGGAGTTGTACCTTTCAATTTAGGGTCCTTGATAGATTACTACATTGACCCATTCTATTGTTAACAAATTTTTCCTCCATATGCCATTCGGTAAGTTAAGAGTCAAGGTATAAACCAAAAAGATAAGGATGACAAACTATTAACCAACACAACTACCATACGATACTTTCTACTATCATACAATATACTATACTATTATTGTGAGATACTTTACCAGTGTTGCATGATAGAACTTACTACTATCATGAGATACTTTTCTAGTATAATACGATATTTCTCTTTATAGTCATATGATACTTTTTTAGTATCACCCAATGTCAAACTTATGTCACCCAGGTTTGCAAAGAAACAACCTAATGAAAAATTTAAAAGGGAAATATAGTTAGAACCTCCACACTAGGGAGTATTTGAAACACAATAGTTGAGAAATGAACACTCAAAAGCATAAAGAGATTAATTAAATTCTAACATTTAATCCATAACATCAAGTATAACCATGTAGAAAAGTAACATCGCAGTATATGTACATGAGCATAATGTTCATATGAGATTGTAATGTTTCAATCATTATTTTGTCACTAATGTCAAACCTGCTACTATAATTTTTTAATTTGATGAGGAGGTTTTTATCAAATAAGATAACAAGAACACCTAGAGGAAAGATTGAATTATGATATGTAAAAGGAGTACAAAGATTAGCTAAGATAGTGATGACATAGTATATTGATTATCTACTTAAGGCTACAAAGGATGGATACATTGATTAATTCTAGAAGAACAAGTATGAAGAATTGAGTTTGCCAAGCTTGACCGAGTGGAAAATAGGTGCTGAAAAAAGTTAGTGCTAGTCGAGCATAAAATTAGTTGGAGTCAAGAAAAGTGAAGATTCGGTGTATGTCGAGTGAATATAGTGTAAGCCGAGTAAGGTTTAGTTGATGTTGAGCACAATAAACTTTAGTGTTTGTCAAGCTATCCAATCGATGACAAGTGGAAGACAATAGGGAAGCCAAGTAACAACATATTGATTCCAAGTGCTAGTATTCATGTTAAATCATAGATTTGATGAATCTGAGTTGACTATTTTGTTTTCTTAAATTGTGTGAAGCATGTGGAAGATAACTATGATGAACTGGTGGCATAGAATTCAAGGTAAACCATTTTGAGGTGAATTCAAAGATGATTGTGGGAGAATTTTCTAGAGAAACCAAATGGAAAAGTGGGTAGATTCATTGTATACTAACTAATACTACCTAACCCTAAAATGGATGATTGAGGTTGAATGGAAAAAGATCTTAAATCTCTATTTATAGAGAGAGCTGGTTAGAAGAAAAATTTATCATGTGCGAGAACCTAAGAAAGACAAGGAGTCTAGGGTATTGCTTCATTTAGTGGCCAAATAGAAGAGACTGTTATTGGCAAGAAAAGAAAGAAGTCTTAAGAGTATGAATGCTTGAAGGGTGAAAAAGCTATCAGAGCTAAAGTGTGTGAAAGCAAAGCATAATGGAGGACTAAAACAAAGATCTATAATCTGCAAGTGAGTTGTAAATTATTATCAAATCAAGCCTTATTGTTACTTTCTAATCATTATATTAGTCTAGGGTAAATCCTTTGGATTAAGGTTGACCTAATAGTCAATTGTAAATCTTTTAACCAGGTGAGATTCCAAGTGAACGATCTAAAGTCCTCTAACAAGGGTCACTCCTAAAAGGGTGATTGAAATCCTCTAACTAGGTCACATTTAATAGTTTGTATTATAACCTTTAACAGGCTTGGCCTTTCATAGGGCATCACTTCAAAAGAGTGAGAATTAGTAGCATGTTGCTGGTGGTTTTTCCCAAATTGGGTTTCCACATAACATTTGTATGCAACCTAAAATGGTCGCCTAGACTATGGGACCCCATTCTTCAATTTATCAATCTCCTAAATCAATGCATCACAATATTTTATTGAATCAATTCAAATCATTTTCCTTGATCAAATTGTAATTAATATTTCAATATTTCCTAAGGTTTGATCATTTCATCAATAATCTTATTTAATTAAAAGAAAACATCCATTTTAAATAAAAATAATAATCTTAGTTAATTAAAAGAAAATCTCTCTTTTAATTAAATAATTGTATCTTATTTAATTAAAATATCTCTTTTAATTAAATAATCTTATCTTATTTAATTAAAAGAAAATATCTCTTTTAATTAAATAAAATAATCTTATTTAATTAAAAGAAAATTTGTCTTTTAATTTTATAATTTTATCTTATTTAATTAAAATCTCTCTTTTCATTAAATAATCTTATCTTATTTAATTAATAAAAAATATCTCTTTTAAATAAATAAAATAATTGTTGGAAATGCTTTAGAATAACTGAGGGAGGGGGGGTGAGGGATGGTGGGAAATCAGTTATTCAAGGTCCATATGTTCAAATAAAACTTTTTTGGTAAGTATGATAAGCCCATTAAACTAACCATGCATCCAAGCTAAACTTTCCTCATAGCAAATTACTGTTAAATCAACATGTAGGAATAAAACATAATAGATCAACACATGACACAAAGATTTAAGTGGAAACCCAATATGGGAAAAACCACCATTAAAATGCTACTCCTTTTTCACTCTTCTAAAGTGATGCCCTATGAAAGGCCTGCCTTGTTAAAGGCTACAAACACACTGTTAAATGTGACCCAGTTAAAGGATTTCAATCACTCTGTTAGAAGAGAGCCTGGTTAAAGGATTTTAGAACATTCACTTGGAATATCGCCCTATTAAAAGATTTACAACATGGTTGTTAAACCAACCTAAGTCCATAGGATTTATCCCTAACTGATACAATTGCTAGAGAGTAACAATAATGGCTTTTGATCTAATACAATTCACAACATAACTTATAGATTTTAGATCTTTATTCAATTCTCCAATTTTCCTGGCATACAATCATTGTAGCTCTAACAACTTGTCTTCCTTTCAAGCTTTGTCCCCTTGAATCTCCATGCCTTTCATGCCAATGCAATCACTTTAGTGGTCATCAATCAAAGCAAAGTCTATGTACTATCTTCCTCCTTCACAATGTCTTCCCCTTGACACCATATACTTTCTTTGACCAACCATCTGCTTCATGACCTGTGACTCCTTAAATAGAAGTCTGGAATACTTTCCTACTCTTGAATTTTAGGGTTCAAAAATGGATTAGGTAGGATACAATGTATCTACCCCTTATCTTTTCTTCATCTAGAAACTTCATGAACAATCCTCCTAAATTTGCCTAAAAATGGTTTACCTAGAATTCTATACCATCAACTTATCATCCTAATCTTCCACCTAGTTCAAAAAATTTGAGGTAACAAACTTGTTAGCTTAGATTTGGTGATATTTTGAATTTTCAAATAATTTAGCAACTCAACACTATTGGTTCTGATGCTCGGCACATACTATGTTACTTGGCATTAACTGATTTTCTGACACTCTGCACATATTGTGTTACTCAGCACTTACTTCTTACTCGGCACATGAACTTTACTCAACACCTTCCATTTCACTCAGTACACACCAGCTTTATCATTTTCTTGACTCCAACTAAAAATGTTTTTGGCTTGAACTAACTTGCTCAGCACCCTCTAATGAATTTAGTCAAGCTATGCAGACAAATTTGTTGTAACTTTTCTTTATAGAGTTTCCTAGTGTAGCCAACCTCTATATGTATAATTATAATGTCAATACATCACTTCACTATTGTCTTAACTGATCCTTGCACTTCATTAAAAAATCATAACTCAACCTTTCCCTTAGGTGCTTTTGTTACATCTTATTGATCAAATCCTCTTCATCAATCAACTAAGTGATAGTACTTGGATCTTATAAGCAATTGTCATTCTAGCAAATAGGAGGTTTGACATCAATGAAAAATAATGGTTGAAAACATACTTTAACAATGATTTCCCTTCTTAAATGATCTATTTTCAATTATATTTTAACAATCTCCCTCTTTGGCATTGATGGAAAACCAAACTGATCAACCAAGTTACCAAAATGCTAACTAGGTTAAAACAGTAAGTCAAATGCCAAAAAGAAAACTTGTTGACTTTCATATCTCCCTCTTTGTTGATACATACTAACTCTTTGCTCTTCCTTTCATTTTTATGTCTCCCTCTATGTTGTTTCTCCCTTTGATCAATTTTACATCATTTCTCCCTCTTTGACAACAATGCCAAAGACACATTGTTTAAGCATCTTATCATGTAGGTGTATCAATTATAGAAACTTTAATTTCTCCCTCTGTCACCTTGATTGTGACTAATTTTCAATTTTAGTGCTTGTGATTACTTCAGGCAGAAACCTAAAGTCAGTAACCCCTGCATCAATTTGTATCATATTAACAAACAACTCATTTGTGCAGGGGAAACTTCCTACTTCTCAAGTAGCCTTAGTTAGGGAATTACCCCTAACTTACCTCTAAGATATTCAAATGCATCTTTAGGTAATGGTTTTGTGAAGATGTCAACAATTTGTTCCTTTGAGCTAACATATTCCATCTTCACCTATTTGTCTTCCACCAATTCACTCACATAGTGATACTTGATTGCAATATGCTTTGTTTTGGCATGCATCACTAGATTCTTTGATATGTTGATGGCACTTTTATTGACACAATAGAGTATGACAAGTTCAGTGATCTCTTCATTCATACCTTTCAGAAAATGTTTGATCCAAACAATATTTATGCAGTTGATGGCAACAACAACATAATTAGCTTCAGTTGTGGACTATGAGGTACAACTTTTCTTTTTGCTTGTCCAAGTGACCAATCTTTTGCCTAAAAATAGTGCACCTCCACTAGTACTTTTTCTATCATCTGTATTACCTCCCCAGTTTGCATTAGTGTAGGCTTTCAAATCAAACTTTTCAGTCCTCTTGTAGTACAAGCCTAAATCCTCTATACCTTTTAGATACCTCATTATTCATTTTGTGGCCATAAGATTATTTTCTCTTGGGTTTGTACAAAATCTTGCCACTATCCCAACAGATAATGTAATATCTGGTCTACTGTGCACCACATATTGTAACTTTCCAATCATGGATCTGTACACTATCTGATTTACTTTAGCTAAATCATCATTCTTAGATAACTTATGTCTTGTGACCATTGGTGTACTGACTGGTTTGAATCCTCTAAGCCAAATGTCTTGAGTATCTCCTTGGTATACAAGTTTTTGTTGTTGTCATCTATTCTTTCAAATCCTATTTTCACAAGATATTTGTGAAGTCTTTCATACCATGCTCTAGGTGCTTGCTTCAAACCATAGATTGCTTTATGCAGTTTGCACACTATATCCTTGTTGTTGTCATCAACAAATCCCTCTAGTTTTTCAATGTAGAGTTCCTCTTCTAGTATACCATTCAGAAAAGCAGACTTTACATCCATTTGGTAGACTTTAAATCCTTTCTACATAGCATATGCAAGTAAAGTTCTTACTCCTTCCATTCTTGCAATAGAGGCAAATGTTTCCCCATAGTCCAGTCCTTCTTCTTGTGCATAACCTTTACAAACTAATCTGGTCTTATTTCTTGTAATCTCACCATTGTCATCTAGCTTATTCCTAAATACCCATTTGGTACCAATCACATTCTTATCAGCTGGTCTTGTAACTAAAGTCCAAGTTTTTTTCTTCTTTATTTGATCAATCTCTTCTTCCATAGCTTTATACCAGTCAATATCTAGTAATGCATCTTTCACTATTTTGGGTTCAATCAAGGTCAGCAAACATGATTCATTTCTTAGTTTATTTCTCGTCATCAGTCTTGCTTCTTGGTTACCAATTGTTTGTTCAACAGGGTGATGTCTTCTTACATACTTGTATAACCTTGGTTCTTTTCTTGCTTCCATGTTTGATCCTTCAGCTTCAAAATCACTATGCACTTCTCTTTCAAGTATTTCAACATCCCTTTCATGTGCACTAATTTTAGAATTAGAATGAGCATTGTCTTCATTTTGCAGCTCAACATTCACTAGTTGTGACTTGGCTGACACTAAATTTTTTTGTTGATTTCCATTTTGATTCATAGCTTTTTCTTTAGTAAGCATATCTTAATAGAATTACACAAAGGTTCTGTACTCTTCTAGTTTCTTAGATTCATTAGCTTGTATTTCTATATGCTCATCAAAATTTACATTTGCACTCTCCACAATTTTTTTGGTGTTAATGTTCAAACATTTATATATTTTACTTCTAGTGGAGTATCCAAGGAATATGCCTTCATCACTCTTTGCATCAAACTTGCCATTTCTAGAATCTTTAAGAATATAGCACTTACAACCAAATACTTTGAAATATTTAGCATTAGGTGAGTGACCATATCACAATTGAAAAGGTGTTGCATTTGTACCTTTCTTGACTTGTACTTGGTTCAAGGTGTACACAACTGTACTTATAGCTTCTCTCCAATATTTTAGAGCAACATTCTTTTCCATCATCAATCTTCTAGCACAGTTAATCACTGATTTGTTTCTTTTTTCTACAATTCCATTCTATGGGGGAGTTCTAAGTGCTGATGTTTGTCTTTTGATTCCTTTATCATTCTAAAATATCTCAAATTCTTTTGATGTGAACTCTCCTCCTCTATCTGATCTCAGGCACTTCAGACTCTTCTTTGTTTCCTTTTCAACCCTAGCCAAATACCACTTGAACATTTGAAAGGCATCAAATTTTTTCTTTAAGAACATAGCAGTCATCATTATAGAGTAGTCATCAACAAATAGCATTATGTATCTATCTCCTTTGTAGCTTTACACTTCTATTGGACCACATAAATCGGTATGGACTAGTTCAAGAACTTTCTTGGAGGTATAAGTTTTGCTCTTGAAACTTGATTTGCTCATCCTTCCTAATTGACATTGTTTGCACATTGTGTTATCAGGCTTCTTCAGTTTAGGTAGACCTCTTACTTTCTTCTTTTTGCTAATGTTTATCAAATTTTCAAAGTTAACATGGCATAGCTTTTTATGCCATAGCCACACATCATCTAATCTTACAAAAAGATAGGTAGCATCATCCATATCTAGGTAAAATAGATTACCCCTAGTTTGGTCTCCTTTTCCTATCAAATTTCCATTAGTATCATAGATTTTAGCAATTTTGTTTCCAAACCTCTACTTTACATCCCACATTGCCTAACTGTAACACTCTCAATATATTGTAATTTAATCCTTCAACATAATATGCATTGTCACATGAAATTTTCTCTATAAGCTTAATGAAAACTTTTCCTTTGATTAGACAAGGAGCATCATTTCCAAATCTAACACTATTGCCATTATACTAAGTGAAAGTGACAAACTTACTTTTGTCTCCTATCATGTGATGTGAGCATCCACTGTCTATGATCCATCTGTCATTCTTATTCACAAAGGTTACTAGTGTTGTTGCCTCATCTTCTTTTGACTCATCCTTCATGGCTACATAGACTACCTCATCATCATTTTCATTAGAATTCTCTTCTTCAACAATGTAGCACTTTTTACCTTTGTCTTTGTAATCTTTTTTATCATCCTCTCTTTTGCTTTTGGACTTGTTGCCTTCTTTATGGTCCTTTTTCTATGGGCATCTTGCAGAAATATGTCCTACTTCATAACAATTAAAGCATATGATAGGGAGCTTATCTTTGAATTTTCCTTTGCCTCAGTGAAATCTTGTAGCCAGCAATGCTTCCAATTGTTCTGCATCTTCTTCATCTGTGTTGCTATCACTAGATGCATATTTTGTCTTTCTTCCCTTGCTTCTTGGTTTCACTTCCTCTATATCTTTTAGTAGTAGCTTGGCTTTGAAAGTAGATTCAATGTTCTCAGGTTTGTAGTTATCAAAGTTAGACAACTCAAATGCAGTAAGTTTTCCCACTATACCTTTAAAGGTTAGATTATTTCTTGGTACACATCTTAACTCTTGGATAGCTAACACTTTAATAGCATAAATAGGGAGCAAGGTTCTTAAGAATTTTCTATTAACAATATCATCATTTAGATTACCACCCAAACTTCTTATTGCACTTACCACTTCCTTTATTCTAGAGGCATACTTAGCAGCATTCTCAGATTCTTCCATTCTCATGTCATCAAATTGTTCTCTAAGACTTTATCTTTTGGATCTTTGAACATTCTGATCTCCTCCATAAATATCTAACAATGCTTTCCACATCTTGAATGCAGTGTTACATCCTTTGATGTCATCAAATTTTGCATAGTTGAGAGCAAAGGCAATCTCTAGCATTGCCTGATTGTGTTCTTGTTTTTTCTTCAAATCATCTACAGTAGGAGCATCGGTTGGGTCAACATGTTCTATTATAATTGAGCTTTGTGCATGATTTCCTATGGATCTGAGATGTAGCTTCATTAAACTTTCCATGCAATAAAGTTCTCTTTGTTGAGCTTGGGAACCTCTCTCTTGGACATCTTGATCTTTCTGCTTCTCGTACCCTTTAAACCAAATCAGCAACTGAGCTCTGATACCAATCGTTGGAAATGCTTTAGAATAATTGAGAGGGGGGGGATTCAATTATTCAAGGTCCATATGTCCAAATAAAACTTTTTCATTGAGTATGATAAGCCTATTAAACTAACCATGCATCCAAGCTAAACTTTCCTCATAGAAAATTATTGTTAAATCAACATGCAGGAATAAAACATAATAGATCAACAAATGACACATAGATTTACATGGAAACCCAATATGAGAAAAACCACCAATAACATGCCACTCCTTTTTCACTCTTTTGAAGTGATGCCCTATGAAAGGCCTGCCTTGTTCAAAGGTACAAACATATTGTTAAATGTGACCCAGTTAAAGGGTTTCAATCACTCTATTAGAAGTGAGCTTGGTTAAAGGACTTTAGAACATTCACTTGGAATGTCACCCTATTAAAGGATTTAAAACATGGTTATTAAACCAACCTAAGTCTATAGGATTTATCCCTAATTGATACAATTTCTAGAGAGTAACAATAAGGGCTTTTAATCTGATACAATTCATAACATAACTTGCAAATTTCAAATCTCTATCTAGTTCTCCAATTTACCTAGCATACAATCACTACAACTCTGACAGCTTGTCCTTTCAAGCTTTTTCCCCTTGAGTCTCCATGCTCATCATGCCAATGCAATCACTTCAGTGTTCATTAATTGAAGCAGAGTCTATGTACTCTCTTCCTCCTTCACAATGTCTTCCCCTTGACACCATATACTTTCTTTGACCAACCCTCTGCTTCATGACCTGTGACTCCTTAAATAGAAGTCTAGAATACTTTCCCACTCTTGAATTTTAGGGTTCAAAAATATATTAGGTAGGATACAATGTATCTACCCCTTATCTTGTCTTCATCTAGAAACTTCATGAACAATCCTCCTAAAATTGCCTAAAAATGGTTTACCTAGAATTCTGTACCACCAGCTCGTCATCCTTATCTTCCAACTAGTTCAAAAAATTCAAGGTAACAAACTTGTCGACTTAGATCTGATGATCTTTTGACTTTTCAAATAATTCAGCAATTCGACACTATTGGTTTTGATGCTCAGCACATACTATGTTACTTAGCATTAACCAATTTTCTAATGCTTGGCACATACTGTGTTACTCAGAACTTACTTCTTACTTGGCACATGAACTTTACTTGTCACCTTCTATTTCACTCAGCACACACTAGCTTTATCATTTGCTTGGCTCCAACTGGAAATTTTCTCGGCTTGAACTAACTTGTTCGGCACCCTCTAATGAATTTAGTCAAGCTTTGTAGAAAAAATTGTTACAACTTTTCTTTATTGAGTTTCCTGGTGTCACCAACCTCTATATGTATACGTATAATGTCAATACATCACTTCACCATTGTCTTAACTAATCCTTGCACTTCATTACAAAATCATAACTCAACCTTTCCCTTATGTGCTTTTGTTACATCTTGTTGATCAAATCCTCTTCATAAATCAACTAAGTGATAGTACTTGGATCTTATAAGCAATTGTCATTCTAGAAAATAGTAGGTTTGACATCAATGACAAAATAATGATTGAAAACATACTTTAACAATGATTTCCCTTCTTCAATGATCTCTTTTCAATCAAATTTCAATAATAATCTTATTTAATTAAAAGAAAAACTATGTGTTAGTTAAATAATCTTATCTTATTTAATTAAATGAAAATCCCTCTTTTAATTAAATAAATAAATCCCCACTTAAAGCTCTTTTTTATGAAAAAATGAAATAAATCAATTAAAATCTTATAAAGATTCCTTTTCTTTGCACATATCTTTAAGTGGTGGGCTTTTTCATCATACTTTCCTTTATAGGGATTATCCCACATTTCTCTTGTGAGAAGCCTCCCACCTCCACACTTTCCTTTATAAGGAGCCATCTCCTCATTTGGATATATGTTTGTTGCTAAAGTATTGTTATGCTACAAGTTTGGAGAGTGATTTTGGAGGAGTTTTAGCATTAGGGTTTGAGCCTTAGGGTTTGGACATTGGAGCTTCATTGCAACTTCTCTCTTCTTGTCTTCTTCTCTCATGCATCCATGGCTACCATAATCATGCTTCATCTTTACATTTTCATATTAGCTTAGAGTCATATTTTCTTTCATAGGTTAATCTTGCATTGGTATTTTCTTTCATATATTAGATTTCCTTTCTTGCATTGCTTTGCATAGTTATCATGTAGATTAGCTTGAATCTTCATTTGTATGCATATTTGATCATCATGGATACTAGCACTCTTGATTTTCCTTTTTGAATCTCTCATTTTATGGTGTACTTGCATGGGCACAAACTAGGTCAAACTGAGGGCCTTCATTACAAACCCTTGCACTCCATGATTAGAGAGCTATGAGTCGCCATTTGACATCTCATTCTTGAGAAATCTTGGATATAATGACTCATAGAAGTTTTTTAATATTTTATCACACAAAATCTATGTGTCAAATGTGTTATTGAATCTTTAATGATTTAGGTTTACATTTCTACAAAGATGATTTTACCTAGGATAGTAACCTACAAAGTTTAAGCATTATATGATCTAATGTATACATGCATATTGAGTTTCTATGGATATGGGTTGACTAATATGTGAAAAGTTATATTTGTATATCTAGACCTTAGATAACTTATTCACCCCCCCTCTCAATTATTTTAAAGAATTCCAACAATTGGTATCAGAGTCATCTTCTTAAGAGGACTAGTTTGAAGGTACCAGAAGTGAAAGATCAAGATGTCAAAAAAAGAGGTATCCAAGCTTAGCAAGGACAACTTTCCTACATGGAAAAGTATAATGAAGTTACACCTAGGAGGTCTTGGAGATCATGCACAATATACCATTATTATTGATCATGTCAATCTTGTTGGAGCCCTAACTATTGAAGATCTTAAAAAGAAGAAAGAACACAATCAAGGAATGTTAGAGATTGCCTCTACCCTAAGTTATTCTAAGTTCAATGATATCAAGGGCTGTGATAGTGCAAAGAAGATGTGGGATTCTCTTCATACCATTTATGGAGGAGACACAAATGTTATGAGAGCCAAATCTGAAAGTCTTAGAGGTAAGTTTGATGATATGAGAATGGAAGAAGGTGAAAATGTTGCTCAATATTTATCTAAAATAAAAGATGTTGTTAATGATATAAGAGGAGCTACTAGTATTATTGATGGTGATACTATATTGAGTAAAGTATTGAGAACACTATTGCCCATCTATGCTATTAGATTTTCTGTCATACAAGAGTTGTGATGTATACCAAGTTTTAATCTAACTCTTGAAGGTTTGGCACGTAGGCTTACTACCTTTGAGCTCTCTAATTTTGATAATTTCAAACCTAAAAATTTTGAATATGCTTTCAAAGAAAGGTTGTCGTTAAAAGAACCTAAAGAGAAGAAGAAAAAGGTCAAATATGTTTCTAGTGATAGTGACATAGATGAAGATGTAGAACAACTTCGAGTACTGCTAGCAAGGAGATTTCATAGAGGCAAAGGAAAATTTAAAGGTAAGTTACCTATCATGTGTTTTAATTACAAAGAGGTTGGTCATATTACTGCTAGACATCCATAAAAGAACAATAGAAGTGGTGACAAATATAGAAGTAGAAGAGATGAGAACAACAAAGATTACAAAGACAAAGGCAAGAAGTCTTCCTATATTGTAGAGGAGGAAACCAAAGATGGATCAAAAGATCGTGATGATGAAATGGTGTATGTTTTAATGTAGAATGAATCTGATGAGGATGAGGTAACTGCACTAGTGTCTTGTGTGAACAAAAATGGTAGATGGATAATTGATAGTGGGTGCTCACATCACATGACTAGAGATTAAAGTAAGTTCATCACCCTAAATTATTATGATGTAAATAGTGTAAGGTTTGGTAATGATGCACCCTATTTGATAAAAAGGAAAAGGTTCTATCAAACTCACAAAAAATACTTTTATGTGAAAATGCTTGTTATGTTGAAGGAATTAACTATAATTTGTTGAGTGTGTCACAAATAAATAGTTTAGGTTGCAAGGTTGAGTTTGAGAACAAGATAGCTAAGATATATGACACTGATGTGATATTAATTGGGAAAGGTGATCAAACTTGAGGTAATCTATTTTATCTTGATAGGGATGATGCTAGTTGTCTTGTTGTAGAATTTGATGATGTGTGATTATGGCACAAGAGGTTATGTCATGTTAATTTTGATAACTTGGTTAGTTTCAGTAACATGAGAAGAGTCAGAGATCTGCCTAAGTTGAAGAAATCTGACAATATAATTTGCAAATAATGTCAGTTAGGCAAGATGAAAAAATCTAGCTTTAAGAGTAAGACTCACATCTCTAAGGGAATTTTGGAGGTTGTTCATATTGACTTGTGTGGACCAACTAATGTGAAAAGCTACAAGGGTGACAAGTACATTATGCTATTTGTTGATGATTATTCTAGGATGATGACAGTTATGTTTTTGAGATAGAAATTTGATGCTTTTCAAATGTTTAAGTGATACTTAGCAAGAGTTGAGAAGGAAACAGGTAAAATATTGAAATTATTGAGATTTGATAGAGGAGGAGAATTTACATCAAATGAGTTTGAGATGTTTTACAATAATATAGGAATCAAAAGATAGGCATTTGCACTGAAGACCCCTCCAAAAATTAGAATTGCTAAAAGGAAGAATAGATCTGTAATGAATTGTGATAGGACACTCATGATGGAGAATAATGTTTCTTTAAATTATTGGAGAGAGCTTGTAAGTACATTTGTCTATACCTTGAACCGTGTGTAAGTCAAGAAAGGTGTTGGCTTCCCAATTAGACCAATAACCTAGTTCTAAAAACACAACTCATGGACAGGACATCCAAAATGAGTAGTTATCTTTCTTATGGAGAAGAATCATTTACATTACTTCATTCTATCCATTGGATGTGATCAAATACATTATATATATACCAATCCAAATGACAAATTACAAAGTCATCTACAATACAAGTTTACACAAAAATACACAAAGTCGGCCCAATTGTAGTAACTAAGGTTCTGAAGACTAGCTCAGTAAGATTTTGATACTTGACATCCACTATCAATACTCGACATCATCATGCACTTGGTAGACGTGAAAGCTCAATCCATACTAATCACTTCCAAGTATTCTTGAACTCGGTCTACACTGGTGACTTGGTGAATATTGTAAAACTTGACATATAAAATGAATCACTTGATTCACACTACATAGCCTAATCAATGCTATCACTACCAACTCAATATAAATGGAATCACTTGGTTAACACTGAGTGGCTTGGTTTACACTAGATTCATATCATTGCAACTATGAACTTGGTAAGCACCACACAACTTGGTTTGTACTAAGGAACTCGATAAACCTTACAAAGCTCATTTTATATTGCTAATCACCATCATGGTAGAAATTGCTAGGCACAAATTGAATACTATCTCATGGACTTGGTAGCAACTATAGAACTTGATAGAGACTAAAATACTTGGTTAACTCTATTCATTATACAATATTCTTGGTAGAAACTTACAATCTAAATAAGTGTATGTCACTAATAACAAACATGATTGTAATGTCAACGCTATCATCTTTCCAATATCTTCTTTGCACCCCTCATGGAAACATGTCAATTTGTTTGATAAACTGCCACATTGTGAGAACTTTTCATTTAGAAAATCTTTTTTATAAAATAAATAACCATCATCTCTAGGACATAAGAATTGATCTAGTAATTATCTTGATGATTTTGGAAGGCAACTAGCACTAAAAATTTCAAACATTTCATTAGTATGCAAATTAGAACATAAGAAGCATAACACTTCATGGTGCATAGAAAACTCCACATGATATTTGCAGCAACATGTACTTTGAATCTTAAGAGGCACATAGTAAAATGGATTTATTGTTTTGAAATCCCTTTGTGATATATGCAATGTTGGATTAGTGTCACAAAACTATTTTAACAACATTGTTTGACTTCAAATAATTTTTTGGATGTTGGATATAGTCTTTATTGCCAATTCTCAACTTCAAAACATCCTTTTCATTTGTTGACACTGTTGAGCTAGAGTGCCAAAATTGTGCAATTTGTTCATTTACACCCTTACTTAGTTTCTTATCATAATGTGGAAGTCTCTCACAATAAGCCAATGTATCACTTTGAAGAGGATCGTCAAGTCTCTCTCTTCTTTCAAGTGCTCTACAAAAAGTTGTATGACTTATGTTCAAGTCAACACAAGTTTTTTCTAATAAATCTCTCTTTTCTCAAATGATAGGAAATAAAGAGAGAGAAGGGAGGTGATCATATTTCCCAATAAGATTTTTGTTCCTTATTTTGAATCACACAAAAGGGGATAGCATTGAATGGTATAATGGGTTTGTGTTCTTGATAATAAATCTTGTGAAGAAAAGAAAGGGGGAGGATTGAATGGTCTAGTGGGTTTGTGTTCTTGATAGTCAACCCCAAAACATTTCACCTTGCAGTGGCTTTATACTCCTATATTATGAGAATAGTTAATGTATGCACTAGGATAGGTCAAATAGTCTAGCAAGTGTATGTGGAATGTTATTCAAAAAAACCAAGACATGTAAAAGGAGAGAGTAGTTGGCCCTAGTAAGTTGTGTCATGCTAGTGTATTCTATACGTTGTGTTTGAACATATGAAAAGGCTAAGGGGATCATGTATGCCCTCTATTAAGATGGATTTTTTTTCCTTACTTTAACATCTTAATGAAGTGATGGAGGATAGATAAATTTTAACATCAAGATAGTATCCACAAGGAACACCCAGTCCAAACCAAAGAGGTCATCATTCCTATGAGGTCATGGAAGGATAGAATGTAGACACACCATGCTAGAAGTAAAAAATGAAATCCTTGAAAAAAGAGGATACACTATTATGAGTCTCCAAGGTAAGTGATCTATCTACCATGGAAAAACTACTTGCTAATAATATAAAATTGGATGTGACATGATAAAAAAATAACACTCACTAAAGAAAATAATGGATATTTAGTGAGAAAGTCAAGATGAAGGAAATGATTCTCATTTCCCCCCAAGTATAGGAACAATATTAAGGAAAACAACATATTATGCTACTCACAAAGAAAACCATGTATGAAAATGAGCTCCAAGAAAGGAGGCAAAAAAATTTACATGACATGGACAAGAAAAATAGGGAATTAAAGAAATAGGATGAAAAAGAGAGCTCATTAACATGAGATATGTGAATAGCCCCATTATTTATGGGTTGTTGTATCTTAAAATATAAATCTTGAAAATAATTAGTAGATTGATCATGATAACAATGATACATGCAAAATATAAGATTTATGAGTTTTGGAATGTATGTTTCTTTTTATGTTTAGGTATACTAATCACCTTAGCATAAAGAAGTCTACGTAAAGTAAGTTCTTGATTAGTAGGAGAATATATGTGAGAGGATGTGGAGAGAGAAAGTGATGCAATACTTTGTTGCACACATTGTAGATTATGATCAACAACGGTGTTAGGAAAGTTCATATGCCCCCCATTTCCTAAGGGCATATTATTTTTAACAAAAGACTTAATAGGTTAATCATAAGTGGAAGTAGAAACAAATTTGGTGAAAAGAGGAGCTGCATGATTTCACATGAATAGAAAGTTCTTAACTCTATATTCTCCAATAAAGGTTGATGGAAATCTAAGGATCCCTAATCATCACCTAGAAGCATACCTATAGAAGGAGGATCATCATTAGATTGTTAATTTTTTTGTTCCTTGATATTTACACAACTATTTTGTATAGTTTTCACATGAAGAGTGTACATCATATTATTTTAGATAAACTTTATTTTGTGATGAAAAGTTGATAGAACTACATGCATAGCATGTAATCAAGATATACCCAAAAGAAGATTGTAATTGAGAGGCCCATGCATAAAATGAATTTGAGTATTTAGAACAACTAGACCTACTTTGATAGGTAAATTGATTGTGCCCAAAGTTTTCTTAGAAACATTATGAAAGCCATAAATATTATTAATGCTAGGTGTGATATGTGAAGGATAAATATTAATTTATTTGATTATATCCAAACTACAAATATTAATCCTAGATCCATTATCAACTAGAGTTCGATGAATAAGGTTACCATTTACTAGGAAAACTACCATAAGAGCATCATGGTGATCTTGAATCTCTTGAGGAGGTAAGTATTCATGAGCAAACACAATTTAAAGTGGGATTGATGAAGTATTCATGCATTTTAAAAATGTATTTGAACCAACCCAATGTGTTCCTAAGGGTCCTAAGGTTCTTAGGAACATATATTGTCATGAAATGTGTTGATAGGGGTTATTGGTTAACCTATAACCCATCTCGATGCATTGGAACCAACCCAATACATCCTTAGGGGCCCTAGGACCCCTAGGGACATTCATTGTCATGAAATCAACTAAGAGGGTTCGTAGGTTAACCTGTGACCCCTTTTGACGTATTAGAATTAACCAAATACATCCCTAGGGGTCTTAGGGCTCCTAAGAACATACATTGTAATGAAATGCATTGATAGGAGTCATACATTAACCTATGACTGCTCTCAATGCATTAGAACCAACCAAATGCATCCCTAGGGGCCATAGGGACCATAGGAACATATGTTGTAATGAAATACATTGAGAGGGGTCATAGGTTAATCTATGAAACCTCTTGACACATTAGAATCAACCAAATGTATCCCAAGGGTTCCTAGGGCCTTTAGGGATATACATTGTCATGAAATGCATGGATATGGGTCATAGGTTAACCAATGACCCCTGTCAACACATTGGAACGAACCAAATGCTTCCCTAGAGGCCTTAGGGCCACTAGGTACATACGTTGTCATGAAATGTGTCGAGAGGTGTCATAGGTTAACCTATGACCCCTCTCGATGCATTAGAACCATTCAAATGCATCCCTAGGGGTCCTAGGGCTCCTAAGGACATACATTTTAATGAAATGCATCGATAGGGATAATAGGTTAACCTATGACCCCTCTCAATGCATTTCATGACAATGTATGTCTGAGACACATTAAAACCATCCTTATGGGCCCTAGGACCCCTAGGGACAAACGTTGTCATAAAATGCATTAAAAGGGGTCATAGGTTAACATAAGACCCCTCTTGACACATTTGAACCAACCAAATGCATTTTTAGAGGTCCTAGGGCCCCTAGGGACATATGTTTTCATGAAATTCATCACTGTCTTGACACATTAGAACCAATCAAATGCATCTTTAGGGGCCCTAGGACCCCTAGGGACAGATGTTGTCATGAAATGCATTGATAGGGGTCATAGGTTAACCTATGACCCCTATTAAAGCATTAAAACCAACCAAATGCATCTGTAGGGGTCCTAGGTCCCTAAGGAAATATGTTATCATGAAATACGTCAAGAGGGGTCATAGGTTAACCTATGTCCCCTCTCAATGAATTAGAACCAACTAAATGCATCCCTAAGGCTCCTAGGGCCCCTAAAAACATACATTGTCATGAAATATATTGAGATTGGTCATAGGTTAACCTATGATCCCTATCAATGCATTTGAACCAACCAAATGTGTCCTTTGGGGCCTTAGGACACCTAGGAATATACATTGTCATGAAATGCATTAAGAGGGGTGGTAGTTTAACCTTTGACCCCTCTCAATGCATTAAAACTAACTGAATGTGTCCCTAGGGGTCCTAGTGCCCCTAGGCACATAAGTTATCATGTTATGTGTTGATAGGGGTCATACATTAACCTATGACCTCTCTTGATGCATTAGAACCAACCAAATCTTAGGGACATACATTGTCATGAAATGCATCAAGACTTTGGTGAGTTAGCCTGTGACCCCTCTCAATAAATTAGAACCAATCAAATGCCTCCCTAGGTGTCCTAGGGCCCTTAGGGACATACATTTTTATGAAATGCATTGATAGGGGTTATAGGTTAACCTATGAACCCTCGTAACACATTGGAAACAACACAATGCATCCCTAAGGGCCCTAGGATGCATAGGGACATATGTTGTCATGAAATCAATGCATTGAAACCAATCAAATGCATCCTTAGGGGTCCTAGGGCCCCTAGGGACAGACATTGTTATAAAATGCATTGAAAGGGTTCATAGGTTAACTTATGACCCCTCTCAGTGCATTAAAACCAATCAAATGTGTCCCTATGGGCCCTAGGGGCCCTAGGGACATATATTGTCATGAAATGCATTGAGAGGTGTCATAGGTTAATCTATGACCCCTCTCAATGCATTAGAACTAAAAAAATGCATCCCTAGGGGTCCTAGGGCCCCTAGGGACATATTTTGTCATTAAATACATTGATAGGGGTCGTAGGTTAGCCTATTACACCTCTCGATGCATTAGAACCAATCCAATGCATCCCTAGGGGCCTTAGGACCCCTAGGGACATACGTTGTCATGAAATGCATCAAGTGGGGTCATAGGTTAACCTATGACCCCTCTTGACACATTAAAACCAACCCAATGGATCATAGGTCATAATAATAATAATAATAACAATAATAATATACGTTGTCTATAATATATTTAATAATTATAGTAAAAATCATATATATTAATATATTATATTTATATGTCATAATAATAATAACATATATTACGTTATTATATTTAATAATAGTTGTAATAATAATAATAATATAACATAATAATCATAATTCAATATAATATAATATTAATATATAATAAGAATCGTAAATAAATCAAATATAA
Source organism: Cupressus sempervirens (assembly GCA_028749045.1). Classification (NCBI taxonomy): domain Eukaryota; kingdom Viridiplantae; phylum Streptophyta; class Pinopsida; order Cupressales; family Cupressaceae; genus Cupressus; species Cupressus sempervirens. The sequence goes on from CM053783.1 coordinate 881,874,328, forward strand.
TAATAATCCTATATATATATAATAATAATAATAATCCTATATATATGAATCATCATACATTATCCGTAATTCCCTCCAAAATTTGGACATCAAATTTGGATATTCAATCTAAAATCGGATATCAGATTTATTATCATATATCTGATCTTAGATTTGATACCCGATTAAACTAATATATATTAATCATACATAATAATAATCCTATATATATTAATCATCATACATTGTCTATAAATCCCTCCAAAATTTGGGCATCAATATCGGATATCCGATCTAAAATTGGATATTCGATTTATTATCAGATATTTGATCTTAGATCAGATACTCGATTAAACTAGCATGATTTTTCCAACATATTCCCTATCACTACAAACCCAAAAAGATCACTTTTTGTGGGCCATTTTCATGGGTTTTGGGAAAATTGACTTTTTGGGGCCCAAACGATTGAAAAATGTTTGATAATATATCATTAGGTGTCAAATATTGTCATCTAAATGGGGAATAGTAGTCGTCGAAAGGCTAAACACAAAAGGAAGGTATCCAATGAAGACATTGCAACATATAGGGAAAGGGACAAGATAAATCATCGAAGGAAAAAATAATGTATTTTAAATGTGAGTCAAGTTGATAATGTATTGGTTGAAGGTAAAGTCATAGAGTTAGATAATGAATATGTGGAGTTGGGGAATGAAAATGTATGAATTGATAACAATAATGTCGAGATTGAAAATTTAGAGAATGAAAATTTGGAGGATGAAATTGCATGATTGACCATGCCCAGCATGAAAATGCATAGGAACCTTACATATCTCCTAATTATAATCGATATGAAGATTCTAGAACACCAAAATGGATAATTGAAATTGATGAAATGATTATTACCAATTTGGAAGGGAAAAAATTAGAAAGAACCATTTGGTTATGGGCTTCAAGACTATATAAGATGTTTTTTGGAAACAAGACAAAGGTGGAGCAATTTACACTTTTTATGCACTTATTAAAGATGCAAAAGATGAGACCTGTGCTTTCCAAATTGAAGATTCATGTCAATAAAAAATTGGAAAGAAATGCCATTATTGTGAAAAAAAATTTAGTGCTCTCAATAGCCTTGGGAAAAATGGTAGGGAGAAGGATATGAGAGTTGCTCAAAGGGTTATTACAACATCTTTGATAAGTTATCATTTGAGAAAGGGTAGATATATGAGACAAATTTGTATTGACTTGAACCTAAATCATACTACTTTGAGAAGATCACTTAGTAGACGAGGGAGAATTGATGATCCTCTTCAAAATAAAACATGGGCTTTTGGTGGGAGACTTCCACGTTTTGTTAAAAAGCTATCGAATGATTTGAAGGAAGAAATTACACAATTTTGGCACTCTATCTCAAGAGTATCTCCCAATGCTAAAAATGTGTTAAAGTTGAGAATTGGCATCAGAGATTGCATGCCACATCCTTAACATTATTTGGAGGTAAGTCAAACTATGTTTTTCAAAAAAATTAGAGAGAGTCATCCAAGTATTCATATATTGCAAAGGGATTTTGAATCTTTGAAGTCATTTTATTGTGTGCCACTTAAAATTTGAAATACATGTTGCAAATATTATGTCGAGTTTTCTATGCACCATGAATTATTATGCTCCATCCGTTCTACTTTGCATAGTAAAGAAATGTTGGAGTTTTGTGGTGCTAGTGGGCTTCTAGAATAATCAAGAGACTTGTTAGATCATTTTTTATGCCGTAGAGTTGACGGTTGTTTCTTTTATAGAAATGCCTGCTTAAATGAGAAGTGTTCAAAATTTGGTGGCTTATCCAAGTTTGACACATGTTTCCATGAGGGGTGTAAACAAGATCTTGGAAAGACAATAGTAAAAAAAAGGTATATGAAATAGTGAAATACACATTGAAGAATGGGGTTGAGGGCTCTAGATGTGAATTGGTTGCAAAAGAAATAAATGTGGCTAGTTTTATTTAAGATTTCAAGACAAATCTTTTCTACAAGTATGCAAGACATAGTCACAGGTCTCAGTGGTTGGATAAAAAATTTAGAATGTGTAAGGAGACCTTTTCCATTAACACTATTATATCAGTTGTTGACTTTTCTAAGAACTACACATTGCAACCTCAAAATGAGACACAATCTTAGTATTACAACTCCATTCAGATTACTATTTTTGTCCACATAACATATAGACATGCCCCTGATAGTGCAAAAGATAATCAGAAGATTATTAGAGAGCATCATTTTTATATGAGTGATGATAGATATCACTCTCATGAGTTTGCGCAACATTATTTTGAGAATTATATTGATTTCTTACAAGAGCATGCAATTTTTATGGATAGACATATCATTTGGTTAGATAACTATATAGGTCAATTCAAGAATGCTCGCATCTTTTATTGGTTGTGTAGGATGCACTTAGAGAGGGGGGTGCCTCATATTTGGAGTTTTTTTGAGTTTGGCCATGGGAAAGTGAAATGTCCCTTTTCTGATTTTATATGATATTTCAAGCCTCTAATCAGATCTTTAAGATCAAACAACCAATCTTTCAAAGATCCACCAATTTCTCAATAAACCCCAAATCGGGTATGCCGAAAATAGTGCCAAAAACTTCACAGCTTCACATATTATTAGTAAATCTGAAAGTGGACATTTTTTTATAGAAATTTCAGTAGCATAACAGCCTATAAAATGACATTTTTAGATCTGTATAAAATTTACACAACAGCTCACAAGGGGGGACTCTTGATTCAATAGTACATAGGTTCTTTTGGTTGGTTGACAAAGGGCCCATAGGTGATAGATCAGATTGTGCTATAGTGAGAGACTCATAAAAAATGCATTCATTCTAGAGCTTTGATTATAGTACATTTACCATTTGGACATGACTACTAGCTTGCTTTGGTCCTAGTTATTTTAAGTGTGATTGGGATTACTATGAGTCAAGTGAGTGGGTGGACACATGGGCTGACATAGGCAAGAGGGTGAATAACTAGGGCCAAAGGTTCACCCAGCTATCCAAACCACCCTACAAGAGTTAACACAATAGAAACAAACACAAAGAACAACAACCAAAGGAGGAAGAAGAGTGAAATACTTTTATTGATTCATCAAGATATCTTCATACACGCCTAGCTGTAAGGCCTTATGGGTTATGGCCAATTACAAATACATTCACATTCAAAGATCCAACTTCAAATTTGCACTTTTAGTTTTGCTCTCTAATCTGTTATCTCTGAAACTTCTTCTCCCAAAAACTTCTTTCTCAAAAACTTGCCTAAATACTCTATATATACTTGACAAAATGGCTTACATAACATTCTAGAACATGTAGAAGCCACAAGTTGGCTCTCAGCAAATATAACTACCTATACTAAAATTAAATGTGAGCAAAGTTGGCCCAAATAGGAACTAGACATAGATTACTCGACAAAAGAAAGCTTTCCAAAATTGGCACTCAGCATACACTGGGTAACTCAGCACATGAAGAAACACTCAGCATGCACTAAGTAACTCAGCACATGAAGAAACACTTGGCATACACTAAGAAACTTGGCACATGAAGAATTAGTCAGCATACACTGGGTAACTCGACACATGAAGGAATGCTATAGTAACTTGGCACATGAAAGACTACTAGGCACATGAAGGAACTACTAGGCATAAAATGAGTAGGATAACAAAGCAACCCAGGATGCTCCTGCATCATGGGCTTCACATTATCTTACTCCATTGGCTATCATACCCTCTATCAGAAATGATGACTGGAAAGTTCACTTGAGCATAACCATCTATTAGATCTTTTTCAGCCATGACATGTCTTTGCATTGGTTGCACCATAGGGAAATGGTGGAAAATTAGATTATTGGTTATCATGTTCTATAAGAGGTAAAAAAACTTGCACAACCAATCATAGATGATGATGGATTCACATATCCTACTAGTTCAATGGTTGTCACTAGAACATGGCTATAGATATACATGCCTAAAAGGAATGAAATTCCTACATTTGAAGACTATCAGAGGTACAAAGTAATTCTCATATATTCACATCTTATTATAGCAACAAATTTAAAGTTATTGAAGCATCAAGGAAGACCAAAAGTAAAATAACTTTTTACTATTATTAATGCTGAACAAGAAGCCTTGTTGGAGACCATAAAATAGAGAGAGGACCCTACTAGAACACTCAACTAGATATATTTACTTCTTATGTTATTTTTTTCATAATGATTCAGTGAACTGATAATTATCATGTTTAATACAATAAGTTACTAATATTTTCTATGATATTGGAATGTAGGTACATGATGAAGAGTAGCCAAGCATAAAAATAAAAAACTAAAAAAGGAGTAAAATGAAGAAAAATCTATTCTCTTTTTGACACTACGATTTTTGGTAGTTGTGTATTGATGTAATAATGATGAAACACTTGATATATTGTAAATGTAAACTTGTTGATTTAATTTAAGAAACAAAGATGATTTTAATTAATGCAATTTATGTGGTGGGACCTAAAAAATGATGATTTTAATACATGCTAACACCAAATTTGCATTGTTCCAAATGCCAAAAACTTGAGAAAGGTAAAAAAAATGTTTTTTCTTTTAATACTAACCCTAGTGACAGCCTTGTTCTAGCCACAAAGAGCCTCCATCGTCTGTAGCCACCCTATACTAAGGAGTCTCCAAGGTGCTCTAAGTATGTATCGAGGTCGATCTTCTGAAGGTTTTAACTCAGAGCTCATGAGATCTATCGATGAAACATTGAATGCTACAAGATGGTGATGTTGAGGCCTAAAATAACCTATCTCATTTTTTAAAGATCATAATCTATTTGAATTCGGCACAATGATCTCGCTATATGCCAAAACTCATAGTGTGCCTCAGTTCATAGGTGCACCACAACATATCTTTGAAATTTCTAATCTTAGCATTAAATCATTAGTGCCATTAGCTCTAGATGGGTAGGTGAACCCTAGTGACACCCTTGTTCTAGCTACAAAGAGCCTCCATCATCTGTGACCACCTTGTACTGATGATGGGGACAGCAACCCAACAACAACCGAATAGACACAATAGAAAGGGGGAATTATATTAACTGAGAAAATATGCTAGTACAAATAGTGCAGAGAAAATAAACTTCAAAACATGCCCTACGGGCTTACAATAGCATAAATCTGGAGAATATTTCTTCTTATAGCACCTCCTCTGAAACTCCACCCCGAACTGCCTTTTACAATGCCAAAAATCTCCTTAAATAGACCCTGAAGGGTTAAGGACTAGGAGTACAGTCTAGAAAGTGCTAGTAGGCATCCACTGACAAAATAGAAGGTTCCAGAAGCCACGTTAGAAGTCGGTGCAAATCTAGAAGAATCCAGAAATGGTAGCCGAACTTCTGGGAGGCATAACTTTTTAACCGTAGCTCCGATTGACGAACCGTTTACATTTTCAGAAAGCTCTCGAAGCGCTCTATAGCCCTATGGAAAAGCTTCGCTCGTCCCCCATTTTTCAACCCTTTTCGAGGTCATTTAATGCCCCAAACCTGACTTTGAAGCATTCTTAAGAGGTCTCCAAAACTTGAAAAATTGCAATAACTTTCAAACCGTGGGGCCTTTTGACTTGATTCTTTTTCTGGAATGCTCTAAATCTCAATTACATTCATCTGGCCAAGTCACACCTTCTAGGTCACCAAAATGATGGCCAAATTGCATGCTCCTATTTTTTTCAGGATTTTCAAATGCACTGATAGTTGAACTATGAGAGTTGGAACCTTTATTTGAGCCAAATGGGTATCCAAAAATGTAAAGACATGAAACAGAAACTAAGTCTAAGTACATTTTTTTTTTTTGGGTGACACAGGATTGCCCTTATACCTCTGGATGCTCCTGCATCAGACACCCAGGGTAGATTGAAAAGTGACCCTGTCACTTTATGGATGGTACAAGAAATCTCAAATGGGAAACCTCAGCTACTGAAATCCAAGTTGAGTCCTCGATCGGCCATCCTTTCCATTTGACCAAATACTCTTCATACTGCCTGTTTCTGGTACTCCTACCCACACGATGATCTAGAATGTCTTCTATCTCCTCCTTCTTAGAAGAAGGAATTGGACATGGCTCTAAAACCAGCTCCTCATTTGCACCATCATCATGATACTCTGTTAAATCTGCAATGTTGAAAATGGGAGAAATGTGAATACCATCTGGCAGATCCACCTCATATGCATTTCCTGAGTTATGTTTCTTCAAAATTTTGTAGGGGCCAAATTTCTTCATTTTTAGCTTGTTGTAAGTACCAACTGGAAATCTTTCTTTTCGTAAGTGCACCATAACTAGATCCCCTACTTGGAATTCCTTATGTCTTCTCCTTGCATCAGCCCTAGCTTTATACTCTTGATTCATCTTGATAATGTGTGCTTGAACCTCCTCATGTAGACACTTGATGTGTTCAGCAAATTCCTTAGCTTCAGCACTTGTTCTCTCCCCTTGTTCTATCTATAGCAATAGGTTCTTTACAAGCTTTCCATGCTTCAGCAAAATCAGGATCCTCGGGGTACAAATTCTTGAGTTCATCAAACCCAACTACTTCAACCTGCATTGTTGTAAGCAAAAACTGTCTCCTACTTAATGCATCTGCAACCCTGTTAGATTTTCCACTTCTATGCTTCAACACAAATGTATAACTCTGCAAAAATTCTACCCACTTCATATGCCTCTGATTCAATTTACCTTGGCTATTTAGGTACTGTAATGCTTGATGATCAGTATACAAAACAAATTCCTTTGGCAATAAATAATGCCTCCATTTCTTTAGGGCTTGAACTATTGCATAGAACTCTTGATCATAAACAAAATACTTCTTCTTTGCATCATTCAATTTTTCACTAAAATATGCAATAGGCTTACCTTCTTGGCTTAATACAGCCCCAATAGCACTACCACTAGCATCACAATCCACCTGGAACACTTTTCTAAAATCTGGAAGTGCCAACACAGGTTGTTCAGTCACCTTCTTCTTTAGCAATTCAAAACTTCTCGCAGCTGCTGCAGTCCATTTGAACTCTTTTCTATCCCCTCTTATTGTATCAGTTAGAGGTGCACATATGCCACTGAAATTCTTAATAAACTTCCTGTAAAAACTAACTAGACCATGAAATGATCTTACCTCAGTAGCAGACCTTGGAGTAGGCCATTCCAAGATGGCTTTTACCTTCTCTGGATCCATTTTGAGACCTTCAGGTGATATAACAAATCCCAAATAGACTAACTCCCTTTTTGCAAAGACACACTTCTTTAGATTAATTAATAGTTTCTCTTCCCTTAGCCTTTCAAAGACACTACGAATATGCAGTAAATGTTCTTCCAAAGTCTTGCTGAAAATTAAAATATCATCCAAATAGACAATAACAAATTTTCCCAAGAACTTCTTAAGTACCTCATTCATGAGCTGCATGAAGGTGCTTGGGGCGTTCGTCAATCCAAAGGGCATGACTAACCACTCATAAAGACCCTCCTTGGTCTTGAAGGTTGTTTTCCACTCATCTCCTTCTCGAATCCATATTTGATGATAGCCACTCTTCAGATCTATCTTTGTGAAGTACTGAGCTCCACTCAAGCAGTCCATAACATCATCCATCTTTGGTAAAGGAAATCGGTACTTGATGGTTATCCTATTTATAGCTCGAGAATCTGTACACATCCTTCACTCTCCATCCTTCTTTGGTTCAAGTACTACAGGTACTGCACATGGACTCAAGCTCTCTTGAATCAAGCCCTTCCTCAATAGCTCCTGAACCTGTCTATTTAGCTCCTCTGTTTCAGTAGGAGTCATCCTGTGAGCAGCCTTGTTAGGCAAACTAGCTCTTGGAATTAGATCTATCTGATGACTTATTTGCCTTACTAGTGGCAATCCATCTGGAACATTATCAGAAATAATATCTCCAAATTCTCCTAGTAAATCTGAAACTTCAAATGGTATTTCACTACTACCTTCTTTATCTTTCCTAGGAATCAAAGCATAGCACATACGCTGATGTTTCATGCCATCTAAAAACTTCCTTCCATCAACAAGACAAATCCTAGCACTGCTACATACCTTTTCACCTTCCTTGTTCATGGGCTTCAATTTGTGGTGAACTCCATCCTTTGTCAGAGAGTATGTGTTTGCATGTCCATTATGTATTGCATGTCTATCAAACTACCATGGTCTACCCAACAATAGATGGCAAACATCCATCGAAATAACATCACATAGAACTTCATCATGGTAACTCCCAATTTTGAATTTTACTAAACATTGTTCACTTACCAGGACCTTATGATCATCTTTTACCCAAGAAATCCGATAGGGCTGGGGATGTTTCTCCCTCTTGAGCTTCAGCTTAGAGACCATCTCTTCTGATACCATGTTATCAGTGCTACCACCATCAATGATCACATCACAACATTTATCCTCACACTTGCATCTAGTATGGAACAAACTCCTCCGTTGTCTTGGTTCATTTTCACCACTTAGTAGGACTCTTCCATTTACCAAGGTCTCTCCTCTTTCTGCATCCTCTGAATGTGATGATTGTGCATCCTCATCCACATGAGCAACCCTAGCTTGGCCCTCAGCTCTCCTATTTGTCCTTCCTTGTCATTGAGGGCATTCAAAGGCATGATGGCCTTCTTCATTGCAATGGTAATAGGTACCACGGAAGCCTCCTCTTCCTTGTCCACGTCCTCTACCTCTTCCTCTTTGATTCCCAAAATCTTGATCACGGGAGCGGTTGAAACCCTCATTCCTCTGGTTCCTGCTAGTACCCTCATCTTCATTTTTCTTTTGAGTTTCATTGTGGCCTCCAGATGATCTACCGCTTCCCCTTCCTCCTTGACCGTGCCCTCTTTGTCTTCCTCCAAACCTTTTACTCAGCTTCTCTTCAACTCGTAGGGCAAACTGGTATGCTTCTTCAACGCTGGTCATTCTTACCAGACTTAATTCCTCTTGGATGCTAGGTCGTAGCCCACTGATATAACGAGAAACCTTCTCCTTATTTGCTTCTGCATGCCCTGCTCTAATTAGGAGTCGGTAAAACTCCTCTGTATATTCTTGGACTGATCTTCCTACTTGCTTTAACCCATGCATCTTCTTAAACAGATCAAGCTCGTAGTCCACAGGAATGAACTGCTTTTTTAATTTGTCCACCATGTGATCCCATCTTGTGATCTTCTCCTTTCCTCTTCTAAGTCTTTCCAGTTGAACCTCTTGCCACCAGATTTTGGCATGGCCTTTCAGTTTGGCCTTTGCAAACTTAACCCTATCTGGGTCCCTTATATCCTCATACTCAAAGTATTCTTCCAGTTCATTGATCCAATCGATCAACTCATCTGGTTTCAAATTTCCTGAAAATATACCCACTTCAATTTTAGGTCTTTTCCCAAACCTAGTAATGGCCCTAAAAAGCCTTTCCTCTATAGGATTCAGAACTTCCCCGTCAACTTCCATTACTTCCTCTTCATTGTCATCCTCACTATTGTCATCTACGGCAATATTTGCTCCTCTACGAAGCTCCTCTTGCAATGCTTGTACCTGTCTCTGGAGGGCTCTAACCTCCTTAGGATCAATAGCTCTGGCCCTTCTGCCTTGCTCTCTTCGTGGAGGCATCCTCTAACTCGAACCCACAACCACACAGTCCTGGTGCAAACTGCCTCACAGTCGGTGCTCTGTCTACACACTCAAGAACACCCGCTCTGATACCACTTGATGGGGACAGCAACCCAACAACAACAGAATAGACACAGGGAATTATATTAACTGAGAAAATATGCTAGTACAAACAGTGCAGAGAAAATAAACTTCAAAACATGCCCTATGGGCTTACAATAGCATAAATCTGGAGAATATTTCTCCTTATAGCACCTCCTCTCAAACTCCACCCCGAACTGCCTTTTACAATGCCAAAAATCTCCTTAAATAGACCCTGGAGGGTTAAGGACTAGGAGTACATTCTAGAAAGTTCTAGTAGGCATCCACCGACAAAATAGAAGGTTCCAAAAGCCACGTTAGAAGTCGGTACAAATCTAGAAGAATCCAAAAACGGTAGCTGAACTTCTGGGAGGCATAACTTTTGAACCGTAGCTCCGATTGACGAACCGTTTACATTTTTGAAAAGCTCTCAAAGCGCTCTATAGCCCTATGCACAAGCTTTGCTCGTCCCCCATTTTTTGACCCTTTTTGAGGTCATTTAATGCCCCAAACCTGAATTTGAACCATTCTTAGGAGGTCTCCAAAACCCGAAAAATTGCAATAACTTTCAAACCGTGGGGCCTTTTGACCTGATTCTTTTTTTGGAATGCTCTAAATCTCAATTACATTCATCTGGCCAAGTCACACCTTCTAGGTCACCAAAATGATGGCCAAATTGCATGCTCCTATTTTTTCAGGATTTTCAAATGCACTGATAGTTGAACTATGAGAGTTGGAACCTTTATTTGAGCCAAATGGGTATCCAAAAATGTAAAGACATGAAACAGAAACTAAGTCTAAGTACATGTTTTTTTTTTTGGGTGACACAGGATTGCCCTTATACCTCTGGATGCTCCTACATCAACTGAGGACTCTCCAAGGTGCTCTAAGTGTGTTTTGAGGTCAATCTTTCGAGGGTTGTAACTCAGAGCTTGTGAGTGCTATTGATAAAATTTCAAATGTTACAGGATGGTCATGCTAAGGCCTAAAATAACCTATCTCATTTTCAAGAGATCACATTCCATTTGGACTTGGCACAACGATCTTGCTTGATGCCAAAACTCGTAGTGTGCCTTAGTTCTTAGGTACACCACAGTGTAACTTTGAAACTGCTAATCTTGACATCGAATCATTAGTGCCATTAGCTCTAGATGGGTGGGTGAACCATAGTAACACCCTTGCTCTAGTGGAAAAGATCCTCCATCATCTATGGCCACCCCATACCAAGGTGTCTCCAAGGTGCTCTAAGTGTGTTTTGAGGTCGATCTTTCAAGGGTCATAACTCAGAGCTTGTGAGGGCTATTGATGAAACATCAAATGCTATAGGAAGGTCATGTCGAGGCCTGAATTAACCTATCTCATTGTTAAGATATCACATTATGTATGGATTTGGCACAATGATCTCATTCGATGCCAAAACTCATAGTGTGCCTTAGTTGATAGGTGCACCACATTGTAACTTTGAAACTGCTGATCTTGGCATCAAATCATTAGTGCCATTAGCTCTGGATGGGCAAGTGAACCCTAATAAAACCCTTGTTCTGGCCATAGAGAGCCTCCATCATCCACGGCCACCCCATACTGAGGAGTCACCAAGGTGCTCTAAGTGCATTTTGAGGTTGATCTTTCGAGGGTCATAACTTGAATCTCATGAGGGATATCAATGAAATTTTAAATGCTATAGGATAGTGATTTCAAGGCCTCAAATAAACTATCTCATTTTTGAGATATCACATTCCATTTAGATTTAGCATAGTGATCTCGCTCGATGCCAAAACTTGCAGTGTGCCTCAGTTCATAGGTGCACCACAATGTAACTTTGAAACCACTAATCTTGGCATTGAATAATCAATGCCATTAGCTCTAGATGGGTAAGTAAACTCTAGTGAAAACCTTATTCCAACTGTGGAGAGCCTCCATTGTCTACGGCCACCCCGTATGGAGGAGGCTCCAAGGTTCTTTATGTGTGTTTTGAGGTTGATCTTCCAAGGGTTGTGACTCAGAGCTTGTGAGGGCTATCGATGAAATTTTGAATGCTAAAAGATAATCATGTTGAGGCCTAGAATAACCAATCTCATTTTTGAGAGATCACATTGCATTTGGATTTGGCACAGTGATCTCGCTTGATGAAAAAACTTGTAGTGTGCCTCAGTTCATAGGTGCACCACAATGTAACTTTGAAAGCATTGATCTTGGCATTAAATCATTAGTGCCATTAGCTTTGGATGGGTAGGTGAACCCTAGTGACACCCTTTTTCTAGCTGCAAAGAGTCTCCATCATTCGTGAGCACACTATACCAAGGAGTCTCCAGGGTGCTCTAAGTGTGTATTGAGGTCAATCTTCTGAGGGTCATAACTTGGAGCTTGTGTGGACTATCAATAACCCCTTACCAAGTTTGGTGAAATAATCTAATTAAGAATTTAAAGTTATAGAAAAAATTGCTCAAAATTGCAAAAGTTACAAAATTTCAATTTTGTAACTTTTTCTTAAAAAGTGAAAATGAGTGCAAAGAGTTAGTTAGGGGTTTGAGCATGACCATAGAAGGTTGGAAACACCTATAGAAGGTGTGAAATGATAGAATGCATTAATGAAGCTAGTTTTCACAATGATAGAATGCATTACTCGATGGTTGGATTGAGGAAATGAAGTATGGTTCAAAAGTTATGAATGATTGTGTTTGGGTGTATGCAAAGGATAGCAAAAACATATGTTTTGGATGATTTGGTTCCTAAGTTTTGTTAAGTGGATCAGTATGGGTAATCTGATCAACGTGAGAAATGTATAAATGTTATTCATATCGATATGGTATTGGGGAACCAAGTTAAAAAGGTTTGATCCAATCAAGTCTCTTAAGTTGGGATATTTTGAGGTTATGTTGAAGTTGAAAAGTTGTAGTATGAGGATAGTAACAAAGTGAAGGGCTAGTTATCAAAGATTATGAGTCTAGGAATGAGTTCATGGTTGGGAATAGAATGCATGATAGAATTTCAAATTCAACATTACATCCGAATTTGATAATAAAGGTTGTTAAAATGTTATTCCCAAATTATTGCATTTGAATCGAATATAACAAACATGATCAAAATTAATGATATTCCATAAACATGAATAATACACATGATCCATGATAAGTTGAACAATACTAGATACAAAATTAATATGTATATCATTGTTCACATAAATGAAAAAAACATATATCAAAATACATGTATACATAGAAAAATTACACAAACATATATCAAAGCTCATGTATCCATATACAAATTATACAAATATATATCAAAATACATAGATCCATATACAAAATGTGGCTGATCATGCCATTAGAATGTGTATAATATCAATGTTTCTATAAACAATATGGCATATGCCATCTCAAAATGTCTCATGACACATCCTATTACAACTATACTATCCTAGGCTACTAGTGGATGATCAAAATGTAGCCTCTTCACTGCACTAGGTGGATTGGATGCCTCCTACATTAAAAAAAAGGAAAACCCAAAGTTAGACTACTAAATTTATAAGATTCTTTGTATCTAACATTGAATTCCTCAAATGCATAATGATCTTTTTTTAATGAAGATTTATACTATTAAACTTTCATCATAAATACCTCTCTCATTGACCTCCTGCACCAGTCAAGAGGCCTCTCATATGCCCTCAGCAATGCTTGTACCTTGCTAATTGTGGCCTGTGTATGTTCAAATATGTTTGTTAGATCAATCTACAACTTAAACTATAAAATTTTAATTCATAGCATGCTAAATTTATAACATATAATAAATAATTTAAACTACAACTTACCTGTGTAGGCTCCTCCTCAGGATATAGTGGCTGCATCATCAAAGATACAAAACTCTACCATCCAACCTCATGTGCACTAGGAGTTTCCTATGAGATACAAAATACTAGATGTTAATATCATAGAAATCAGTTTTGAATTAATTTATGAAAATAAGTAAAATAAAAAATAAATGATACTTATACATATAATGGGTCTCTTAGTGCAAATAGAAATGTCAGAGCATCTATGATACAAAATTTGCACGTGCTCATCGCCAATAGCCATGCCCTATACAATAAATAATGTAATTAATTTTTATTTCCACAAAAATTTTACAAGAATGCATCGATATTTAATCAAATATAAAGCACCTAATTACCTTTCCTTTGTCAATGGGTCCTAGCTCATCCCCCACACTTTGTCCCCTAGGAGCAGGTGGTATCTACAAGATAAAAGAAAGATTAGAAACCATATATGCTACAATATCAAATAGAAAAAATAATGAGAATACAACATAATGTACCATAGATGTCTCAAGGCCAAATGAAAAAGCCAAGAGCATGGCATCATCAACCTGTCTCAGTTCCTCCTTAGTCATGAACTAAACATGAATGAAGATCACATACATGTATAAGTCAATATGGCTTAAAAATTAAAATTGCTCTATTATAAAGATTAACTTTAAATCAGATATGTCATACTATCATAGAATAATTCCATGCCTCCGCATGTCCGTCCTCTCTCACATCAAGGTCTATAGCCTTTGCATGCGCATCTAGTGAATCCTTGTCAAATACAAACTGATACCTAGAATGATCACCTATGGGACCTAGACAAATATTCTTGCATGTTATGCAAGTATGGGGCACACAAACATGTGATGAGCTCACCGATGATGACCTCATACTATCATCATCAACATAGGGAGGCAACATTGACCTAGCCTAGGATATCAATAGGCTACTCAATCTATGGATGGGTCTAATAGTCTAAGAGCTAGCCTCTGCAATGATATTAGGGTGCTACACTCTAGGAGGAGGGTAGATATCAATAGGGGGGACAAAAGTGATAGCTTTCTTTTGTTGGGAAAAGGGTCTATGCTGAGGAGCCCCTCCTCCTACACCCATGTTGGGTTTCATGCTCCAATAGTTTATCTTGAGGCCCAACACAAATTCTACATACAATCTTCTAAGGAAATAAAATGGCACCTCTAAATTGATATGTGGAGGGATGTCAAAAACCATCCACCAACAATCCCAAAAGTTCACATGTATGGCATCATTTGTGCACCATTTAATCGATAATTTGGGCTTTTTGCGATTGACTTGTAAACCAGATTTTAGGTTCACAAAAAGGGCAACCAAATCATCTTTACTTATATTAAGGGCCGCAACCTTATCATAGTCCAACCCATCATCAAACATCTCATGCATTTCATCATGCCATTGAAGAGTGGCATTTTGTTCATTGGTAAGTGTTTCAATGTTATCCACTATGGTGTTTAACATGGATAACATAGGATTCAATGTAGGTACAATATTATATGTTTTTCACAAAGCCCTCAATTTAGTGAGATTTTCAAATATCAAATCCTTGATTCAAGGAGGGATTTGAGGGGGTAAAGGATCATTTGGTGGATGATTTTGAGGGGGCAATGGATCATTTGGTGGGGGGTTACAAGGAACAATATTCCTTGCCTTAGTATCATCATTTTGGTAAACCATACCTATTAATTCGTAAAACATAATTTATATTTAAAAAAACCTAAATTTTAACAAATTCAATTAAAACTAACAAATTTATAATAAAATTTAATAAATTTATAATAAAATTGATTGAAAACATTAAAAAAAACCTAAAGTCACTTACCTGATCACGTATTGATTTTATAATCGGATATCTAAGCTAAAAATGTGAACACATTGTCAAAACAGCAACCCTTGGGGTTTTTTTTTTTTAAATAATAACACAGTTATCAGGTATCCAATTTGATATCAAATACCCAATATTATCGGATATCTAATATAGTATCTAATATCAAATAGGATACTCAATAAGGCTTGGGCCTATTCTTTAGCTTTTGTATCAGGATGGGTGGAAAAAAGTTAGAGTAGATTTTGAAATGCTTCTAAACATTTTCAAACTCTATTTTTTTCACATTGCCACTTTTTGGTACAGCATGACCCTACACATACCCTATTATGTAACTTCAATAACAAATCATAATCCAACCCAATATTTTGAGAAAGAAAAGGTGGAGTGGGTAGAAAAGGTTGAGAATGTAGAATATAAGTAGTATGTTGAGGATTATTTCTTGTAAGATAGGTTTGAGACACCACATGATAATCCTTAGAATTGCTAGGTTCCTCTTTAAGAGTTATGGGAGGACAAATATTAAGGGTGATGAAAGTTTTATTTGATGAATGATAACCCTTGAAGAGTGAGAATACGTTGAGAAAAATTAACTTGATTAAGAGCTTTCTTCTATATAGGCCCATCACTAGAAGAGAGAGCATTAAGGAGACTACCACTATCCTCTTTTTCCAAGGAATCCTTAGAATAGGGATTATGGATGTCCATTAATGAATAATCTCTAGTAAGATAATAAAATGAAGGTAAGGTCATATTGATGAAAGTATTTATAATATTCTTCTCTTGCACCAAAATATCCCTAAAAGGAAGGTATCATTTAGGAGAAGAAGAAATACAAACCATTTCATGTAGAAATGAATTAGAAGAGGTGTCATACATGATATCTTGTTGGTACATAAAGTTATTTTATGATGAAGAAAGTAGTCAATTTAATTATCTAATGGTTCATCCCAAATAGGAGAATCATCATAAAGAATAATATTTCTATCAAGAAATCATATTGTGGAATAAAAAGGAGAGAAATTGAAAAAATCATCCCTACCAAAAGTGTCCTCATAGATATGATTTATATTAGGAGAAAGGTTAACATAACTCTATTAGTTTCCCTCACAAAGAGAAATAGAACTAAGAGAGAGGTTAAAATCATAATCTTTCTCTAGTGGTTCATTATAAGTTGATATAATAAAGGACAAGGTGACATCACATACCCTAGATTGATTCCTTTTAGGGGAAAGATATCTTAAAGGAGGATGTTGTTTTATGGAAAAAGAGATATAGGAATGATTGAAAAATGCTATAAATAAATTTTTCAACATGAGTGAAATGTATAAAAACTAGATCTGAACATTTAATACAAAAGAAAAAGAAAAGATAAAGAAATCAAACTCCAAAAAGAAAAGAGGGTAAGTGGTCAAGTTCACCAAAATGTTCAATGGTAAAATGGAAGAACTTTAATAGGATGTAGACTTCCACTTTATGGAGCACTAAGCTATTCAAAATATGTGGATGAGGGAAAAAGGGGGATTTCCATGTATGATTCCACTTATGATCCAATTATATTAGCTAGGATCCAAAGGGAGATGAGGGCTAATACAAAATCTGAGCTATAAAGAGGAATGCAATACAAAGAAATACACTCTCTTAGGCCCTTAATAGGATAATGTGAAATTGAAACTAATTTCCTATGAAATATAGATATATATGCTATGTGAATACAATCAGACCAATTAAGATGGAAATATAGGGTAAATATATGAAAGGAAATAAAAGATGAAAGACTAAACTTGAAATGTTTAGAGGAAGATGTATTTAGGCTCCAAAACTTGCAAATCTGAGTTGTATCAGAATATCTATCTGTAGATCTTGGAATAAAATGATGAAAGGAAAAAAACTTCAAAATATCCTTGAAACCTAAGACTAAAGGGCTAGGTCAAATTGGGAAGGCATCCTATAACCAAATTGTCATAGTTAGTAACTCCAAAAGTGATGACTCTAGAAAGCTTGCGAACTTTAGATTCAGATCTATAATTTCTTTTGATCCCAACCTACAAATAAACAAAGAAAATAAAGGTTTGGGGGGATTTTTTGGGGGTGGGATTTCCTTGGTCAATTGCTAGGTTAATGAATTAACTGTAAATGAGAAACATAAATGTAAATTACTCTAAACAACATGATAAATGTTTGGATTCACTTTTCCCATGTGTATGTAATGTATTTTAGGTCTTGAACTAGGAATGCACTTTGAAACATATCTACCATGATTTCATCATTGTGTCATGGATATGAATATGCATCAGTGTAGATCTCCTCCCTTGATGGTCAACAATATGCTAGATCTTGAAGATGAAATGCTCACAAAGGATTCTTCAATGCTAGAAAAATATCTCCTTGTTTGAATTCTTTAAAACTGCTTGAATGCTTGAGCTCCTTGAATGAAAAAGGAATAAATCTTCAATAGAGAGAAAGAGATTGAATTGCTTGAGAAATTATTGAGATGAGATATGAAAATTATGCCCCCAAGCCTCTTTTTGTACTAGTTTTTGGGCAGGAAAAGAACTCAAGCCAATAGGGGAGTAAAATCAAATAATTGGTAAACTCAATAACATTCTATCACCAAACCCTACAACTACCATGAACTAGGTTGACCTAGGAGGACTAGGTTAACCTGGGTCAACTTCATTCTAGAAGAAAGGTCAAACATGCCACCAAAAGTTCTAGGGGAGGGTAGGAAGATAATAGATTGATATGGTCAAAAGGGTAGCAAAATAACACTTGGAAGACCGTGTCAGAAAGAGAGAGATGCTAAAGAAGAGTGACAAAAAAGAGGAAACAAGAGAAAAGAGACATTAAGCACAGGTTCATCCATGGTCTGAGAGAGGAATTATGGAAAAGGTTGCTAAAAGATCTTAAAATGCAAGTGTGTCCATTTTAAGATGGTACAATAGATATGTAATATCTTCTCTCTATACTACTCATTCACATTAGTCCTTCAAGCTCTAATTCACTTTCAACTACACAATCATTTATCTAACAATTTCAAAAGCATAAAATTTAGGCTTAAACCCTTCTTAAATGGCCATCTGATGAAGCTTCTAGCTCTTGATCAAAAATTAGGATTCATTATTTTATTTTCTTGACCTTCTATTTTTCTAATTGCCTGACCACAAAATAAAGGGATTATTGATATGCAATTATAGGCATAATTACTTTTATGATTGACTCCTTAGTCATAAAAACACACTTCTAGATTGATAAAAAATATTAACATACGAGTTTGTGCCACTCCAAACACAAATACAAAAATTGCATTACTCAGTTCATATAGCTTCTCACACTCATCTCTTCTTGTTCTTTCATGCTTTCCCTTGGGATGAACTTGAATTGGCCATAACTAAAACTTCCTTTTGAATCTCTCGACACGCGTTGCCTCTTGAATCACTTGAAAACCACTAAAGTGCTTGGTGACTATGGATTGCTTGATGATGCTTATGTGCACTCAACAACTATAATTGCCTTGACACAAACTGAACTCATTCACTTCATTACATAATAAGTTGACTTGCATAGTGGCTTGGTCATAGTATTGACCAACCAACATTTTCTAGTAAATGACTAAGTGTTTTGCACTAATAGGCAATGTACTTTAGGGTCAACAATCTCCCCCTTTTTCATTAGTGTTAAAAACACTTATCATTATCAACAATGCATACATAAAAAAACTTCAAAACTAGAACTCCCCCTATGGGTGTGCTTCATACCTTTTGTCAGTAACTATATGCATTGCTTTGCTCCTTAGTATATAAAATTTCTCCTTTGTGATCTCTCATCTTTGTACAATTCCCCCTTGTTTCTATCATAGTTGTCTCATGACAACATTAAGCTGGGCACTAGGAAATATACCAAACTTAGCCAAAAATGGATGATGCCATTTCATCAGATAGATGTTATATCATCCCAATTTTTCTTGAGTGTCTCAAGAACTTAGTGTTCAATCTCCAACCTAGCAGCTAAATCCACCATATTATCTGTAATCGATAAATTTTGATTACTTTGAATTAGATCTTTGGATTTTTGTTAATGTCTTTGCATTACCTCCAAATGAGCTGTCAACTAACCTTGAATTTTTATGAGCCCTACTTTGAACTCTTCTTGTATCAACTCAAATTGTTATCTTTGCAAAGTTCTTAACTTTGAAAAATGTTTTGAACTTGAACTTGTATCCAAGATTAGTGTGTCCCCACTCTACTATAAATCATCATCGATCTTTTTTGTTTGATCTCTTATTCCTTTTTTAAATGATGCAAGAGCTTCATAAATAATGTATTTACATTTTGCACTATCTTTTTAAAACCTTTTACAAGTAGAAAGCTCAACCTATTTAATTGCAATCTCTATTATAACTTTCTCCATCACCTTATTCTCAAATTTCCTCTCTAACCTCTACATTATTTTTTCTCTAGTATCTACAATAGGTTCATTTAAATTATCCTCAATTTGAACTAACTATTCAATGATTGGGGCCTATTCATGTTCAAGTTCCCAACATCAATAGTTTCATGAAATATATCATTGATTTCAAGCAATACTTGTTTATGCTGATGTTCTCTTCCCATTTCCTCTTGATTAGCCTTCCTTGCTAACAAATCACTTAATGTTTTCATCTAATCATAAGTTAAATTTTGTGTGTCCCAATTAGGAATCACAATCACTTCATCAAGTGTAACATGCTTACCTTGAATTCCCATTTGATACATTATTTTACTTTTCTTGATTGTCTTCCCCTTTGAGTATGGGGTGTTGGAGTTCAACATTTTCATCTATAGACCTTTAGTTTGTACATATATGTTTGGTCTATGTATCTCCCCAGTCTGAGTATGCTCAACATTTTTTCTTTGATCTTCAGTAGAAATCACCTGTTGTTCATTTTCATTTCTCTTTTCGTTTCAACACTAGTAGTGAGTTCACTTGTGGAACTTAGTTCCACGACCTCCTTTATTCCCTCAATCTGAGGTCTTGAGGCATTGGTTCTTAAACCTATAGTGGACTAATTAACTTGATTATTTTGTCTCTTTACATTAATTTCCTCTTCATTATTTAAATTGACACTACCCTAATTGGCATCATTCTATTATTTTTGTGCTTGTGCATTTTGTGCTTCTTTGGACAACACATTCTATTTCTTGGTCTGATTATCACTTACATCTCTTGGTCCTTGATCTTGATTAATTGTGACAACCGAAATCATAGAGGTAATAGTTGTAGATTATACATGTTGTGTGGACTCATGTGCTCCAATTTTGGGGTATTCTTTTACTTGCACGATCACAAGATTAGGGTCCATCAATTTCTCACGAGCTAGAATTTGTATTGAATTAGTTTGTACAAGATCTTCACCTTCCTTATCTAGCTTAGATGTGAAATTTTTCTCACTCAACACATTATTTTCTAGGTTCATATCAGATTTATCATCAATTATCACTATTTATTTATTCCCTTCACTCTATTGTACCATGTTATGAATTGCATCAACAATATTTTATGTATCTTCATCAATGTTTTTTGTGTTGTCCAATTCCATATGTTCTATCTTATCCCTTTCTTCCTTACCTTTATGTTCATCATTAGGAATCAGTATATAAATATTTTTCCATACTATTTTTCTCTCCTCTCCAATATTTTCCACTATGTTCTTTAGAATTAGGAAAGCTCTCCTCTTAGGAACAAATCTACTATTGAAATCTTTCATGGCTTTTGAAATTGTTTTTTTTGTTCAATTTAGGTGTCACTTGGGAAAGTTTTACCTCTATAATTTTCCTTTTTTTGATTAATTTAAGCTTCCATTTCTCATCTATTATACCATAGATCTCATTAGGTATCATGTTTCCTAGATCTAATGGTTTATATTTGAAGTTTTCTATCATATATAAGAATATTTCTTCTACTTTGTTCTTATCCTGTTTATTCAATTTATCAAAATTTAACAAATGAAATCCAAAAAATCCTACACTTTCCCTAATATTTTCACATACCACATCTATTGTCAAGGGTTTCTTGTGCTCAAAAAATCTAATTTGACTTGTATACTGATATTACATTCTTTCCTCATCATAATCTTCCTTTACAACCACAAGCCTTCTCCTCGACTTCTTCACAGGTTTTCTTGGCTCAACCTTTTCTAGACTTTCTTTATGATTTGCTAAAATATTTTCTTGAGATGGTCTAGTGACTTTCACTAATCCCTTCTCCTGTGGCTCAATAATTGCATTATTAGTTTTCCTTGTTCCCTATCCGGTTATTCTCTAAGTATCAAGGTAGGCTTTGAATCTTTCTTCTTGAATTTACCAGTCTATGGCTCGCCCACAAATGTCTCTTTTCCTTTGCCTTCATATTAGTTTCCTTCTTGATTCTTCTTCATTTCCTTCTTCTTTTTCATCATCACTAGATAAGTCTTCACCTTTACCTTTAGTAATTTGTAGTGGTGCCTCCTGCTCAACACCTTCACCTAGAACTCTCTCTAAACTCTTTATCATTCATTTTCTTTTCCTCTCCATATTAGGGACTTTAGTCTCCATTATGATTTTAATTTTAGTAGTTCCATAAGTATCGAATGGATTAGCATTGTTGTCCATGGGTTCAGCTAATAATGGTGTGATTGTGGCAATTGGCTCATCAATGTTTATTTCATAACCTAGTGGCTTTAGCCATGTATTTTAGCATATATACTAGAAAAAAAAATTCTCATAATATTTTTTCAACCAATGACTGAAGTATCCTTGACCTATTCTTCATTTTCTATTTGAATTCTTCAAAATAACCATACAAAACTAAAACAAAGTTATCCCCCTACTGACTAATAAAATCATTAATTTATTGGGTGAATGACTTGTTCTTACTACAAGTGATATTACCTATAGTAGGAAAATTAAATTTCACATAAAATAGTATGCAAAATAATAGGGAACCAAAATTATACATTGTATTCTTTTCTTTTCTAATGCTTCTCAAGTTCTCATCCAACTGTGGCAATTGTAGGCCAGCTAAGTTATAGGTATGAAGTTTCTTCACAATCTTCCAAGTGACACCAATTGCAATAGATGAGACATTTTCTAGTTGACTTGGTTGATAAAATGAATGGGCTATAACCCTGATAGAAAAGTTTGTCTCAGTGTCCTTAATGGTGTAAATCATCAATCCATGCTTGTTCCACTTAGCCATGGTGTTTTCTTCAATTGTGTCCCCTATATTGCATCAAATGGTTTTCACTTGATCTATCATAGGGTACCCAGTCACTTGATGGAAAATTTGTTTCATGATATCAACTATTCCACCCTCTAGCCACAACTTCATCTCATGAATTCAGCTCATAATGATCTTTATCCACTCAACATTGAAAATCTTCAAAAAAATCTAGGGCACATGTGTGTTTGGCCTTAAAAATATGGTTGTCCTCTTTTAGCTTCCCATAAATGCACAACCTCTCATATGCATTCCTTATCTCAAAATTACCTAATTCATTGATCTTACACATAGAGCATGACCTAACATCATGAATCATGATAACCCTTTATGGGATAGTAGATAGGGCACTATATGCATCTCTTTTCATTTCAATTTTTGGATATGCCTTAATATTTGGGGGTTTAACAACTTCATTACAAATCAATTACAAATCAATTACAAATCACAAATCTTTGATGCTTTTCCCTTCTCAAAGTTATCTAAAAGAATAAAGTGAGAGGCTTTCTGAATCTGCATAAACCTAAGAATGCTATGTGAAAACAATGTCAATTGGTAAGATGTCTAAATCCATTTTTTCTAGAAAACAACAATCAACTAATAAACTTTTGGAGCTAATTCATACAGACCTATTTGAACCGATGAGAGTTGAGAGCTATTATGGAGATAGATATTTCATATTGTTTGTTGATGACTATTCAAGAATAATGACGATAATGATTTTGAAGTTGAAATCTAATTGTTTTTAAATGTTCAAATGGTTTAAAGCTAGAGATGAAAAAGAAGTTAGTAAATAATTGAAATGCACGAGATTTGATAGAGGCAATCAGTTTTTTTTTTATGAATTCACTAATTTTTTTTATTGAGAATAGAATTAAGAGATAATTATCTACACTAAGGATTTCACAACAAAATGGGATTTGCTGAAAGGATAAATAGATCAATTGTGTATTGTACTAGAACACTTCTAATTGGAAAAGGTGTCACACAAATGTTCTAGAGAGAAGCCACAATAAAAATACTATACACTCTCAACTACATTGAGTTAAAGAAAGGAACAAGTAAGAAACCATATCAAATCTGGTATGATCATACGCTGAATGTAAGTTATTTAAAAATACTTGGAAGGTAGTTGTTATATCAATAAAGATGCAAGGAATAGAAAATTTGATTTTAAAGGTGATAAAGGTATATTCCTAGGTTAATCTACTAGGAAAAAGGCTTAGAAGTTTTTTTACAATGCTACTACCTATCATTAAGAGTGCGAATGTGAGAAATGGTGAGTTTGCAAATAAGAATAATGAATAAAGAAAGAAGGCACCTAAGGATTATAAAAAGTTTTTTTATGTATATGAAGATGCACTTGATACTCCCTCTAAGAAAAGAAAAAGAAATATGAAGCTTTAGTCTATATTACCTAAGTCACAAACAGGACAACCCGAGAAGTATATTGAGCCCCAATCAAGTAATGATAATGCTAGAGGTAAAAAAAATCTTGGGGAATGCTAAGTGAAAGTGTGAGTGTGTGAATAAAACATAAAGATATAAGAAGGGATAGATAAAGAAAAGTGGAGATATAAACAAGAAAAGTAGTGCTAAAACCTAATAGATCACTTGAGTGTTACTTTCCTACCATTGTAGTAGATAAATCTCTTAACCAAGTGAAATCCTATGGTAACATTGAATAGTAATTTTTGTATGTCCTTTAGAGAAGACCGCTCTTTAGAAATGAGAATGAGTGATAAGTTCTAGATGATCTTTGGTAAAAACCCTCTAACAAGGTCAAAAAAAAAAATGCATGTAACCTTTACCAAGGTTGGCTCCTAATAGATCTCACTTTAGAGGAGTAAAATAATTTGGGTTATCAGTTCCCAGTTGGTTTTTCTCTTTATATAGTTTTGATTTTAAATAGTTGTGTTAAATGTGTAATTGCTTATTGTGTTGCAAAGTTTATTTCATGTTAATTATTTACTACTGAAACTTTGTATAAGCTAGACAATTACTCTGATACTCAATATATTAAGAAATAGTGATATAATAGTGGTTAGTCAATTTATTGGCTTGGAAACTAGAGCTGAAACCAATTGGTTATAGATTGGACATCCATAAGAAGTAAATATATAACCTATTGAATTAATTTAATTTATCAACCAAGGACATACACTTAAAATTGTATCTACAAAGTATATGCTCTATACCTTCCTAGTTGTTGTTACTAATATATGAAGATGGAAATATTGAGCTAGTGGAAATGGAGATGTTGAATTTAAGTATAGAATTAATAGCTCATCAATTGCATAGGAATAAAAATAAAAATAGGATACTATTTTGTTTGCTTATGTTGTAGGAACAACCAATAGTTTTGTCAATGTATGGTTGTAGGAGAAGCAAATTTATATTTAATCTAAGGGCAAGGAAAACTACTTCTAATAACTAGATCCACTTAATAAGTGGGTCTCCTTGGATGAGTGTGTTGGCCTGGTTTTTCACCATTCTTGCTTTGTTGCATTCAACAATGAAAAACACTAAGTGTGTTTTTTGAAAGTCTTGAATTTTGACCAAGACCCTAGGTAAGATTCATTGGAAACCCTAAGGCCTTTTTAAATTTTGATTTAGCTCTTGAAATTTCTTGAAGGCAAGTTTTCAAAAAAAGATTTTTTCAGGATAAATTTACCCTAAAAAGTTTTATGTTGCAAGGTTTATTATATATATTTACATTATAAACCCTTGCTAATCCAACTTTAAACAAAATTATTACTTTGAATTTGTTTCATTTAAGAACCTTAACTACAACAAGATTTTGATCAACTGTCGATCTTAATAAGATCAAAGGCCAACACTTTCCCACATTTTGAACATGCAAGAAATTTAAGTAATGTGGGCAAGCACCTTTATGCCACTTAGCCCTCACTGATGTAGAAACCTTAGTGTGCCACAAATTTTGTAGACTGTTAGATGTGTCAAACCTTCTCTATAGAGTTTTTAGTGCTCATCAATGCACATTCTAATTTCTAGCAATGTCATTGGTCGGCCCATTTAATAAGGATAACACTTTTGCATTCAATTTTACTGCACCATTGATTTGCACTAAATCAATGATCAGCATTTTCCCACTTGATGAGGTTGATAGAGATTTAAATAATGTAGGCAAGCACTATGCTAACACTTGTCCAGGATGATGAAAAATGACATGCTACTAGCAGCCTTTAAGATTTAGATTGTTCAACACATGGCACCTAATGACATCATGAACCCACTCTTTTAAAGGATATTAGTAATGTGTCTCCCATGGTAGTTGTTAGATGAGCTAGAGCATATGGAGTGTTTCCATTGGTTGACTTGGTTGACTAGATCCTAACGAGGGAAGATTCTAATTTAGTGTCAATTTTGGTAAGATTGACAGGTAGTGCTTCCCCACATTACAAATATGCATAGATTTTAAACAATGTGGACAAGTGCCAATGCACCATGTGGCACAATGGGACCAAGCTTTGAGGAGGATGCTGAGTCACACCAAGTTGTAAAGCCTTGCTAAATTGGAGCACATTCATTAGTGGAACATGACACATATATGCCAAGTTGCAAATAATGTCATGGACGCAAAAATTCTTAGAATTAATATTGCAGTCTGTGCCACTATCAGACTTGTCAGAGCATGTTCATTTAAAAGGTGACATCCTATTGGAGAAGACAGATGACTGGATGATATAAGGGTACAAGTTTGTGTGACTGTTGATCTTGACTTAATCAATGGATGACACTTTCCCACTTGGTGAAGTTGCATGATAGATAAATAAAGCGGGTAAGCACCTTGGTGACAAGTGTCCTTAATGATGTCATCACTTTTCTCTCAGATTACTAAAAGGGTTTTAGTTATACCACCATTGATCTTTCAGAGATCAACAGCTAGTACTTGCCCACATTTTGAAAGTTCTCATTGGTTAGATAAAGTAGGCAAGGGCCAACCTGACGCATGGAAAATGTGATGTCAGAAACCCAACCCTTTAGGAGATAATAAGGTACCTATTTATGTAGAGTTTTTCATAATGTACTACTTCAAATGGATATTTTCTATTGGTCAATGTAGTTGACTGGGTGTTATAGCAATACAATAATCTATGATCATTGATTTAAACATGATCAAGGGTAGGCACTTGCCTTTAAGGAAACTCAGGTGTGAAAACAACTTCCTACACTAATCTCTTAAGAGAAGTGTGGTGCAATTCCTATTAAAATCTTTTACACTTATAGATTCAATATCATGTAAACAAAAATATTTCAGCCAACCAAGCATAAATAAAATAGATAGAGAAAGAAACACATAACAAAAAGATTTTTTGGTGGGGAAAAACCTTTCGGTAAAACAACCCCACCCCTCTAGAACTTGCACAATGTATTATCTTCAACACAAGGTTACAATACACTTGCAATGCAAGTTCAATAGTGATAATAGAAGACTCCAGTAGCAAGTCACAGTACCAACAATACACTTTCTCACATTACATCTCTTCACAACCCTAAAAATGCTTATAACATGCAATTCACTTTAGGGCTACTCCCAAAGGTAATTGTATTAGGGGTTTTACCATTCTCTGAGAAAATAGGAACCCCAAATTTTTTTTTGGGGTGATGCTTTGAACCCCACGATTGGGGTAGAGTGTACAGTACTCAAATTTATCAGTTACCACATGTCTTCACCTATCATTGAATCTTCCTGACATAGATCTTACATGTCATATGAATTTTTCATAGCCATTTTAGCCATGATCTCCTTATACACAATTCAAGATGCCAACACATCAACATTATTTGCAAGAAATACATTTTACAAAATAAATAATAAGAATAGGAATTATCCAAGGTTGAGATACCTTATTCCTAACATTGCCCACATTTTCAAGGTGCAAGAAATTTAAGTAATGCGGGGAAGTGCTAACATGATATGTGGCAAAGTGGGACCAACTGCAACCAAGGTGGGCTGATGTGTGCCAGGTTGGAAGATTTGTTACGCACGTTGTATTACACCTGTTCACATATTGTGGCAAGGTTTTTTTATTTCTCATGACCATTGATTTGAGGGAAGATCAACGACTGGTGCTTGCCCACTTTATCAAAATGCAAGAGATTTTAATAATACAGGGAAGTGCCTATTCGACATGTGGCCAAATCTTTAAAGCTATAAAGAAATTTTTCTTTTTGAATTAAGGTTGTCTGATCTAATAAAATCAACGAATAAGATTCAAATCTAAGTGCAACATGGAAATAATGGCTAATGGAATTTAATGTTGCTCAGAGCTCATTCGTGTGATCTCAATGCACAAATATAATTCATGAAGCCACCATTATTGAATCACAAAATTGTAAAAGGTTATGAGAATGTAAATAATTTCTAGAGCTAGGGCACATAATTCTACTAGGTGATTTAGTGAATTGCAGTGAAAATTCCATAGAAATGAGGCACAATTCAGTGGGTAAGTACTTTGCGACTTCTAAAAATCAAAGGTTTGGTGTTGTGTAAAGCTTAGGGTTTTCAAGATGCCTCCATGAAAGGAATTTTATGGACATACTAATTATCTTAAAAGGTTTGTCCATGATGATTTTCTTGAGCAATTTCCCCCATTTGTACATGAAATAATGACTGGTAGAGATTTCATTCCTAAATCTTCTAGGTTAATAGTTCTAGAGGGTTTTTATGGTAAAAAAAATAATTTGAGAGATGCCAAGATTTCCATGGGGGGGTTAGAGTTGTTTAAAGAATAGTTTTCAAAAAGAAAAATAGACACCCCACTAAGCAATGTCTAGGAATATGATATTGGAAAGTTAGTAGTCTTGGGGGTTTTCTTTGATAGTGATCTACTAGTTAACCTAGCCAAGAAGTATGACCACATTACCATATTTGTGAAGAACTCTGCTGGAGAAAATCTTTTCAAGGTTTCTCCTAACTTGATAGGGAGGTTTTTAACCTCAACCCTAATTATGTTGTAAATGAGTTCATTGACATGGATGACCTTCAAGAAAGGTATGATGCATAGAGGGTGTACCTAAGAGTAGGGCCTTTGCAAAAACATTTTACCAAGGTTGGTATAATATCCTTGGTCACACCCAGTACCTTAAAGCCACTGATGAGGAGATATTTTAATCCTAGGGCTCAAGTTTTATATTTTTCCCTTTGCCAAATCTTTGATATGGATGAAGGGGAACACATCTTAGGCTCTATTGTCCTTATCATGGCTCAAACATTACAATTTGGAATAAGCAATATTTTAGATTTTGCCTCTCTCTTAGCAGAAGAAATTCACAACGGATTGGTAGGAATTTCAAAAGGGGAGGTAAACAAACCTTTTTGCTGGTACTCCCTACTCATGCATGTATGAGTTACATTTTTCTCTAAAGGTATGGAACTAGAATTGACAAGGGATGGAAGAAAGAATCCAATCCAATTGTGGAGCATTGATATGACTTTAGAGGCCAAAAATGTCAGTTTTGTGAGTTTTGATAGGTATTTTTCATCTAAGCTTAGATTGCTTTTGAGAGGGGATAGCCCTAGGATTCCACAATCATTGTTAGAATTTGTCAGACCCAAGGACCATGCAAAGGGGCTTTAGGTTAGTCACAACTAGGGGGATATAATCCCATATAATGTTTCTACAGTGATTAGAGTATATGGATTTGTGGGGAAGCCTCATGTTCTACCTTTCCATGTGCCATTGAAGGTAGGAATAGAAGAATTGTTGTGGCAGATTGGAACCATTGAGGAGAGAGACATGATCGGTAAGAATAAAGGAACTTTCTTCCCAATTGTTACCCTAGCGCATGATTGTCTTTTTGTAAGAAAAGAGTGGAGACACCTCAATTTATTTTTGGATAAATACAACATGGTAGAGTCCCATGCAAGATATATTGATCTAGAGGGATTCTTTGATCTTCTAAGAGAAAGGAAAAATGCTTCCCATATGACACAATAGGTGTATTTTCTTGAAGATATTATCAAGAATATTTTGTCTTTACAGGAGCAGGAGGTTAGGAAAGAAAAATGGATAGTATTCAACAAAGTTTTGGAATTCATCAATGCTTTTGACTCTACCTATCATCCTTTGAGAGATAAAAAAATATTGGGGAGCCAAAATGCATGTGTTGATGAATAATTTTTGTACATTAATGCAAACTATGAATGAGAAAAAGGCCACATATGTCAAAGCCTATCCAGATAGAGCTGCAAAGACATAGAGAAGAATAAATAGCAGAAATATAGTCACCCTTGGTCAATACACATTGCAAATGAGGGAAGGATATGTAATGGTTCTAAACATACAACAGGTTCTCCCTCATGGAAGACCAAGGCTAGAGAGTCCACGTACAACTAGTGCCTCAAAGAGGAAAAAGTTGGAACAAGGATCCTCTTCTCATGTAGAAGAGTACTCCCCAAGCCAAACCCCAATTAGAATAGATGATGAAGCATCCTTAAGGGAGAAACTAAGATGGATTGGTGGAGAAGGGATGTAATTGTTACCATTGCAGACATGGAAAGAGGAGTACCTCAAGAGCCTCATGTACCCTCCTTGGACCTTACAATTGTTGATTATCAAGGTAAGGAGATAGACCCACTACTTGCTCAAGCTTCTAAGAAGTTTATAAATGATGAAAATTTTGTTAAGTCTAGGGATTTTGCACAGTTTTTGTGGAGAAAAAATATAGGAAATTTTGAGAAGATATGTGAGAAAATAAAAGTACAGCAACCTAGCAAACTAGACTCTGTTATTAAGGAATAGGTAAAATCCAAATTTTTGAGTGATTTTTCCCAGTTTACACTTGAGGCGAGGAGGCAGATAGTTAAGGAGTCAGGGGTCCTAGTTTTGCTAGAGTGGGACATAGCTAATGCTATGAATTTTTATTCAATTAGAAAAGAGAAAAATGTACAATATAAAATAGAGGAAAAGATACTATAGGCACATAGGGGAATTAATTTTAGTGATGACCACCAAGCCCTAGTAATCTAGTCAATTGAGGTGAGAGATAAAACCATAATGCAGGAAATCTCTAGTGCAGAACATACGGGTGCTCTTATTGTTTATAGGGCTGGTCAGGTAAGTAGTAAGAAATTTTTTGGAATGGCTTCAGAAATGGTAAAATTTGGGAATGTGGTGTCTGGACAA
Source organism: Cupressus sempervirens (assembly GCA_028749045.1). Lineage (NCBI taxonomy): Eukaryota > Viridiplantae > Streptophyta > Pinopsida > Cupressales > Cupressaceae > Cupressus > Cupressus sempervirens. The sequence goes on from CM053783.1 coordinate 881,905,110, forward strand.
GAATTGGATAAGTTCTTGGAACTCAATGCTAAATTTGAAGAAGCCCTGAAGGTATATGAGGAAAGGGGCAAATAGATACAGTTGCTAGAAAATTGAGTGGCTCAAATGGACAAGCAACTAGGGAAGAAAAAGGTGAGGGAATCTAGCAGGTCAAAAATTGTATACCCCTGGTCACCAATTGAGCCATTCAAATCCACCCCCACTATTGAGATACTAGACACTCCATAGGGGACTGAATTCTACACTACAAAAGAATTTGGAGAAGAGAAGAATAAATTGTATGCAATGCATGTAGATTTAAATAATCAATATGAAGAAAAAATAAGGCATGCTATAATGTATTTAATAGATAGAATTGAATGGCTAGCATTTTATGATTAGTTGGCAAGAATTGTAGCTATCAACAATGAAATAAAAAGAGATGAAGGTACATTGATACCTATTGTATAGAAATGGACTGAAAGAAATAATGGTATTACTGCTATGTGCATATCTATTATCTAGCTACCATGTCACCAAATAAAAAAGATTTTTGATTTGCTAACTAAGATGGAGGGTTTTGATGACAAGCGAGATTTCATTCAGAAAAGAATAAAAAATTGTTTCTCCAAGTACATACCTAAAAAGTTTGACATTTTTCCTAGTGCTCTAAAAAAGGTTGATAAGATAAAGGAAAAGGAAGAGTGGGAAAAGGAATTGGATGAAATATTTTTCCAAAGAATGAATAATGTTGTAAATGAAAATGGGCATTTACCATGGGCAATGACCAATGAAGAATTGGTTAAAGTGCAGTTATTTTATAAAGCCATCAGAAAGGAAATCATTGAGATAGAAGCAGTTGGAAATTTTGTTATAATGGTACAAAGGGAAATCCTAAATTTTTATTGGCCTAATGACACTACTTTCAACAAGTGGAAGGAACATTTTTTTTCTGCAAAATAGATGGAAAAAGATAACGGGGTAGAGGAAGATGCAGATGTAACTGTTACTTTAACAATTCATGATAAAGATAGTAAGAACCCCTGAGTTGAAGTGAGCTTGTAGGCAATAGAATAGGACACGTCACTTTTAAGCCTAATAGCCACCTACTCCAAAGACTTAGATGAATAAAGGGTCAAAATTATGGAGTTTGTAGTTTTCCAAAAGATGTAACAAAATAGGGGCCTACCAAAAGAATACTACAATGTACAAGTCTTTCTATTACACATAATTTCCTCTTTTTGTGACAGCTATATGTAAATACCTTTTGTAAAAGGACACCTATCAGTTCTCTATTCTTGGAGCTTGTTGCATCTCACATTATATAAGTGAAATTACAAGGCTAGAGGGGGGTTTGATTTCTAATACAATTTGAGTCTATATTGAGCATAGTTTGGTCCAGTTATGGTAGGAAACTTCATGATGTATCTTCTCTATAAATTTTCTAAGAATACATTAATATCATATGATCCTTGTGTCTTTTTAGAGTCATTATGAGTTTTACTATAGTTGTATACAATTTTCAAGGAAAATTAATACAAAATTGAGCTATCCCCATATCTGTTCTTATTGAATTTTCTCTCCTTTGTTATTACCTGGTTATTCTAATATTGTGTGAGTAAAGCTGGTCCAATCAAATGCAATTCACTTAAATTGTATGCCAATTCATTATCATTATTAATTCAATGAATTAAGTAAAGGCTTTAGTGAATTTGATGGGATTTCTATGGTAGTAGAAAGGATGTCTGTAAGAATGAAGTCCAGTAAGAATTGTCGATAATATTTGTTGTAATGCAACAAATCAAATCTATAAATTGGAGTAGACTCTAAATCCCAATGGAATAGGCACTGATCTAATTAATCCAATCTACAGATAGGTAGATCATGAATAAGCATCAAGTTTAAAATCAAAATCATATTTATTTTACTATTTGAAGAGTTTCAAGCTAGTCAGCACTTGTTTGCATGTAATATTTTAGCTTTAGTTAGTTGCTATGGTTAGAAATACTTGCAAATCTAAGATGAATTGTGACCAAATCTACTTATAAAGAATACATATCATTTGAAAGTGACAAGAAATGAATAAACTATATATATGTTAGAGGTATAAGATGAGAATCAGAATGAAACTAATAAAATTCCCATACAACAACATTCATTCTTAATTATCCCTTAGGTATACCCACCTTGGTTTTGTAGAGCCTAAAGAGTACAAAGCCAATCCTAGTTTTGTTGAAGTTGGTTCTAGATAATATGAAAGAATAATTGTTAATAGGACATAGCTAATCCTTAGATTTTTGAGTATTATTATCTTGGTATTGAGCCTTAGTTATTCAATAGTTGAAAAACACCAACAAAGTGAGTGAACAAATACTCAAGATAAAGTGATGATGGATAACAATGTCATTTTATTGATATCTCAACAATCAAACTAATGACTATAACAACATAATTATATTAATCACTAGTGTTGGATTACAATTGACTTTAGGACTAACTATTGAAGTTAGATTAACAAGTTATTTATTAATTTTACATGAAAAAAAACTTCCTACATCTAAGATCCTTCAATAGCGAGGACTTAGTAGAGACTTAAATGAAGTACATTAATTCAAGACATGCTCATTGAGAAATTCTTCCAAAAATGTAACATGCCATGATTATGGATTTGTGCATGGATAGATTTTAGTTACATTGACTTGATCTCTTGTTGAACTATTTTGACATGGTTACCAAATCATGAATCTGTTATAATACTTTGATCATGTTTTCTTAGTTCCTTTTTTATTTATTCCAACAAGAGGTGAGTGCACATATCACATTTTGAAACATATATCCACTTCATTAAATCATGAAAAGAATTAAATGTATAGTCAACTAATATTTTCTCACAACATATGGCTATGGGAAACTACTGCATAAAAGCTTTTAAAAGAAGAAATCAACATTTCAATCATTATACACATACATGATTCGTTTGTCAATATTAGTTCTATCTATAATGTTGTAATTATAAAGCCATAATTTTTCTTCAAAATCCATAGAAAAGCATAGTAGTGATAATTTTATACCTAATATATGATAAAAAATATTTGAACTAAGGGTGCAAAACCCTCCAAATAATGATGAAACCTATTAAAACTAGTGGTCTCATCATTCCCCCCAACTTAAGTCATTTTTGGTCCTCCACCAAGAATGTAATTTTTGACTCTAGATTTCATCCTAAAGTTGGTTGTAATGCTTTATCCTAATCCTCTTTTGGCATAGCTCCAACAGAACCCTTTATATTCCCTTAGCCATTCCCACAGTCTAAGTTCTATTGCCATATCATGATCATCCATATCCTGATGGATACCTATGAGTTGATGAATAAGTATAGGAGGCTGACATCTAAGTGGTATCCAAATAAATTTTCTAGCTCTACCCAACATTACATACCAAGGAGCACCCCTACTTGCCATGATAAAATTTTGAGCTAAATGTGGCTCTCGTACCTATAAGTCATGGGGTATCCTAATCCATCTTTGAATGATTTCCCTTTCCCTTGCTGATAATTCTATCCCTCAATTGATCATAATCTGAACAAGAAATTTCCCTTAATTGTCTTAATTTCTTCTTCTCCTACTTTCTTTTCTTCGACTTTCAACTAGTCATAGTAATATGTATGTGGATCCTTAGCTTCAAGACATAAAAATAATGGAGCATTCATCTCTTCTTCTTTGTAAGGTACTGCATGATTCTCTCTACTAATTTTTTTATAATTCTAGGACATAAAGTCCCTCAAATGAATGCCACCCACAAACATTAGTGGATTTCATTCCCTATCATAAGGAATCACTAGATTATGTAAATATAATTAACACAAAAGATTTTTAATAGTTGTAGGAGAATGTTGAAATGCATGATAGCATTCATGAGGTGTAAATAAAGATGGATTGAGTCCTTGAACAATTCTTGTTATTTTAAAATTCAACATATGCTCTCAAAGAAATAGATTGTATACCTATGCAGGAGACCTCCATTGAAGTAACCAAGGTATCAAATTGGAAATTTGACTTACTTTATCCTCATGTATGGTGATCTCATCCTATTTATCCAATAATTCTCATTGCTAATTATTAATGATTTGCTGGAATCTTCTCTTCTCCTCCATCCACATGGCTTTATCTATCAAAACATGTTGTTACAAACTTAATCTAGCTACTAAGGGTGTAGAAAGATCTAGTCAAGGCATTGGAACTTACTAGTCCTCATCTATACATGTAGGTACTGCATTCTTTATACTAGTTCATAATTTTTTTCATTTTTAGATGGATGCCTTGTTAGCATGTGATGATATTCCTATGGGAGAGTATCCTAACATTACTAAGAATGTGAAAGATTATTAACATGATCATATGTTGCATTCATGGCAGTATTTGTCATTGATGTCAACATAATGAGCACTCATAAAGTAGAAAACAAAGATTGAGATTGTACAGTTTGGGGATTAAAGATGAGATCAAATACAATTGACATGTTCTACAGAGTGTCCTGATGCTATGGTTAAGATTGCATGCAGAAATTAAAAGACTGGTCATAGTTATTCAAGATTTACAAAAGACAATATATAGACATAGTTCCTAACAAGTGGTTTATGGTAATTAGATTATATGTCCTAGCAAGGATAAAATTTAGTTGTATGCATAGTTGTAAAGAGTTACAAGATATCATGATGATGGCTTCAGTAAGTCTATGAAGTCTAAGGTTGGATTGGTGAAAGATTTGTAAAGACTATAAGCTAACAATATTATGTAATTATAAAAATATGCAATGTAACTTGTATTGTTTACCTTATTGATGTCATATTTTAATTGCAAATTAGGAAAGCCTTGAGGATGAATTAATGAATTAATTTGAGGACTTGGTATAAAGGAAAGTTAATTTTCTTATGATTAGTGAAGTAAGCATTATGTTGAGGTAAGAACAAGAATGGTAAATAAGAATTACATGTGAGTAAGCAATCTAAGAGATTTATATGATGGTAGTTTGTGGATTTGGTATTGAGATCTGAGAATTATTTGGTGCAGTAGAGGCATATTGAATGAGCACAATGATTATATTTGGTGAAGAGTGCTAGTGGACAATTGATCTTTTGGTATTGTTTTGAAAAGAAAAATATAGAGTCTAGTTGGACAATGATTTCAGTAGTGTTTACCCTGAAGTTTTTTGGAATGTGCGTTCTTCTTCCTTCCACAGATTCTAACAGGGTTGGCACAACTCCTAATAGGGTAGGAATCTACTCATAAGGATTGAAAGTCTCTTAACTAGGATTGATATGTACTAAATTATGTACATCATTTTATGGTTACCATCCCCACCAAGTTTTTCTCTTTGATCAATGATTTTCCTAGTTAACAAATTTGGTGTTATTGTGTATGGTTATCTTCTTGTGGTTATTTCACTTGTTGATTGCATGTTTCAAATTTAATAAGGATAACAAAAGTTGGAGATAGTGCACATAGATTTGAGTGGTCCTAAAAAAACAAGAGCATTCTATGATGAAAGGTACTTTACAATTCTTGTTGATAATTTTACTAGGATGATGTGGGTAGCATTTTTTAGAGATAAATTAGAATAATTTAAGAAGTTTAAAGTTTTTAAGAATAGAGTTGAAAATGAACTTGGATTAAAGATTTAAGTGTTTAAGATCTAAAAGAGATGAAGATTTTACCTTGAATGAGTTTAACTATTTTTGTGACATAAGTGACATCAAAAGACAACTTTTAGGCCCTAAGACACCTAAGAAGAATAGTGTAGCAGAGAGAAGAAATAGATTAGTGAAAGAAGTAGCAATAGCTAGGATGTTTGAGAATAATGTCTTAAAGAAATTTTGGAGGGAAATAGTTAACACACCAGTATATATAATGAACAAAGTAGAAATCAAAAAAGGTATTGCCAAGACCCCTTATGAGCTTTGGTTTGGACACACACCATCAGTTAAGTATTTCAAAATTTTTGGAAGTGTTACATTAAGGGAGAAGATAAAATTGGTAAGTTTGATGCTAGAAGTTATGAAGGTGTTTTTCTTGGTTATTCATTAAAGAGTAAAGCATACAAATGTTTTAATCGAAGAAATAAGACAATTGTAGAGAGTAAAAATCTTAAAGTTGATGAGAAGTTTGGAATTCAAGAGAGAATGATTAATTATGATTTTGATGAATAAACTAATCCAAAGGCTAACCAAGAGATTGTTGAGATTTTTTTATGAAAGTGGCACATAGTTTCAAAATCATATACAGATTGTGGAAAAGAGAGTAGAAACAAGGAGCCAACCTAGAGATGAAGTAAGAGTTGAGACAATGACACCTAACAAGAACTTGATAAAGAAACATCCTAGTGATCAAATTATTGGTAGAAATGACAAAGGTATGATGACAAGAAATAAGGTACAAAGAGAAGAACTGTGTTTTATTTCTCAAGTACTATCTAAAAGTATAGATCAAGATAGTAAAGATGACTTTTGGATTTAAGCTAGCAGAGAGGAATTAGATCATATTGACAAGAATGATACATGGGAATTGATTTCTAGACCTAAGGACAAGAACATTATGGGAAATAAATGGGTTTTTAAAAATAAGATGAATGAAGAAGGTGAGGTTGTAAGAAATATAGAAATATTAGTATATAAAGGATAGACAAAGAAAGAAGGTATTTATAACAAGGAAAAATTTGTACATTTTTCTAGAATAGAAGTAGTTGGAATGTTTTTGGCTTATGCAACTAACAAGAAATTCAAAGTGTATCAAATGGATGTGAAGTAAACATTTTTGAATGGAGAACATGGAGAAAAAAATTACATTGAGCATTTTGAAGGCTTTCTTTGACAAAAGAAGGAGATATGGTGTGCAAGTTAAAGAAAACATTCTATGGTTTGAAACAAGCACCTAAAGCTTAGTATGTGAGGTTCCACAGATATTTGGAAAAAAATGCATTTGATAAATGTATTGTAGATATTAACTTGTAATTGAAAGAAATTGAGAATGGTTTTCTAATTATTGAAGTATTTGTGGATCATATAATCTTTGGAGCAAATGATGAAGAAAGTGAAGCATTTTCTAGTCAAATGAAGGAGTTTGAGATGAGCATGATTGGTGAGATGAAGTATTTATTGGGTTTGCAGACTATGCATAGTAGTGAAGGTATTTTCTTATCATAGACCAAGTACTTGAAATACTTGTTGAAAATATTTGGTTTAAAAAGTTGTAGACCTATTGGTACACCTATGATAATTGGCCATATGCTATCTAGCCAGGATTAGACACCTACAATTGGGAATAAGAAGTAAAGATCCATGATTGGAGGTTTGCAATATCTGACACATTAAAGATTAGAAATAGCTAATTCAATTGGCATTTTTGAAATATTTCAAGCTAACCCTAAACAAGCACATTATATAGCACTAAAGAGGATTTTTAGATATTTGAAGGGTACACCTAATTTTGGGCTATGGTATGATAGATCAAATAAATTTACTATATGTGCATATACTAATGTAGATTGGGTAGGCAGTATGGATGACATAAAGAGTACAAGTGGTGGAGCATTTTTCTTAGGAGGAAGATTGGTTTGTTGGGTAAGCAAGAAATAAGATTGCGTTTCACAAAGAAAAATAGAAGAAGAGTATGTAGTAGAAAGAAATAATTGCAATAAGATTATGTGGGTAAAGAAAATTTTGAAGGATACTAGAGTGGAGTTTATAAAGCCTATTGTCATAAATTATGATAGCACAAGTATGATAAGTATGTCTAAGAATTATGTGTTATGCTCTAAGTTGAAAAATAACATATCTATTAAGCATCATGTTTTGAGAGATAAGGTTGCAAAGAAAGAAATTAGACTAAAGTATGTTAGTACAATGAAGAATATAGTAGATATATTAACAAAGCCTTTACCAAAGAATACATTGGAGTATCTGAGAGGTATGCTTGGGGTAATGCCCCTACCTACTTTAGAGTAGGTGCTATAGAGATTGCATCGGTCTAGTGGTACATAACACTATTGTTTATTTAGAATGGATGTTGATGCTTCCTCTATGTGGTAGTATCTATTTTTGAGCTGAGTCATGAAGGACTCTTGGTAGTTGGTATCAAATAGTGTTGTTGGACACTTGGGCTTGATGGAGATATTTCTGCAATAGATTGACTTAATGATGCCTTTGTCATTGATGTCAAGGGGTGAGAAGAAGTACATGAAAAATATCTTCTAGTTATGGGGGAAAATTTGTTTCTAGAGAAGTGTACTTAAATTTTTTGATGAATATTGATGGAAGTGTATCAATGGGGGAGAGATGTTTCTATGAGAGATTGATTTGATTGATGAAGAAGATTTTAAAAGAGGATTACTACATCAGTTGTAGCATACCGATATGTTTGGTATTCTTGGACTTAGATGTTTTTCATCTATGTTTCCATCAATTCCAAAGTTGGAGATTGTTAGCATGAATGATGATGATATTCATGTGGGAGAGTATCCTAGCATTGTTGAGCATGTGGCAGATTGTTAGTGTGATCATATGTTGCATTCATGTAAGTATTTGTCATTGATGTCAATGCATTGAATACTACCAGAGTAGATGACATAGGTTGATATTGTATGGTTTAAGGATTAAAGATTAGATCAAGCATAGTTAAGGAAATGTTCTATAGAGTGTCTTGATGCTATGGTTAAGAGAACATGCAAAAAGACAAAGATTGGTGATAGTCATTCAAGATTTGTAGAAGATAGTATATAGACAGAGTTTCTAAGAAGTAGTTTGTGGTAATTAGATTATATCTCCTAACACGGATAGAATCTATTTATGCATAGCTGTAAAGAAATAAAAGACACCATGATGATGGCATTAGTAAGTGCACGAATTCCAAATTTTCATGTGTGAAAGATTTGTAAAGATTGTGAGCCAATAGTGTTATGTAATAATGAAAATATGTAATGTAATGTGTATTTTTTATCTTATTGAGGTCCTATTTGAATTACAAATTAGGAAAGCCTCAAGGCCAACTCGATGAAGTAAATTGAAGAATTGGTACAATGGACACTTATTTTCCTTTTGATTAGTGAAGTAAGTATTGTTAGGAAGTAAGAAATTGAATTCTAAATATGACTTACATGAAAGTAAGAGATCTAAGGGATTTATGTGATAAAAGTTGGCAGATCTCATATTGAGATCTAAGAATTATTTAGTGCAGTAGAGGCTCATTGAATGAGCACAATGATTATATTTGGAAGAGAGTGCTAGTGGAAAGTTGATCTTTTGGTATTGATCTAAAAAGAATAATATAGAGGCTAGCTGGACAGTGAGTTCAGTGGTCTTTCCCCAAAAGCTATTTGGACACTGGGTCATTCTACCTTCCACAACTCCTAACAGGGTTGACACAACTCCTAATAGGGTTGACACAATTCCTAACATGTATGGAATCTCTTCACAAGGATTCAAAGTCTCCTAATAGGGATTGATATGCATTGAATGTATTTCATTGTCTCCTAACAAAGTCCATCCTCTTACAAGGAACTTATATATTAGTACATCATTTTGTTGATACCATCCCCACCAAGGTTTTCTCTCTTATGAAGGGTTCCCTAGTTAAAAAATCTAGTGTTGTTATATATGATTATCTTCTTATGGTTATTGCACTTTCTGATTATATATTTCAGATTTAATAAGGATAACAAAATTTTCTTTGATTGGATAGTTGATTCACTGCCCCCTCCCTCAGATCAATTATCTTGGTGGACTTTACTTTCTAACATGCCTACCCCAAAGAACCAGTGCTCTCTCCATGTTTTCAATTGATGGTTGTAGTGGTTGTTCCACTTCCAATTATTGGGCTGCTTGCACTAAGGTTTCTAGACCTTCACTCACAATATGCTAAAAAATTTTTTTAATAGTCTCCATATTAATTTCTTGATAATTCTCATCAAGATCTTCATGATTTTTTTTTGTAGGAGTGGATTCATCCTGTATATTTACATAAACAAATACACTCTCTTCTTTCATAACCCCTTTTTCATCATCTAAAAAAACATATGGAGACTTTCCTTTGCTATGTAACACAAATTTATGTAGCAGTAAATCCTCATCATTGCTATCACCTTCAATGTGGATAGCATTATCACCTCCCTAAGAAGTATCTATATCAATCTGAATACTATCAATATTTTCTCCTAGCATAATTTCTTGTTCATCTAAATCATGCATTTTTTTTTTAAGGTTCATTAACTTTACCAATAGGGGTGTCAATCAAACTATTACCCATACTAGGGTTCCTAGAAATCTTCTCACTCCTCATAATAGGTGCCTCAAATAATTCTTTTTGCAAGATTTTCTTTTTCCAAGACAATTCTCCTATAGCAGATGTTGCAAGAGTTTCTTTTTCCACTTTCTTCCTCTTAGCATGAGGTGAGGAAGAGATATTAATACATTCTACATCTTCTAAGTCCCCTAGTTTTTTAATGTTTCCTTCTAATATTGGCTCTTGGGTTGCCTCTTTTTCATTTTTCTTCGTAGAAGACCTAGTTTTGACACCAACCTAAGGGGTAAAAATGTTTTCATTAGAAACAAATCTCTACCTTACCTTTCTAGAAGCAGAAAGAGGTGGGTATTTATCAACCACTTTATTTTTAGGTTACCTAGAGTTTGTGATAGAACCAGAGGGTGATGATTCAAACTATTCTATAGTTTTAACAATCCTTGTTTCCATAGCAATTCTTCTACCTACCCCTTGGCCCCTAGGCCCTACTAACCTAGGTGTATATTCATCCATCAATAAGAAGTCATCCCAAGAAATAGTATAAGTATTTCCTAAGTCTATTTCTAATAGAAATTTAATCAATGAGGGATTAAATACATAATTAGGCTTACCTTCTTGTATGTCATTTGCTCTCTTTTTCAATGAGATGAATAGGACTTGTAAGAGATAAACTAACCTATTGTCATGATGTAGTTAACTCAAAAGCTTGAAATGTATAGCATGTAGCCACTGATGTCAACCTTCATAAGTAATATACTGCATAATGTAAAAGGAACACTAGTGTTATGGTTCTTAGAGAGATAAGCTTCTTGTAACATGATTCTTATCAATTTCCATCTGCTTATCTTTATGTAGGGTATATTGGCACCTTGTTGATCACTGGTCCAAATCTTTCTCAAATATCTCTCCTTCTTGTAGCAGACAAAAAACTTCTACAATTATACCTTCACTACACTTCACCCTAAGTCCCTTCATTATGGAAATACCATTGTGCAAAGAATTTAAGAATTGAAATTCTACACCCCCATCGCATGTTGTAAGCCTTGAGAAATATTGTAACCATCCTCTTTCCGCAAATTTAGGATGATAGACATTATCTTGTGGAATAATGTTATAAATTATTGGTTCATGCCAAATATAATCTCCCCCTATTACTATTGTTCTTTAATTCTCTTCCATTTCAACTAAAAACCCAATAAAAAGTAGCACTAATTTGCAAACACAATTTGAAAATTGTAGAGCATAGTTTTTGAATTTCCTTGAAAGTGAAAAGTGCAAACAAAGAAAATGGTTTCCTCAAACATCACCTTAATCAAAGCATAACATGTCATAATTGACCTTAAATTACATGTCATTTCTTATAATAAATGACATTCTTTGTGGATGACTTTGTATGATTTAATTGTCAAATCAATTCATAATTCTACCTATTTGAAATTATTAAATGTCATTATAATGATAACACAAAGATCAAACTTATTTTCATAAAATAAATCATAGTACATGCATAATAAATAAAAATTTTCCACGTGCTCTCCCCCAACTTAAAATGGAGCATGGGTCTCACCATGTTGATGTGATAAAAATAGTTATGTACAAAGTAATACTAAGCATAAAATTATAACAAATAAATGTATGACATTTTGTTAGTGACATGAAAATTATTTTGATGAAAGATTTATGCTACATTGTATAATTTTGATGTGAGGGTGGGGTGGTAGATGGATAAGGTAGAAGGTGAGTTGGCATTATTGATAGAGAAAGTGGTCTTTTATTATGGGTGTTTGAATGGAGTCAAAGAGTGGGTGCAATCTAGGTAGAAGACCCATACGCTTCACTTGTAGGAGGAGTATGTACTTCTTCAAAATTAAATTGCTGCATGAAATCCTTCTTACTTTTCATGGCTTATGATAAGGCTTAAGTTGATGACTATTTACCAATAATTTGAAGTGTACATGATCAACTTTTGATAACAGTACAACACCATTATCAACTACTAATATAATTTTATATGGTTCCAACCATCTCATTTGAAATTTTTTTTGTTGTGTGTTGATAGAAGGAATGATACAATAGAGCCCAGTTACCAATGAAAAATTATGTATCCTTGATAAATTTATCATTTCATTTATTCCTTTTCTATTGGATGATCTTAGTATTATGCAAAGCCAATTTTTGGTATTCATTCAGGTCATTTTTCTATAGGAATCATTTTGTGTGTTCCTTTGTAAGAACAATATTTAGTTATAGGGTTGTTTTGAGTGTTTAATGCTCAAATTCCATAGGCATGATAGATGATATACCATAGACCAATTCAAATATTGTGATTCTTTTTGTAGTTTTCCATGTTTTCCTATAGGCTCAAATGGCTTCAGGTAGACGAAATTCCCAATATTTTTTATGGATAGCTACTATTTTGATCAAAATTGCTTCAATGTCCCTATTGGTAATTTTTGCTTGGCCACTAGCATAAGGATGATAAGGTGAGGATCTTCCATACCTAATGGTATACTCAGTCATAAGGGAACTTATTAGTTTGGATGTAAATTGTTCACTCTAGTCAATCTAGTGAATATGGCTTCGTACAAAAACTCTACGATATTAATTGTTATCTTTGGAACATTTCATAGGTTTAGCCTCTACCCATTTGGTAACATAATTAGTCCAAACTGAAATGTATGACTTACCATTTGCTGAAGGCTCTATGGGTCCAACAAAATTGATTCCTCATTTTTCAGAAGGTATAATAATGATATGTGGTTGCAGAGGCATTTTATCAAATTTGGTAGGTCTTCTCACTCTTTTGCATTAGTCACACTTTCTAGTATATCTTGATGCATCTATATGTAGAGTGTGTTGTGATGTGAAGCCTAATTAGACTCAAAGGTTTATTCGACATGGTTTTCTTTCCATATTATTTCTATGTGGGTTTGGGGGTAGTGCTCCCAAGATAGGGTCAAGGGGCAGTGCCACTACAAGGTCATAGGGCAGTGCCCTAGGTGTGCTCCTTGTCATAGTATAGGGTGGGGTTGAGGGACAATGCCCTTGCGGGGGTTTTTGGGGATAACACCCCCAAACACAAGAATGCTCTTATATTATAAGTGGAGTTGGCTACTATTTTTCTATTATTCTAGCCCTAATTTTGTAAGTAGAAAAAGCTTGTATAAAAGGTCTTAGGGTTTGGGATTTCATAATGAATGGTGATATTGTATCTTCTTGCAGTGGTATTGAGTTATAAGGGATTATGGATTGTAATTATGTTGTAATCACTAGATAATAATAATATTGGACTTGTTGTTGGTTGACGTAGTCTACGGATTGGGTGAACCATGTTAAATCTTGGTGTCTTCTATTCTCTTTTATGTGATTTACTATTTTCTAGTATTGGTTATATTTGCATGTAACTGTTATTTTTGTTTGAGGTTAATCCTAACAAAGTGGGCCAATAGTAACTAGTTTTTAGTATTTTTAATGTTTTCCTCTTTTTTACAAAGTGTCCTCCATATGGTTCATCATGACATGCCCAAAGGATTTCATATGTTTCATCTTCCCTTATGCATCTACGCATAACCTAATTAGGTCCTATATGAAACATACACCCAACAATGCAAGAAAATTGGAACTTTTCTCTACTAATAATCTTTGCTCCATTAGAGAGAAACAAGTTGGTGTTCTTCTTGTAGTAAGATAATTTGCAATATCAACATACCATGAGCTTTGAGCTAATATAGAGAATAGATGCTCATTTGGAAAGATATCATCAATTATTGTAGGATCTTTTGGAACATGTAAGAAAGAAAGAAAATCAGCTACTACATTGGCTTTTCATGGCTTGTCTACTATGGTCAAATCAAATTATTATGTGAGTAGCAACCAATAAGCCAGTCTTCTACAAATGGCTAGCTTATTCATCAAATACTTGATAGCAGAGTGATCTATTTGAAAAAATATTTCATTACAAGTTAGGTGGTGTCTATACTTATTAAGTGCATAGATCACTAAAAGAAATTCTTTCTTAGTGATAATATAATTGAACTATGCCCATTGCAAATTCGTACTAATATCACATATTGCATATTCTACGGATCCTTATTTCTATCCAAAAATATATCCTGTGACATAATTTGATGCAACAATATGGATATGGAATGGTATGATCTAATTAGGAATGTGCAACACAAGTGTTATAGTCAATACTTCCTTCAACCACTAAAATGATTTTTTACACTCTAAATTCCATGAAAAACATGCATAATTTTTAAGGAGATTATGTACACAATGGAGCTACATTTTTAGTGAAGTATTTAATGAAACTCCTATAGTAACCAACATGTCAAAGGAAGTTTCTTATATATATTTTATTTTCAAGGGTTTGGAAAGTTTCAATTATTTCAATCTTAGATGGATCAACTTGAATACCTAAGGAGGAAAATTTGGAAGAGTTTAGAATAACTTAGAGGGTGGTGAATAAGTTATCCAATGTCCAAAACTCCCAATTAAACAATTTAATGTTTAACAAAACTCATACATATATCTCCTTCACATGTATCTTGCATGCATCCATAATAACATTCAAAACTCAAACTTGCAAGTTACTATCCTAGGTCAAAATCACTTTCCAAAAATGTAATTTAAATGAAACATAACTTGATCATTCACACATATGACATAAGGATGTTTACATTGAAACCTCCTTTTGGAAAAACCATCAGTAACATGCTACTAATTCTCACTTTTTTGAAATGATGCCCTACGAAAGGCAAACCTTGTTAAAGGTTAGAATACACATTGTTAAATATGACTTGATTAAAGGATTTCAATAACCCTATTAGGAGTGAGCCTTGTTAGAGGACTTTAGTTCATTTCATTAGAATGCCACCTAATTAAAGGATTTATAAATGACTGTTAGGTCAACCTTAATCCAAAGGATTTTACCCTAAACTAATACAATGACTATAGAGTAATAGTAAGGCTTGATATGATAACAAAATATAACTCACTTATAGATTACAGATCTCTATTTAGTCCTCCATTCTTCTTGGCTACATTCACTTTAGCTTTGATAGCTTGTTCACCCTTCAAACATTCATCCTCTTAAGTCTTCTTGCTTTGCATGCCAATTTGCAGACTCTATAGTTCAGCCTCTATAAGGAGCAATACCCTAGACTTCTTGTCTTCCTTGGGTTTTCACATATAGCCAACTATCCAACTTTGCTTCATGTCTTGTATCTCCTTATAAAGATAATTTAGATATTTTTCCACTTCATCACAATCATTCATTCAAGGGTTAGGTTGGATTCATTGAATCTAACCATCTTTGTATTTTAGCTCCCTCTAGAAACTTCATTCATAATCATCCTTGAATTCATTTCAAAATAGTTTACTTTGAATTTTGTGCCACTAGCTCATCAAGCTTATCTTCCACACAATTCACACAATCCAAGAAATCAACCTTGTTGGCTCAGATTCATCGAATTCAAGATATTTCTCATAATATTGTCACTCGATATTAACTAACTTTTTATGCTCAGCACATATTGTGTTACTCGACATCCACTAACAATTCACTCGACACACACTAAAGTTCACTGATGCTCAGAACCAACTAAACTTTACTCAGCTTACATTATGTTCACTTGGCATACACTAAAAATTTACTTTGCTCGGCTCCGAATTATTTTCTTCTTAGCTTGCACTAACTTTTCTCGGCACCTACTATGCACTCAGTCAAGCTTGGCAGACAAAATTATTCTTATTTTTTCTTCTAGAATTAATTAATGTATCCATCATTTGCAACCTTAAGTAGATAAGCAATACATTATATCATCACTATCTTAATTTTTCTTTGTACTTCTTTTTCATATCATAACTCAATTGTTCCTCTAGGTGCTCTTGTTATCACATTTGATCAAATCCTCTTCATCAATCAAACAAATGATAGTACTCAAGTCAACTAAGAAGTTGTTTTACCAAAAAATAGTAGGTTTGACATAAGTGACAAAATAATTATTGAAACAAATTCTCATACTTGTATCAATCATTTCTCAATAGGAAATGTAGTGCCCCTAAACAACTCCTTCTTTTGTCATCATATAGAACTTTTTGTTCTTTAGAGAAAGATTATATTCTTAACATATTTTGAGTACTTTCTCTAAGTAAGTAGGTGCCTCCTCAAATGTGGAACCATATGTAGTAAATTCATTCATATAAATTTCCAAGCAATAAATAGATATGCTAAAAAATATACTAATCACAACTCTCTCAAAAGTGGTTGGTGTATTGTGTAGACCAAAAGGTAGAACTAAATAGAAAAATGTTCCCCAAGGATAGGTGAAGGTGGCCTTGTCTTGATCCTCAGAGCTATCATTATTTGATTATAACCACTAAATCTATGTAAAAAGGAAAAATATTTTTTACTAGCTAAGGTATCAAGAACTTGATCAATGAAAGTCAAGGGAAAATGATCCTTTTGTTAGAATATATAGATAAAAAATATAACTAAGATGAGGGGTGGGGAGTGAAGAATCAATTATCAAACTATTATCAAAATTATAAAACTTAATAATTCTTAACCATATGAGAAATATAATCAGATACCACAACAACATACTCATGCACAATAACCCCAGATATGTTAACTAGGGAAACCCTTGATCAAAGGGAAAACCTTGGTGGGGATGGTACCCACAAGATGATGTACGAATATCAATAATCCTTGTTAGAGGATGGACCCTATTAGGAGTCTATTAAAACATTCAGCTTATATTAGTCCTTATTAGGAGACTTTGAATCCATGTTAGGAGATTACAACCTTGTTAGGAGTTGTGTCAACCCTATTAGGAGTTGTAGAAGGTAGATGGACCTACTATCCAAAAAACTTTAGGGGAAATACCAATGAACCCACTGTCAAGATGATATTTGTATTATGCCTTGTAGAATAATAGAATTGAACTATACTACTACTTCATCTTCCTTAGTCCTATCAAACAGACTTATGTTCCTTCTAATCTCGATACCAAATCACAAACTTTTCATCCAATAATATCTTGGATTGCTTACTTGAATTTACCATTTACTCTTCATTTTTTCACACTTCCTTGAAATATTTGCATCTCACACACTCTTCAAATAGGGAAAACACTTGCCTTTATACCAAGTCCTCAAAAACATTGCTTGAGTCAACCTTGAGGCTTTCCCAATTAATTATAATAAGACAACAATAATATGATTAATTATTTTGTAATTACAAAGTACTGTTGCCTCATAGTCTATACAACTTCTCACACATGTGACATCAAGGCTTGCACACTTAAAAACATGATCATCAGAATGTCTTCTACCACTGTATAACTTAGTGTATTCTGATTATATCTGTGTAAAGAGATATATCATAATCATCAAAAATTGCTTTACAGGTACTCTTTTTCTACATTATTCTCTATAAATTACAAATAACTTATGTATCTCTTTGACTTAAGCTACATGAACTTAACCTCATCATCAAGACACTTTGAAGAACACATCCTTAACTTCACATCATCTAATTGTCAAACCTCTATCCATATGACCACGGTCTCTATCTTCTATTCTACCAGTCTTCATAGAATTACTGGTATGCTGACATCAATGAGAAACATAGTCATCAATGCAATGTAAGGAAACTTGCAATAAATAATATTAACCATTTCCACATAACCCATAATAGATTTGAAACATATATGCAATTTAAATCCACATGCAAGAGAATAGACAACATACCTATTGGAATTCTTTAGAATAACTAAGAGGGGGTGAATTAGTTATCCAAGGTCTAGATGTATAAATAAAAAATTTCACATCTTAGTGAACCCATAAAACATTTATACTCATGCATAAATCCATAAGATTATGCAATCACTTAAAACTTGTAGGTTACTGTCAAATCAACATATAGGCTACTATCAAATCAACTTGTAGAAATGCAAAGCATGAAACATAATAGATTCATCAACACACATAACACAATGATTTACATAGAGACCAATTTGGGAAAAACCACTAGTAACATGCTTCTCTTTTCACTCTTCTAAAGTGATGCTCTATGAAAGGCTAGCCTTGTTAAATGTTACAATACACACTATTAAATGTGACCCTATTAAAGGATTTCAATCATCCTGTTAGAAGTGAGCCTTGTTCAAGGACTTTAGACCATTCACTTGGAATATCACCCAATTAAAAGATTTACAAATGACTACTAGGTCAACCTTAATCCAAAGGATTTACCCTAGATTGATACAATTTTTAGAGAGTAATAGTAAGGTTTGATCTAATACAACTTAAAACTTCATTTGTAGATTAAAAATCCCTATTTGGTCCTCCATTCTCTAATAGCTTGTTCACCCTTCAAGCATATACGTCCTTAAGACTTCTTGCTTAACATGCCATTGCAAACTCTTTTCTTAGGTCACTTGATGAAGCAAAACCCTATGACTCCTTATCTGCCTTAGGTTCTTGCACATGACAACATTACTTCATGACCAACCATTCCTATAAATAGGAAATTGAGATATTTTTCCACTCATTCTCCATCATCCAATTTAGGGTTAGATGGATTAGGTAGGATACAATGTATCTACCCCACATTTAGTATCTATTCTAGAAACTTCTTCTAGAATCCACTTTCAATTCACCTCAAAATGGCTTACCTAGAATTTAGTGCCACTAGCTCATCATCCTTATCTTCCACATGGTTCACAAAATTCAAGAAAACAAACTTGTCAGCATAGATTCAGAAAATCCACAATCTTTAAAATAATGTAGCAACTCAACATTATCAATCTTATGATGCTTGGCATGCACTATGTTACTCAGAATCCTCTACAAAATCACTCGGCATGAACTAAAGTTTACTTGTGCTCGGTATCAACTAAACTTTATTTGTCATAAACTATCTTGCTTGGCCTCCACTAGAATTTTCATTTTCTTAGCTCCAACTAATTTTTTGCTTGGCTTGCACTAACTTTTCTCAGCACCTACTATCTACTTTGTCAAGCTTAGCAGAAAAAATTTGTATCACATGTTCTTCTAATCTTTCTTAGTGTAGCCAACATTTGTAACCTTAAGTTGATTATCAATGCATCATGTTACAACTATATTAACTAATCCTTGTACTTCATTACATAAGAATAACTCAACCTTTCCTCTAGGTGTTGTTGTTACATCTTTTGATCAAATCCTTTTCATCAATCAAGTAAGTGATAGTACTTGAATCTTATAAGAAATTGTCTTACCAACAAATGGAAGGTTTGATATTAATGAAAAAAACAAGATTTAAACATATAGTCTTGTTCAAAAATCCCTCTCAATAATGATCTTCTTTCAATCTAATTTTAACAATCTCCCTCTTTGGCATTGATGGAAAATGAAACTAATCAACCAAAACAATTAGATGATGAACATCTTGTTCAACCAAACTGACTAGGTTAAAATAGTAAGACAATACCAAAAAGAAAACTCGTATCAAAATTGCTCCCTCTATCAGCAACTTCCATCTTTTGATTAGTTTACTGAAATTATTTCTTATAACTCCCTCTGAGTTCCTGATTATATCTCCCTCTTACTAGGTAGATTAGGATTTCTCCCTCTAATTTCTCCCTCTTTCTTTCTTGTATTCATCTCTATCTCCCTCATCATATGTGTGTTCTCCTCTGATCAAAAATCTTATATACTTTGTCCCTCTTAATTAATACTATTGATCAGCAACATTATCCTCTTCTTGTGATGATCAATTTAATATACTTTCTCCCTCTTTGACAAAAATGCCAAAGACATATCATCTTTTCATGTAGATATAGATTTTTTTAGTTTCTCAAGTATCTCCAGTTTCTCCCTCTATCACCTTGCTTGTGATTGATTTGGAAATTTTTGCTTCTTTGATTACTCTAGGGCGCTCTTAAAGTAAGATCCACTACATCAATTTGTAACAACGAATATCAACTTGTTTGATGTAGCACACTCCTCTTATTTCTTAGATAGCCTTTGATAGGGGTATCACCCTTAGTTTACCTCTTAGATACTCATGAGCATCCTTAGGTAATGCTTTTGTAAAGATATCAGTAATTTTTTCCTTTGTATTAACATATTCCATACTCACCTCTTTATCTTGAACCAATTCTCTCAAGTAATGATACTTGATTGCAATGTGCTCAGTCTTTGTGTGCATCACTAGATTCTTTGATATGTTGATAGCACTTGTATTATCACAATAAAGTGTCATAGGTTCTGTGATCTCCTCCTTCATTCCTTTGAGTAGTTTTTTGATCCACACAATGTTTGTAGAATTTATGGTAGCAACAACATATTTAGCTTCAGCAGTAGATTGTGATTTGCAGTTTTGTTTCTTACTAGTCCATGTAGCTAGTATCTTGCCTAAGAAAAATGCTCCTCTATTGGTGCTCTTTCTATCATCAATTTTTCTAGCCTAGTCAGTGCTAGTGTAGGTTCTCAATTCAAATTTCTCATTCTTCTTATAGTATAGACCAAACTCTTATGTCCCTTTCAAATATCTCATTATTCTCCTCATAGCCATTAAATGATTTTCCATAGGATTAGCAAAGAATCTTGCAACTATCCCTACTGATAATGCAATGTTAGGTCTACTATGTACTACATAAATCAATTTTCCAATCATAGACCTATATAATATTTGATTTACCTCAACTAAATCATCACTCTTTGACAACTTGTGCGCTATCACCATAGGTGTACTTACTATTTTGGAATCATCTAATCCAAAGAATTCAATATTTCCTTCACATATTTTGAATGAGTGATGTATATACCATACTTCATTTGATATACTTACAAACCCACAAAAAATTTGATCTCTCCAAACATAGACATCTCAAATTCTTGCTTCACCTAATTTGCAAAATCCTTACATAAAGCATCTTGACCTCCAAATATGATATCATCAGCAAATATTTTAGATAACAAAATACCTTTTCCTTTCTCTATCTTTATGTATAGATTATTTTTATCATTAATCCTTTCAAATCCAATCTTCACAAGATAATTATGAAGTCTCTCATACCATACTCTTGGTGCTTGCTTTAAACCATATAGAGCTTTGTGTAATATACATACCATGTTCTTATTGTTAGCATCAACAAATCCTTCTAGCTATTCTATGTAAACTTCTTCCTCTAATATATCATTTAAAAATGCAAATTTAACATCTATTTGATAAAATTTGAAACCTTTTTATGTAGAATAAGCAAGTAGAGTTCTTACACCTTCCAATCTTGGAATAGGGTAAAATGTCTCTCCATATTCAATTCCTTCTTCTTGTTCATATACCTTGCAAAATAATCTTTCTTTATTCCTTGTGACTTCACCATTTTCATCTAGCTTGTTTCTAAATACCCTCTTGGTGCCAATCACATTTTTGTCTTCTGGTCTAGGAACTAGACGCCATGTTTTGTTCTTCTCAATTTGTTCAATTTCTTCTTCCATGGCTTTACTCTAGTCCACATCTTTTAGTACATCTCTTACTAATTTTGGCTCCTTCATTCTTATCAAACATGTATCACTTCTCAATCTATTTCTTATCATTGGCCTAGCATCTTTATCTCCAATGATTTGAGCAACAGGATGATGTCTTTTGACATATTTAGAAAATTGTGGCTTTGCTCTTATTTCTTCATTCTATATTTTAGCTTCTTAATCACTATGTGCATCTCTATCAGGTATCTCAACATTTCTCTCATGTCCACCAAATTTAGAATTAGAATGTGCATTCACTTCATTCTGTAACTTAGCATCTGAATGTGGCTTGGTTCCTGAATGTAACTTGACATTCATAGGATGTGACTCAACAGTCACTAAAACTTGCTGTTGGATTGTAACTTGATTTTTAGTATCTTCTTTAGTAGGCATACCTTCATATAAGTATACAAATGATTTACATTCTTTTGGTTCTTTCATAGGTTCAGCCTCATGTACTTCTGTATATTCATCAAAGTTCACATTTGCACTTTCTAAAAATGTATTAGTATTAGCATTCAAACACTTATAAGCTTTACTTCTTATGGAATATCCAAAGAATATACTTTCTTCACTTTTTGCATCAAGTTTACCATTCTTTAAATCTTTAAGAATGTAACATTTTCTTCCAAATATCTTAAAATATTTTACATTGGGTGAGTGTCCATACCATAGTATAAAAGGTCTCCTACTCTATTTGATATAAAAAAATTTAGACTTTTACCTATTTATTTCTCAACTCATGCTAAATACCACTTAAATATTTGAAAAACATCAAATTTCTATTTCAAAAACATGACTATCATCATTCTAGAATAATCATCAAAAAATAACATAATGTACTTATCTCCTTTGTAGCTTTGCACATCAATTGGTCCACACAAGTCAGTATGAACAATCTCTAGTATTTCTTTAGAGGTATAAGATTTACTCTTAGAGCTTGACTTTTTCATTTTACTTAACTAACATTGTTTGCACATTGTATTGTCACATTTCTTCAACTTAGGCAAATCATGTTACTGATACTAATCAAGTTATCAAAATTAACATGACATAACCTCTTGTTCCATAGCCACATATAATCAAATCTTACAAAAAGATAAGTAGCATCCTCTATATCAATATATAATAGATTACTTCTAGTTTGATCACCCTTTCCAATAATTTTCCTATCAGTATCATATATCTTAGCAATCTTGTTCTCAAACTCAACTTTACATTCTAAATTATTCAATTATTCCACACTCAAAAGTTTACAATTTAGTCCTTCAAAATAGTAAGTGTTGTCACATAGAATCTTATCTATGAGCTTGATAGAACCTTTTCCTTTTATCAAACATGGTGCATCATTACCAAATATTGCACTATTTCCTTCATAACAATTTAAGGTAATGAAGTTACTTTTTTCTCCAATCATATAATGTGAGCATCCACTGTCAATGATCTATTTGTCATTTTTTTTTACACAAGCCACAAGTGTAGTTGCCTCATCTTCATCAAATTCATCCTTCATTGCAACATACATCACTTCATCATCATGTTCATTGGATTCATCCTTTGTTTCCTCTTCAGCAATGTAGCATGACTTCTTGCCTTTATCTTTGTAATCTTTGTTGTCATCTTCTTTTCTTTTTTTTTACTTGTCACCACCTCTATAGTTCTTCTTCTATGTACATCTTGTAGCAATATGACCAACCTCATTGCAATTGAAACAAATGATAAGTAACTTACCTTTAAACTTGCTTTCAACTCTATCGAATCTTCTTGCTAGTAGTGGTTCTAGTTGTTCAACATCTTGCTCATCTATATCACTGTCACTAGACACATATTTTATCTTTCTCCTCTTCTTCTACTTGGGCTCTTTAGAATCCTTCAATAAAAACTTAGCTTTGAAAGAAAATTCAAGATTTTCAAGTTTGTAATTATCAAAGTTAGATAGGTCAAAAGTAGTGAGTCTACCAACTAGACCTTCAAGGGTTAGATTATTTTCTAGAATACATCTTAGTTCCTAAATTATAGAAACTCTAATAGCATAAATAAGCAACAATGTCCTCAAGACTTTTCTATGAACAATATTGTCATCTATTTGACCAGTAGCACCTTTTATTGCACTAACAACTTCTTTTATTCTACCAACATATTGAGCAATATTCTCACCTTCTTCCATTCTCATATCATCAAACTTACCTCTAAGACTTTTAGATTTGGCTCTTTGAACATTAGTGTCTCCTCCATAGATAGTGGTTAGGGCGTCCCAAATTTTCTTTGCACTATCAAGACCTTTGGTATCATCAAATTCAGCATAGCTTAGGGTAGAGGCAATCTCCAACATTGCCTTATTGTGTTCTTTCTTCTTCTTCATATCCTTAGCAGTTAGGGCTCCTACTGCATTGACATGTTCTACTGAAATGGTAGTTTGTGCATGATCTTCAAGTCCTCCAAGGTGTAGCTTCATCAAAATTTTCTATGTAGAAAAGTTATCTCTATTGAGCTTGGGTACTTCTCTTTTTGACATATTGATCCTTATGCTTCTACTACCTTCAAACTAGTCCTCTTAGGTAGATGGCTCTAATACCAATTTTTGGTATTCTTTAAAATAACTAAGACAAGGGTGAATTGGTTATCCAAGGTCCAAATGTACAAATAAAAATTTTCATAGATTATTGAACCCATAAAACATTTATACTCATGAATACATCCATAGGATTATGCAATCACTTAAAACTTGTAGGTTAGTGTCAAATCAACTTGTAGAAATGTAAAGCACGATAAAACATAATAGATTCATCAACACACATAACACAATGATTTACATGGAAACCCAATTTGCGAAAAACTTGCAGTAACATGATAATTTTTTCACTCTTCTAAAGTAATGCCCTATGAAAGGCCAAGCATGTTAAAGGTTACAATAGACATAGTTAAATGTGACCCTATTAAAGGATTTCAATCACCCTATTAGAAGTGAGCCTTATTAGTGGACTTTAGACCATTCACTTGAAATGTCACCTCATTAAAAGATTTACAAATGACTGTTAGGTCGACCTTAATCCAAAAGATTTACCCTAGACTGATACAATTGTTAGAGAGTAATAGTAATGTTTGATCTAATACAACTTACAACTTCATTTGCAGATTACGGATCTCTATTTAGTCCTCCATTCTACTTGGCTTTCACTCATTACAATTCTAATAGCTTGTTCACCCTTCAAGCATATATTTCCTTAAGCCTTCTTTCTTAACATGCCATTGCAAACTCTTCTCTTAGGTCACTTGATGAAGCAATACCCTACGACTCCTTGTCTCCCTTAGGTTCTCGCACATGAAAACATTTCTTCATGACTGACAATTCCTATAAATAGGAAATTAAGATATTTTTCTACTCATTCTCCATCGTCCAATTTAGGGTTAGATGGATTAGGTAGGATACAATGTATCTACCCCATATTTAATATCTCTTCTAGAAAATTCCTCTAGAATATACTTTAAATTCACCTCAAAATAGTTTACCTAGGATTTTGTGCCACCAGTTCATCATCTATATCTTTCACCTAGTTCACAAAATCAAAGAAAACAAACTTGTTAGCTCAGATTCAACAAATCCACGATCTTTAAAATAATGCAACAACTCGACATTATCAATCTTCTAATGCTTGGCACACATTGTGTTACTCAGCATCCTCTGCAAAATCACTCGGCACGAACTAACATTTATTGCTACTTGACATTAACTAAACTTTACTTGACATCAACTATCTTTCTTGGCATCCACTAGAATTTTCATTTACTCAGCTCCAACTAATTTTTTACTCGGCTTGCACTAACTTTTCTCAACACCTACTATCCACTCGGTCAAGCTTAGCAAACAAAATTTGTATCACTTGTTCTTCTAATCTTTCTTACTATAGCCAACATTTGTAACCTTAACTAGATTATCAATGAATCATGCTACCACTATCTTAACTGTTCCTTGTACTTCATTACATAAGCATAACTCGACCTTTCCTCTAGGTGCTATTGTTACATCTTTTGATCAAATCCTCTTCATAAATCAACTAAATGATAGTACTTGAATCTTATAAGTAGTTGTCTTACCAGAAGATATCAAGTTTGACATTAGTGATAAAACAAAGATTGAAACATATAGTCTTATTCAACAATCTCTCTCACTAATGATCTTCTTTCAATCTGATTTCAACAATACCCACAAAAGTGTGACACAAGATATACCTTGGGAAACCCTCATTAAGGGGAAAAACTTAGCCTTTGAAAGAATCCATCACCATGTATTATTCAACAAAAAAACCATTACAATACAATCATGGAAGCCTTCAAATCCATAGCCACAACCAAGCAATCCATGTGAACAAGTAAGAATCCATACATCCCATGCCATGCTTTCAATCTTCACAAATGCTCCCTTGGCTAACTTGTCAAGCCTTGTCCTGCTCAACTCTTGTTGTTTCCCTCTTGTCTTCTCACACCAACAACTACCCTTTTGGCTTCTTATATAGTAGCAAGTCCCACAAAAAAACCAAGTGGCATTACATAAACCATGTGCTACCTAACCCACTAACCCCACATTTAATATTAGACATTTAATTTCATTTCCCCAATATTAGATAATTACATGAAAGATTATCACAATGTTACAATACAACTCATCAAGTCTATCACATGGGAATATTTACACATTGCACATCCATCTATGTGCAACATTACATAATAAATTAAAACAATACAATATAACAATATTATGTAATGTGTGCAACACCCATCAACATTCATGCTAACAATATCCCCCTTTGGAATTGATGGAAACATAGATGAAAAACATCTAGGTTCCAAGAATTCCAAATAATACTTTGTTGTTGTTCAAATCCTCTTCATTAATCAGATTCGAAATACTTTAGAACATTTCTTTTTTTTGCATCTTTTGTTCACATGCTAAACAACTCTCAGGTTCTCCCTCATAGTCAAGACTCTTCATGTTGTATTCCTTCTTCTTTCTTACATCAATCTTTCTAAATACCCCTAATAAATAATACGCATGTGGTCATCTCTCTCCTCATTCAACTGTCTCTCTCATATTCATCTAGAGGATGTTTTACATGTACACATATCCCCCATTGACATCAATGATAAAGGCCTCATTATGTCAATTATTTTCTCCAAGTCTTCAACCAGCTCAAGTATCGAAAGACATTGTTCAAGACTAATTACCAAGATTTCTTAATGACTCTGCTCATCACAGATACTCCACCATAGATACTAAGTTCTAGGTGCTTTCTTTAGGCCATATAGAGCTTTCTTCAATCTATGTAACATATATTTCTCTCGTGTCAGAGGAAAACCTTTAGGTTGTTCAATGTATACCTCTTCTTCAAGTTTCCCATTCAAGAAGGTTGATTTGACATCCATATGATACACTTTGAATTTCTTATTCACTACATAAGATAAGAACATTCTTACTTCTTCCATTCTATCTAAAGGGGCATATGTTTCCTCATTATCTATTCCTTCTTGCTATAAATATCCTTTGCATATAAGTCTAGCCTTGTTTCTTACAACTTCCCTTGTTCATTCATCTTGTTTTTGAATACCCATTTGGTTCAAATAGCATTCTTGTCTTTAGGTATTGGAACTAATTCCCATGTGTCATTCTTCATGATCCGATCTAATTCTTCTTTCATTGCTTGAATCCAATGATCATCTTTACATGCTTCATCTATACTCTTAGATTTAACTTGAGAAATAAAACATATTTCATCATTAGCTCTATTTTTGTAATCACTCCTTTGTTTTTGCTTCCAATTATGTGCTCTGGAGGGTGATTCTTTGTTAGATTCTTGTTAGGGTAGGATTTTCTAACTCAACTCTTACTTTTTCTCTTGGATCAGATCTTTCTCCTCTTTGCTCAACAATTTTCACATCATTTTGCAAATCATTGTTAGTCTCATAGCACAACTGAGCATTCTCTTGATTAGTCTTTGGATTAGCCTTATCATTATAATTATCAATAATAGTTACCAAAACTATCTCTTCTTTTATATTTTATTCCTTAACCAACCCAAGTTCACTATCCTTATCATCATTCAAGAATATTTCCATACTTGATATAAATTCTTCATCATCATCAGAAAGTGAATTCTTTCTAGTTTTTCTTACTCTCTTAGAACATCTGGACAAAAAAAGACCAAACTCTTTACATAACCAAAAAAGGAAAGTTTCCATACCTTTTGGCTCTCTTTTCCTAATCATATCAATACATTCTTTGATATTCTTGTCTTCTTTAGATATGGATTTTTCTTTACTTGTACTTTTACTCTTTTATATGCTATGATGCCAATTGTTAAAATATATAGTCCACCAATAAAAAAAAGGCAAGGGGGTTTGGGGGTGAATCAATTATCCAACTATAATCATAATTATCAAATGTAATAATTCTTAACCATAAGAGTACTATAATCAGAAACCACAACAAGATACTCATGCACAATAACACCATATATCTTAACTAGGGGAACCCTTGATCATAGGGAAAACCCCTATGGGGATGGTACCTAGGAGATGATGTACTGATATAAATATTCCTTGTTAGAGGATGGACCCTATTAGGAGTCTAAATATTTTTTTAGTATATATCAGTCCATGTTAAGAGACTTTGAATCAGTGTTAGGAGATTCCAGCCCTATTAGTAATTTTGCCAACCTTGTTAGGAGTTGTAGAAGGAAGATGGACCTACTATCAAAATGGTCTATGTATTATTCCTTGCAAAATAATAGAATTAAATTGTACTTCTACTTCCTCTTCATGTTTCCTATCAACTAGACTTCTGCTCCTTTTGATCTTGGCACCAGATCATGAACTTTGCATGCAATAATCCCTTGTATCACTTAATCACATTTACCAAATACTCTTCTCTTGTTCGCACTTCCTTGAACTCTTCATATCTCACACACTTTTCAAACAAGGAAAACACTTTCCTTTATACCAATTCCTCAAAACAATTCCTTGAGTGGACCTTGACATTTCCCAATTAATTGTAATAGGACCACAATACAATAATTAATTATTTTGTAATTACAATAGTATTATTGGCTCACAAAATATATAATTTCTCACATGTGTGAATTCAGATCTTACACACTTATAGATGTCATTATTAGGCTTTCTTCTACTAGTGTATAACTTCATGTATCCTGATTATATCTTTGTAAAGAGATAAATCATAATCATCAAAATCTGCTTTACATGTACTCGATTTCTATGTTTTTCTCTATAAATCACATATAAATTTTGTATCTCTTCAACTTAAGCTATGAAAAATTAACCTCATCATCAAGACAATGTAAGTAACACATCCTTAACTTTGTTTCATCTGATTGTCAAACCTCTATCTATACGACCATGATCTTTGTCTTCTATTCTACCTATCTTCACAGAATTACTACCATGTTGACATCAATGACAAACACAATCATGAATGCAACATATCAGTACCACCACATGCTCTCCAATACTTAGGATAATCCCCCAAAGGAATAACATCAATATTCATGCTAACACTTTCATAGTTTTAGATTAAGATAAAAACAAGTTTTGAAGGGACCTAAAACCCTTTAACAAAAAACTAAAGATAGATAACTAAGCACAACCAGGTTTTAGAAGGACCTAAAACCTACATTATGAAAGTAGAAAAACCAAGTTTTATAGGGACTTGAAACCACAAAATAGGACTAGAAAACAAAATCAGGTTTTACAAGGACCTATAAGCTAGAGTTTGATACACACGGTTATAAAACCAACTAAAAAACCAAAAATAGAGACCAAAAACCAAAACCACCTACAACAGCTATTGCAATTCCTTAATCATTTTCACCACCTACTTTCTGTAGACACCTAAATTTGATTACACTTCTTTGGTAATCTAATTTAGCCATCTCTAAAGGCATCATTAATTAAATTCTTATTTAATTAATCCTTTGTCATCCCCTAGTTGATTAATTTAATTAATCATCTATAGTCCTAATTGATAAATCAAATAATCTATTATTTATCAATTAAATCCTTTTCTCCTATCTAATTCCAAAAATCCCCATTTATTAAATAAATCTATTTGATAAATGAAATCCTCAAATTCAAAAACCCCTAACCTATCTCTAATCCTCCATTTAGCCTAATCCACCCCATCCACCCATACTAACCAAGCTTAGCCACTAACTCACCCACCCTCATTAATGCCATCCACTTGCACATCTCTAACATCCCTAATCTAATCCTAAACCCAAGCCTAATCTACCCCCTAATGTTGTCACATTCCTTAAACAAGTTTAAGACTTTCCTAATCCAAACCAAAGTCTCCCCTCAAAAAACCCAACCACTAAGTCATGAGTGCTCTTACAAAACATAAATGACTCTTACATCCATCTTACACACTCTTCCCTCTTCCACACTCATTCCTCTTACATCCCTCTTACATACTCCAACCCACTCATCATGACTTTAACCAACCCTTTACCCTACCCTCTCACACTCATCCTCCTTGTGACAAGTGTCACCTTCCCATTGGTGCTAAACAAGCACAATCCATGTGCTCCCCTTTGAGTGCATCTTAGCCTTCCTTAAGCTTTCATCCATCATTGCATCTAAGCCCTCCATCTCTCTACCCCTTAGCCTATAAATTGAATCCCATCCCAAGCCATTTCATCAACAATCTTTGAGCTAAAGTTACCATGCTATTTTGAGAACCAAAGCCATCAATATTACCCTTATAATGCCAAATTGAGAGCTCACAAAGCTACCAATTTTCCATTACCCATCTCCATTGAAGCAGCTTTTGAGCATCTTGAGCATACATCCACAACAAAAGGACACATCTACAGAATCAAGAAAGCATGGAGTGCTTTTTCTTGTGAGGTTTGCACTTCTTGTTTTCTTCCTTTGTCTAAGCATATATGTGAATTTAGTTTTTAGTTTGTGAATGTTTACTTTATTTGTTAATGTTCTTTGCACACTGATTCTGGTTCTACACTTTCTAGGCTCCATAGTATTATAGATCATGTTAGTAGAATAAATCCCAATTCCCACTATAGCCTCAAACACCTTCTTCCTCAAACTTTGCCTTGTTCTTTTTCTTGTCCCACTAGGTATATGATTTCCTCATTATTTTTCTTTCCTAAGCTGGTAGCTTCTGCACAAAGGTTTGAAGTTACCTGTTCCATCTTGTTACCACTCTCTTTGATTAAGAGATAGAGCTCTTGTTCATATTCCTTTTCTTGTTCATATTCCTTTAACTTCTCTAGGATATTGCCAACTTGTACTTCCATCTAGAGAATCTTTTCTCTATCAGTATCCTGGTCCTACTGCATCTTTCCAATTCTTTTTTTCAAAGTCATTAACTCATTGTACATCCAAGAATCACCTTGGAGAGAGGAATCTACCTTGATCTTACCAGTGTGAAGGAAAGAAAGCATTACACCCATGGCAGTAGGGTCCACCTTCTCCTTCCTCATGTCTACCTCTGTGTTATCCTTCTCTTTTCTCATATCTTCCTCCATATTTTCCTCTCTAGTTTCTTGGGGTTGTTCACTAAGAATTTTATCCTCTTCTCCAACATCATTCAACCCTATATTTTTGTCATGACTTTCCTCTTCCTTGGCCCTTCTAGATTCCCCTTTGCTTCTAGAGTAAGCATTCAAATTAGAGCTAAAATCCCCCACATCCATGTTCTCCCCATTCTCAATATTCATTTCCTCATTTTTCTTTGAGTTTTTAGATTTTATTATTTACTTAGCATATTTTTGAGGGGTATCTGTAATCCACACAAACGCTCCATTTACCCCTCTTTACAGGTATTATTAAAAGAGGAGAAATCTATTGACTATTAGAGATTGGATATATGAAAATTGTGTTTAACAAAAATTTTAATTCAATTTTCACTATATTTCTTAATACTGGGTCAATTCTTCTTTTAGGTTTTTCTAATAGGTTTGCACTTTGGACTTAAATAAATCTTGTGTATATAGATTTTAGGTTCAAATCCTTTCATGTCAATATAGTCCATGCAAATTCTTGCTGATTTTTTTGTAGCAACTTGAGAAGACTCTATTGGTGGCCTAGAGAAAGACTTTTACTAATATTCAATTCTTTCCCTCAACTAACTCCAACTTTTGCCACCTTTTCTAACATGGCTACTTTATAAAAAGTAGGTGAATTAATCTCATGAGGTAGAAATGCATGAAGAAATTGAGATGCCTCATAAAAGTGAGGTGCATTTGTAGATGGAAGGATTTTTTCTAAGGAATATATTTTTTTCTTGACATACTGGAAAGTTGGCAGCATATTCATTGGATAAGGTAACTTTACATATATCATTATCTTCTTATGAAACCATAAATGTGTTCCTATTAATTACCATAAGTTGATTGATTGAGTTATCTTCTAGTTCATTGTCACCTCAAATAGATTATGCATCTTGGTCATCTTGTAAGAGTGGTTGATAAATGGAATACAAAGTTAATTTATTTGCATTCATTCTATTAAAAATTTTCATTTTTCCATAATGACAAGCTATAAAAGCATCAACAGTGGAAAACCATGGTCTTTCTATGATGATATGATAGCCACCCAAGGTAGATCTGGGGGATAACATTACAAAATCCACTATATATTCCAAGGAATCTAATGTGACCATTACATCTTCAACCATTCCATCAGGTTTCACAATAGAGCTATCAACAAGGTGAAGGATTATGGGAGTTTCTCTTAGGCCAATGATATTGAGGTGGAGAAAAAACTCCCATGTCATGACATTAATTGATAACCCCAAGTCAACTAAAGAATTTTGAACTTGAACCCCATTATTATTGAAAAAATAATGTATCCAACATCAAATCTAATAATTGACCCATAACATGAACTATTTAAGGATCCTTTATCTTCCTAAAAGGTTGGCTAATGAAAACTTCTCTAATGGACATTGTGTATGTTGGGTCCTCTTTAATAGCATCCATCAATGAAATTTTGACATTCATCTACCTCAAATAATTAAAAAAAATTCTTATAGCTTGATTTTCAATAGGAATAACAAGATTAGCAAGTCCCTTTGGAAAGGGTGGAGTTTTTCTACAAGAATGGATGATTGAGCAATTGTTGCAGGAGTAGATGATGATGGATCAGGTGCATCCTCATTTTGCATTTGAGTATTTGTAGACACACTAAAATTGGCAAGGAACTAAAACAATGTAAATTTGATTAAAAAATAGAAATTAAAGACAAAATTAGATAAATGAGGAAAATAACAAACTTTCAAATCAATGGCAACATCAAATTGTTTAAGTGGTTAACTAATTAATAACCTATCAAATTCAAAAAGGTCAAAGTCACTTTTAAAGAGGAAAATTAATTCATAAAATCATAAAAAAAAAAGAAGGTAAAAGGTAAAGAAAAAAGTTGAAAGTAAATGCAACATTTGAATAGATCTACAAAATCATTTATCCTCTTAAAAGGGAAATGCACCTTTTCAAAATTTAAAAGAATTGAAAATTTCCTATTTATCCTCACAAACCAAGTCTGTTGGACTATTTGTCTTGGGTTTTTGTGAGATGTTTCCAATTTGACTCTTACCCCTAGTAAAAAGTAAAATCTAGATCCTTACCCCAACCCCCTTCTAAAATTCTATAAATAAAAGGGAAATTAGGAGCAAAGGGACCACAGTTTTATGCATTCATACTATAGGCATACTTAGAGCTATCATTCATTTTAGCATTGCTGTAGTAGAGAATTCATGTCATTTTAGTGTCATTTTAGCACTATTTTGGTATTTATTTAATGTCACTTAGCATTGTTTAGTCTAATACATGCACATATTCTAGCATTTTAGTGTCATTATCTTCATATAATTCACATTTTTGTATAAATCTCATATATATTCTCATATATCTGCATTAATAGCATACTCTCATTCTAGAAATGTCACTAAGATGCTAGTCTGAGAGAAATTTTAGCAGTTGTAGTTAGAGAAACATGGGATATTCATGGAGCCTGTATTTAATAGTGATTTCTTGGGTCTAGATTAGTTCATTATTATTCTGATTGCAGTCTACATTAAAGTCTCATCATTACGCAATTCCACCATGCACAAATTGGTGCCTACTATGGGGCTTCATCTTAAAGTCCCAGTGTTCTTTAACTTTTCATTCTAACCTATGAATCTTTCTGTAGATCTTTATATTACTCTTGTCTCTTTTGCATATCTAACTTGTTAAAGCTTTTACAACATTTGAGAAGACTCATAATAGGAGGAACATCCTTTCAAAGATGCTCTTGAACTCACAAATACTAGATCTGAGATTTTTCCAATGTTCTAGCACTTCTACACTCTATTTCAAAACTTCTAAATTATTTTCTAATAGATTTGAAGTGTTCTATAATGCAATTGCATTATTTCATAGCACATTTACTATATATTTTAGCACATTTAAATGTTCATCTAGCATTTTTAACTAATATTATAATGCATTTGAATATTTTGTAACACATATGCAATGTTATGTAGCACATTTGATCAAAGTTATAAACTACCATAGTTAACTTGCAGATCTAATTTATGGTTGTTTACAATTCTATTCTGGACTAGACAGGAACTCCTAGGTCACTAAAATTGTAGATAAGGGAATGAAGACAATAAAAAAAGTGCCTAACTTTTTCTAGCATCAAATCAGGTAGGCCTAAAACCCTTGTCAATTAGATTGTGACATTTCAAAGTTCACAACCTAGCTTAAATAATAAGTTTGATATCTCTAATCTGTTCAAAAATAGGCCTATGCTCTTAACTCGCCGAGATGATCAAAATGCCAAACCTTCTGAAAGGGTTAGTAAGAATCAAGCTAGGAATGAACAAACACATAGAATAAATAGGAGTCTCATATCTTCCTAGTTATAGGATCATAATTGAACATTTTTCTTGTCATGTTTGAGAGGTTGGAGTAGTAGGGATATTCTCTCACTCTTTTAGGGTGATCAAATTCCCAAACTAGCTTCCAATTTCTATTTCTCATGCCTTTCACTACATAGATTATTCAGCCATAAAAAGGCATACCTCTTGAGATTTTCCTTAGTGGGGTTAGTTAGAGGAAAATCCTTCCAGCATGTATTCCTAATTGAATACAAGCTAATTGTGTTCAAAACATAGCCTTCCTCTATTAGTCTTGAAGGAGATTGCACCAAACCTCCCTTGCATTGGTGGGAAGCTCTCTTCACAAGAGAGGTAAATTCAGACATAATCAGATAAACACTAAATCCTCATAGTCACTAGCCTTAGCTAGCCCTTGTTAGGAAGCCATTTCTTTATGTTCTAGGTTTGTGTGTGGAATATTTAAATTTCTTTTCATTACTGTGATTGGATATGTTTGTTTAATACATGTTAATGAACTTCAAATTACAACATTTCCAAACAAATTCAAACATGTCTACAAAACAACCATGAATCAAATGCAAACACTATAGTATCCCATGAAATAATGCATGTGATAGATGATGTTATCTGCTTTGTAGGATCATCTTATGCTTTACTCTTGCATGTTATATTTCATAATGCATATGTTGTAGCATGTTAGATTTCATTCTGCATATGTTGTAGTATGTTTTAGGGGTGACATCCCTACTATGATAATGTTGATGATCTCTTTGATGACTTGGGATGTTACATGCAGAGGGATGGCTAGGGCCCATGATGGTCTAATGATGTTATTGATGGTTGGGAGGAACCGTGCACTTAGATTAGTTGTGTTTTATGATGTATGGATATCTTTTATGATGGTTGATATATCTTTATTGATGGATGGATCTATCATGCATGTTAATAGTATCATTTAATTTATTGTACTTGTATCATAGATTTGATGAGGATGATGTATCTTTATTTTTACATATGTTTAATTTTTAAAGCTTTTCATACCCTATGAAATGTATAGTGGATGATTGAGCATTCTGAATTTAATTTCCAAGAGGCATTCAAAACAAATGTATATTATGGATTGTGGACCTTTAATTATTCTTTCATGTGGATGTGGTAGTTTTTAGACTTAGTATTAATTAATTTAAATGTGACTCAACATCTTGGGATCCTTAAGGAATGTAACCTGTTATGTATGCTTATAGTTGATTGTATGTTATTACTTCTGGTACTATGTATTTGATATGAATGGTTTATCTTTCATGATTTAAAAAAAAAAATTTGTTTGGCAAACTTAGAAAAAATTTAGCTTAATTATTTTGGGTCCCTTGGCAGGGCGTTACATCTGGTATTAGAGCTCGAGTTTCTACATTGGGAGCTTTGGGTACATTGGAATGTCACTAATTGATAACTAGTTGAACTATTTCAGACTGTGAAACTATAAATGGCTCATTAAATCAGTTATAGTTTCTTTGATGGTATACCTGGTTGATCCTACATGTAGTAATATGTTTGTCTCAAAGATTAAGCCATGCATGTCTAAGTATGAATTGAAACTTAAACTATAACTTGCATATTTTTCATACTTCAACACTTAGGTTTCAAACCTAAAATTAGATTAAAACTTAAACATGGGTACAACTAAAATTGAAACTTATTCTAGTTACAAACATGTATCTTTTATCTATGCTTTGAGGTAGTATGCCTTTGATCATCTTTGTGAGCATTATGTTGATCCTTTGTTTGGAGTGTTTAGGGAATTTATTTCATTATTTGTTAAAAGGATGAATGCTATATCAATGTGGTTTTCGGTTTACTATTAAACCAGAATCATATTTCTCTAAGTGTGTTGTAGTGTCATTAGTGGAATCAAATCCCCCTATAGGGGAAAAGGGTTCAATGTGACCCATATAGTGAGTTCTTCAGTATTGACATTCTTATAGGCTTCCAGGAGTAAGCCTAATTCTAGGGGGGGTGGATGTAGTGCCTACCCTAGTTTGCATTTTGCTAATGTTGCCAAACTCTTTCTTATTGAATTTATATTAATTAAGTCTAATTAAAAGATTTAATTAATGATTTAATTAAAATATTTAATTAATGATTTAATTAAATGAAAATTAGAATGATATTTTAATATTTTATTTTATTAATATGGAAATTAATTAAATACAAGAATTAAATTTGGCGATGAAAGTTATAAGTTTAAATTTGGAATGTGATAATATTTATTTAATTTAATAATTATATGTTTAGAGTTCATTTTAAAATAAATGCTAAATAATAATATTATTTAAATTAATAAATTTTTTATCAATTACGTTTCAAAAATAAATTTAAAAGTGGAAAAAAATTTAATTTATTAATAATTTCATGATAAATGCGTGAGATTTAAAATTAATAAATTAAATTGAAAAGATTAAAGTGAATATTAAATTGATTAATGTGCATCATTTTAATATTTCTTCACATAGGAGTATGCGAACTCGTGTGAGTTGTCATGTTGACAACACAGGAGTTTGCACTCTAATTATGCACATGTTGTCTACACTTAGGAGTTAGAGCATTATTTGAGCACATGGTGTCTACAACATTCTAGACACCTCATCATGTTTATCTTCTTATCATGGAAGTTATGTGCTTAGTTTTCATGCTTATCTGCTACTTCTTTCTAGACACATTCTAGATGCATCTTAGATGCCTTTATATAAAGGCTCTCCTAGTGTGTATGGACATCCTCATATGCTTCAACAAGCTCATATGCTTCTACAAGAACTTCTAGTCATTTGGGAGTTTGGTTCTTGGAGGAACTACAAATGTTGGAGAAGGTTGTGAGAGGAGGAGTATCTATATAGTTTTTGAGGTATAGCGAATTAACATCAGTGTCCAAGTAGCCACTCGTGAGTATTTTGCATATTCTGTTATGCTCTCTCTCGTCCTATCTTAATCATGTTTGCTAAATGACTATTAGAATATATTTAGACTATATGCTTAGTTTATAATCAATTTGCACTATGTTCACAAGAGTGATTCAAACATGTTAAAATATGACATATTGACTAAGCAAAATAAAAGTGTATCAAGATGGTACCTAGAAGTCTCTAGGTGGGTGTTTTATATGCAAGTTAATTACTATTTTCTAGACTTTCTAAAAATAATGAAATTTAGGGTGTTCCTTCTTAGCATTATGCTAACATATGTGATGTCATTAACAAACTATTCTCCTTCTTGACATCGGGCATACTAGAAAACATAGAGGTCAAATGATTAAATCAGGCACACTATCAACACCAAAAAGTGATACTAGTATTTTGTCACAATGTTTATAGTCTCAATTGTGTGCTCTTCAAATTCTAGAAACTAGAAGTATTAATGGCCAATAATATCTAAAATTGACAAATCGAATAATAGAGAATTGAAAATAAAATGGCTACTTATTAAGCCATGGAGATGCATATCTTAAGTGGTGTCCTAAAAAGGAAAGTATCGGACAAGTAAAAGACATAGAACTTGAATACTATAAAGATATATTTTATGCATCAATTTCTTTTAATGAAGTTTTATATGCAGGGAAGATTAAATTGATAAGAAGGTGATCTCTAATCAAGCATGTGTGAATGAAAGTTTGTCTCAAAATTAACCAACCCCAGTGCAAGGGTTGTATCTTCCAACTCTAGTGTTGGATCGTATTAAGATTTGGGTATATTTGAGAGAAGCTAATATGCTCATACTCACCAGAGCGATCAAGAATTTTGTATCTTATTTAAAAGTTACATTCATTTTGGTATGGGTCTATCTAGATATAGCAAGGAGGCATATCTTTGGTGATTGGGTTAGTGAGAACTTAGTAGGAGATAGTTGATTAGTTGGATCCATGGATTGAATTGAGGGACAATGAGTTATTTTAAATGATGTAGAGTGGTTGGTGGCACCACAATTGGTTTGTGCACTCTGATTGATCATAGTGTGTATTGGATCAAAGGGAATGATCCTTAGGAATCCTAATTGATATGGGTGAAAAAAACTTGTGAAGCCCCTCATCTTTTATAGAATGAAGACTGGCATATCATCTCTACATTAGTAACAGATGTTAATTGGGCAATATTTTCTCTTATAACTCAAAGGGGAAAGGCTTGTGCAATATCACCAACAGCTAGAGGCAGTAAGTGGAAAATAATGCTTAGTAATTACTCAAATTTTTATATGTATATGTAGTATTTGTGACACCGAGGAGCTATCATGCAACAAAGCCATCTCAATCAAGTAGCAATAACATTTTTAGCAATTTAGACAACATTAGAAGCTAACAGAATTATTGAGTAGCTAGTAGATCTCCCATGACCATATTTCTATCTATATCAACAACAGTCACCCTAGGATTACCAACAACAACTCTTAATGTTGCAGGCAATCCAAAGCCCATAGTGACATATAGAGCAAGTTCATGCTGATAGAAGGCTAGGCATAGAACTACAAACCTCTCTTGAGATTTAACATCATAAGCTTTCATCACCATCTCCATTTCCTTGTAGTTGTTGTAACCCTGTTGTGATGTAGATGAAAACAATAATTTTAATAATTTACTAAGTACAAGAAGTCCGTTGTGTAATCTCCAAAAATAGCTATTATTATCAGAGTTCACTTTAGGTGAGGATAGATCCTCTAAGCTAAGATTATTCGAGAGTTCTTTGCACAATTGTACATGCAAAAGAATATTTCACAGAGACCAAAACAAGTCAATATGAAGTTCACTACCATTCGTATTCAGCACAAGCCATTCACATTTGGAAATCTTATATCATCAACAATCACAAAAGATATGAATAGAAAGAAACAAAAACATGAGGTGTACAAAAATATAGGCCAAGGCATGGATAACATAGCAAGTCTAAATATAATTTCCTTGACAACAATGTTTGAGCTTGCAATCTGTCCATTGCTTTCTCCTTCAGTTCTTTTCTAAGTTCTCAGAAGCATTTCCAAACTTCATAGGTGAATACTCCAAGGTTCTGGATTGAGAAGTTATGAAAAAATTTCCAATAGCAAGCCTGCAATTTTAATCGCATGACCCTTACCTTTATTTAAAGGCTGACAAACTTATAATCATAACACAACCTTATCATACATGGTCTATAGTGATTTAAATTCACTATGCAAAATTTTATAAATTATTTTTGTGTTATATATGCAAACTTTAATATTATACAGTTTACTAATAAGTTATATAATAATGTATATATATTAATTAATATCATTGCATATTATATAAATCAATTTTAATTTGTAAAATGTTAATAAGTTATTATTAGTAATAACTTAAATTATATTTAATTAAGAAATTATTACCAATGATTTAATTAGTGACTTAAAGGTTAATAATACCTGGTCACATTTTAATTAAGTTATTAATGAAATGAATACGAATCATAGATTGCGAATTATGTATATTATTAATTAATTTAATTAATATGAATTAATTAAGATTACTTAATAATTGAAGTATTGTAATAGATTATGAATCTATTTAAATGGATTTCAATTGAGATCAAAATTAAAAAGGGAAGTATTTAATGGAAGTTAATTCAATTTATCATGATGATGATGATTTGTAATAAAATTAGAATTAAATCATTGAGAGATTATTAATCTTAATGATTTAAGTTATTCAAAATATAACCTTAGTTCATTTTATGAAGGTGTACTTCAAATATTTCAGGGGTTGAACCTTAATTTATGCAGCTGTATGTGTAGGATATCTATAGGGTTAAAGAGATTTTTCACACTTGATAACAAACCTTAATAATCATTATACTCGATATAGACACATGCTGGTCTCTTTTGAAAATGAGAACTTTAGTGAATCTAATAATCATTGAGTTATTAATATAGTTATGTTAATTAATTATAGAATTAATTGGTCATTAAGTTATGCAATGGAGTTTAAATTGAGATGATTGTTTCAAATTTCAATTTATTATATCATGAGATCATGTGGTACTCTATATTTCATATATGCATGGTGATTATTTAGTGATTTTAGCTATAGATGATGATTAGTTCAATGGTTTAATATCATATGTGTTTTCTTATGGATACTTACCCCATACTGCCTGTGTGTGTGTTTGTGTTATGGGGTTGACTAGATTGTTGACCAGTCTTAGGTTGTTACCAGAGGCTCAGGGGTTTTGAGATGTGATGTCATGCTAATGTTATTTAATCTCAATCTTTCTAAACCCAACCATGGTAATGCGATGGTATGCTCTATGAGATGTTTTTATTTATCGTTCGTTGATGTTTTTCAGTCTTCTTGTGTAAAGCTGAGTTGTATGTATTTAAGATACTTGACTTAACCATTTTTGAGTCATTGCTCAGTTATATTTAAATTACTTTCTAGTCACCTTGATAGGACTAAAGTGTTTGTTTTGATCTTGATGATGTCATGTTGTGACATGTTTTGACTCAACCATTTTGGAGTCTTCGATCAATATTATTTGGTTTGAGATACCTTTTTGGTTGCTTGTTGAGAACCAATGGATATTGTGATTTATTTTGAGATTCCTTACGGTTGTTTGTTGAGAACTGATGGACATTGTGATTTATCATTGATATGGATATTGAGATTTATTTTGGAATACTATATGGTTACTCAATGAGGACTGATGGATATTGTGATTATCATTGATACCTTCAGTTGCCAATAGAGAATTGTTGTGGTCATGATTATCAATGGATGCTTTTCAGTTGCTCATGGAGATTTGATGTTCTTATTGTGGATTATCTTTTGGTATTTTTCTAGTTGCTTGTATAGGACTGAGGTGATTTTTTGATTTATGATTTCATGAGCCTAGGGTAGGTTATCTACCTTTAGTATCAGGAAGTGGCTTGCAATGGGGGCCAAGGCCGAGGCCCTAAGTGGTTGCTAGGGTAACTCATTGTAAGTTATTTGATAAGTGAAAACATTTACACTAAATGGGGATTAAAATGAACCTAATAAGATAATTGTATGTTCTCACCCATGCCTCGAGTGCTAGTACAAACTAGCATGGGAGTGGAGAGAATTCTTGGTTGCAACCTTACATTCTGTAGTATGCATCATCAATATGAGAGGATACTAGTGGCTACATGGGGATCTCTAGGGGGTGGGGTCTATTGAGAGACTACCAGGGTAACTCTAGCATGATTCGTGCAATGACACTTTCCCGCTTACATAATAGGTTTCCTACATCTCTTTGTTGTGCCTCTAGAAACTAGATGTCAGTCTATCTTGGAACCTTTGAGTTAGTGTACTTTTAGGATTCTTAGATTCAAAAGAGTATTTGTGTTATGTGATTAGATATCCTATTTGAGACTTGAGACTATCTCCTCCAGTGCTATCTTTGTTGGCATTTACCTTCATTATGTTCTTGGATCATTTTGATGGATATTATATCTTATGAATGATGTAATTACTAACATGTTTCTTTATATTGATGATTAGCATGTGATAGATGATGTTATCTACTTTGTAGGATAATCTTATGCTTTACTCTTGCATGTTAGATTTCTTAATGCATATGTAGTAGCATGTTAGATTTCCTTCTGCATATGTTGTAGTATGCTTTAGGGGTGACATCCCTACTATGATAATGCCAATGATCTCTTTGGTGACTTGGGATGTTACACGCAGAGGAATGGCTAGGGCCCATGATGGTCTAATGATGCTATTGATGATTGGGAGGAACCACACACTTATATTAGTTGTGTTTTATGATGTATGGATATCTTTTATGATGGTTGATATATCTTTATTGATGGATGGATCTATCATGCATGTTAATAGTTTCATTTACTTTATTGTACTTGTATCATAGATTTGATGAGGATTTTGTATCTTTATTTTTACATATGCTTAATCTTTTAAGCTTTTCATACCCTGTGACATGTATAGTGGATGATTGAGCATTCTAAATTTAATTGCCAAGAGGCATTCAAAAAAAATGTATATTATGGACTATGGACCTTTAATTATTCTTTCATGTGGATGTGGTAGTTGTTAGACTTAGTATTAATTAATTTAAATGTATCTCAACATCTTGGGATCCTTAAGGAATGCAACCTATTATGTATGCTTATAGTTGATTGTATGTTATTAATTCTGGTACTATGTGTTTGATATGAATGGTTTATCTTTCATGATTTAAAAAAAAAAATTGTTTGGAAAACTTAGAAAAACTTTAGGTTAATTCTTTTGGGTCCCTTGGTGGGAATTATACTTATCATTATCAATAATACTAGAAATATTTCCAAACATAGCTTGATATTTCAATACATTTTGGTCTAGAAACAATCCTCACATTATCAAAATACAAAAGAATTAAAGGGATCACATCCACATCCAATGCTACTATGTAAAACTAGTCTAGTTGCTAAACAAAAGGAATTGAAAAGATTGCCTATATGGGTAAGTGTCAAGATAGAAAAATGAACCACCCAACCTGTACAATGCCCAAATATCATTGTGGCTATTACAAACATTGATTGCTTATCTTCCACCATTGCTAAAGAATTACCCTTGTTCAAACAATAGAAATTAGAACCCTCTAACAAAATGGGTTCATTTCAAACCTAGGGCAAAAACAACCTTGAAACAAAGATTGAAGATTTTCAACAAAACCCAAAACTTGTTGACATGGTAGAAAATATACTAGAATCACATAAAGAATGCTACTTGCTATCACTAGCACAACAAGGGGCAAAACTACCTCCAGACTTTGATATATCTAACCTCAAAAGCGATCAAGAAGAATCACACCTAGAGGTTGTCACTCAAAAACTTCAAGACCTGCAATTAGAAATGGAAAGAATTAAACAAGGGAAATTCCAACTAGTTGAATTCAGTCTTGAGAATGTATGCCCCCTCTCATTTGATAGAAGTGTCAGCTTGACACCTTTTCCACAAAATATGCAAATACTAAAATATGAAAAATATTTTGGCACATCTGATCCTCAAGATCATCTTCAAAAATTCTATACTCTAAATATGAAATTTGTGAATGATACAACCTACCTTATGTAGCTATTCCCTAGAAGTTTGGGAAGACAAGCCATGGAGTGGTTCTCAAATCTCCCCTCCAATATTAAGTCATTTGATCAAGTAGCTTCCATCTTCATTGCATCATACTCATATAATATCAAATGGGAGGTCACTATGATTGACTTATGAAGCACAAAACAACACTTGGGAGAGTCTTACAAGATTTTCTTACAAAGATGAAGGTATACCAAGTCACAAATATCATCAAGATATTCTAGACAAAGAGAAAATTGGATATAGTCATCAATAACCTCTTTAAACCTATGAATTATTGGCTATAGCTCCAAGGTCCTAAAGACTTTTAAACCACTTTGAAAAATACAAGCAAAGTGGAAGAAACCTTGTTGAGTAATGACATCATTAAACTATCAAAAGATGGAAAAGTTTTCTCAAATAAATCCTCACAACCACATAACTCATCAAATCAATCAAATGACAAACAAAAATCATGGTGGAGAAATAAAAATAAAAGTATGGTAAATGTTAGGGTGGTTGAAGAAAATCAAATTAAACCACAAC
This sequence comes from Cupressus sempervirens, assembly GCA_028749045.1. NCBI lineage: Eukaryota > Viridiplantae > Streptophyta > Pinopsida > Cupressales > Cupressaceae > Cupressus > Cupressus sempervirens. Next base: position 881,949,448 of record CM053783.1, read on the forward strand.
TTCATGCCTCTCCCAATCAACAATACCCAACTATCAATAACACCAATGCGCCAGCTCACTAGGACACAAAAAGACAAGATCATGCTAATCCTTTCTATAGTTAAAGCACAATCACTTATCCAACCCAAAATATCCCCCACCAACAGCCAGCATATAACCAAGCCCCTCCACCAAAAGGATATAATTCTATTAATCCACCTAGATTCTATACTCTCAAATGGGAAAGATATGAAGGAGAATTGCAAATACTCTTACGAAATGAACTTTTTATATTACTAGAAGCCAAATCCTATGAGCCACAAGTTAAACCTTCATTGTGGACTAACAAACATTTTTGTGTCTGCCATCAAAATAGGGGCCATCTTACCAACAACTATTACACCCTTAAGGAGGCCATTTAAAAACTAATTAATAATGGGACCATCGAAGTAAAAAATCTCCATAATAATAAGGAGCTTACAACCTTTAAAAATCCCTTCATGAGCCATGAGAACTGAAAATTTCCTAAAAACATTCACGCCACACCCTCCAATGACAAAGTCAACTATGCCCACAATTATGACAATACAATCAACATGATCTTAGGAGTTGACAATGTTGTTAATGTTATCATTGTCAAAGAAAAGCATAAGAAAATACCCTTGAACATCATTACTCATGGCCAAGCCTCTAAAGTGGTTCTTCCAAGGGCAACCACTAGTTCAAAACAAGAATCCACAAACTCCACTATATCCAAATATAGTTTGGTAAATCAGCTATTAAAAACTCTTGCCCATATCTCCATCTTTGAATTTTGAAAATATCTCCAAAGCATAAAGAGATACTCACCAAAGCCTTGCTTCCAAATGACCTTAATGTCAATAGATTCCAGGACATGGTAAGAAACCTTGTTGCCCCTCATTGTGTATCCTTCTTAGTGCAAGATGACATGTCCTTCACTCATCCACAAAACTCCCCGTTACATATTAAATTCTTTATATACGGAAAAAGAGTAAAGATAACTTTGGTTGATGATGGGGCTGGTCTAAATGTATACACTTTAAACTTGGTAAAAGCACTAGGATATATAGAGGACATTATTGATCCCAAGAAAAAGATTACAATCAAAGCTTATTATGATGAGGAGATATCCTCTAAATGCATGGTCATTTTACTAATTAGGGTTGGCCCAATCATGAAGAAAATTGTCTATCAAGTTTTGGACCTAAATTTAGGTTACAATATCTTATTAGGAAGTTTGTGGATCCACGATATGCAAGAAGCTCCCTTTACTTATCATCAATGTTTGAAATTTCCATATATGGGTCAAGAGGTAACTATACCCTGGAACCAAAACTATACACAATATTGCAATTCCCTTGTTCCTTATAATAGGGAAGAAGTCCTCATCATGATGAGTAACAATAGCCAATCTATACTAGCAGGAGCTTCAAACACCATCAGCCAAGGCAACAACCACATTCCACAACAATTAAGGGAAAAGAGAAAGTGGGTTGTTCCAGTTCTTCCATCCCATCGCCACTACTACCAAGAGACTCTGAACAAAAAATTTTATGAAGAAATGAGTTATTTAATGGAAGACATTGAATGGAAGTGCAAATTGAAATGCAAACAGGTAGGTGAATATTCAATTTCATTTTTTGATCCACCACTATCTCCTAAATCTCATGGAAAACCATCTTTAATTGCTCCTCTTAGACCCTACAATGAAGACTTTGTTAAAGGAAGTGATATATCTTCGAGCACCACTAAAGAAGAAAACAAGAGGAAACAAAATGTGGACATCTCCCCCAACCTTTTTGGAAAGGGTTGTGATTTAATCAAGAAAATGGGTTACCCAACAGAAGGTCCTTTAAGAAAAGGAAAAGGTATTGCAAAACCATTAGCAAGACATTTCAAACCCAACAAATTGAAGATAGGGGTAGGAAATTTCAAACAAGATAGTGATAATTTTTCACCCTTCCCTTAGCCACCACATCTTGATAAGTCCTGATCTAAACATGGGGAGTCCTCTTCCTCTAGTTTAATTTGGGTATCAAAAGAAAAAGACATCATAGATTAGAGAGCAACTAATACAAAGAGTGTCAACCTATCTTTCACTAGTGTACACCTTGTAAAAACACCATTCATGGATGCTATTAATAATGAGGATGATGATGATTCCACCAAGTGGGAATTTGATTCATTATCTAAGGAATCTACCCAAGATAAAGAATGTGATGTTGTTCACATTCCTATACAAAGCACTACCATAGAAATAGATTTTTTCTTCCAGCTCAGGCCTCACTTCACTACATAGAGTCAATCCACACTAGATTGGTTTAGAAAAAAGAATGGAATAAACACATGATCTCACAACACATAGGGATGATGCACATAACAAAGGATTCTAGTTCCAAACCCTATTTTCAAATTTCTTTCCAATGGAAATTGACATTGAGGATAGTGAGGAACTCAACGACTTTAATTTCCTAGATAATTTAGAAGAAGTAGATGTCATAGAATTAATGAATATGATGTATGAGTCACCAAATTAGGTCATATCCTTGAACCCTATTAAACCACATCCATACTTTGAATCATTATCCCTGGTCCATCTTGAGCTTATTAGCTGGGATACAAATGAGCCTCATAACATTCCTAACTTTGACATAGACTGAAACATCTTTGTATACCTTAATATGATTGAACCATCCCCTACACTGGAACCAAGTAACGCACCCTTGGATGGGCCAAGTATCAATTATATTAGTCACACAAAAAGGGGTTAGACATATCAAAGATCTAGTGATCTAAACCACATTGTGGTAGGTCTTGATAAAAAAATTAGAAAAAAATAGAAGTGACCCATCTAAATGTGAAAACTCAATTGTGGCAACTGATGATGGGATAATTGGTGCCTTAACTAAGTATTTAGAAGAGCAGTCATCTATCCTAATTGAGCCAATAGAGAAATTTGACATTAGGATAGAGGTAGAACCCAAAATTATTCACCTAGCATAGTCATTAACTTCAAGAGAAAGAACTAAATTCATCCACTTCTTCAAACAAATGCTAATTAATTTTGTGTGGTCCTGTGCTAACATGCAAAGTTTTTTAACTTCAAAAGAAAGAACTGAATTCATCCACTTCTTCAAAGAAAGGTTAATTAATTTTGTGTGGTCCTTTGCTAACATGCCAGGTTTAGACCCAAATTTGATCCTTCATCATCTCCACATTTCTCTAGTAGCCAAGCTAGTCAAACAGAAACTCAGAAAATGTATCTGCATATAGCACTATTAGTCAAAATAGAGTTGGAGAAGTTACTTCACACCAATTTCATCAGACCATTGGCCTATACTTCATGGATCTCCAACATTGTACCTATTTCAAAGAAATACAATAGTATATAGATCTGCATTGATTTTCATGATGTCAAAAATGCATGTCCCAAAGATGATTTTCCCCTACAAAGTATTGACATTATTGTAGACCTAACAGCATGACACTCTATGTTCTCCCTTATGGATGGTATTTTTGGTTTTAACCAAATTAGGATAGCTCCTAAAGACCAAGAGAAAACATATTTCACTTGTGCATTGGGTACATTTTGTTGGAACATCATGCCCTTTGGCCTCAAGAACATAAGAGCTAGATATCAACGAGCTATGACCACAATATTTCATGACATGATGTACACATTTATAAAATATTATGTAGATGACCTTCTAGTAAAGTCTCATACATGTGAATACCATCTTCCAATTCTAGACAAGATATTCACACATCTAGAAGCCTTTAAAGTTAGATTGAATCCTCAGAAGTGTGCTTTTGGCATACAATTTGGAAAGCTCCTAGGCTATATTGTCTCTACCAAAGGGATAGGGGTAGATCTTAGAAATGTTCAAGCTATTTTCAACATGCAATCTCCCAAGAACTTGAGCTAGTTATGTTCCCTCCAAGGGTGACTTCAGTTAGTCCAAAGATTCATATCTCAGTTGTACAAGAAATGTGTTCCTTTCACCCAGCTTCTTCACAAAGATATAGTTTTTAAATGGGAAAATTAGTGTCAAGCAGTGTTTGAACTTCTCAAAATTTATCTAATGAATCCACCAATATTAGTGCCTCCTATGTTGCATAGACCTTTATTATTGTATATTTCCCTAATAGAAAAGTACATAGGAGCCCCCTTGGCATAGGAAAATTACCAAAGGAATGAGCTATCTACTACATTAGTCAAACCTTGGTTAACTATGAGCTCAACTACACTTTTATTGAGAAGGCATGTATGGAAATAGTTTTTGCTTCCCAAAAACTATGCCACTATCTCCTAGCTGACAAAGTAAAACTGATGACGGGCTACACCACCCGTACCAACTCACAACCAAAAAAATGCAACAAGATGAAGACAAAGAGATGACAAAAATGCTTCATAAAGCATCATCCATGTATACTTGAAATTTATTAGAAGAGATTACATTTGAAGAGCTTAAAACTCAAGAACTTCTACTTCTTGAACTTTCTTACAAGAGATTACATACAAAGAGCTTCTACTTGAAGAGCTTATATTTCTTGAACTTGATTACAAATGATAATAAGCCTTGCTTAAATAGGCACTTCTAACCCAAGACATTACAAACACAACCAATGTGGGATAAAAGGTAAATACAACTATCTTTAAATAAATATTAAATTTTCACCCAAATACAACTAAGCACCCAACAAATATTAAATACATGATTTAAGGATCTTTCCACAAACTTCTAAGATGCCACCTACACACCTCGATTAATGGAATGACAACTATTTTTATTATTTTCTATTTATGCCACCCATTCACCTTGAAAATAGAAATTCCTCTTTTGTCCTTTTTTCCTATTTTTCTATTTTTTATTATTTTTTCTTCCATTTTCGTCACTTTCTCTCTCCTCCACAATTTTTTTTTCCCTTTTTTTTTTTCTAATAATTTAATTTTCCCATGCAAGATGCTCCTGCATCAGACTCCCTTGGTAGATAGAAAAGTGTGTCCCACACTTTGATACCAAATGAACGATATACCACCATCTACATCTTCACCACAAGCTTCCACCTCAATAGGGACAAGAAAAACAACATGCAAATCTTCCACATTTTTTTTTGCTGATGCATAATGCTCCTGCATCTGACTCCCATGGTAGGAAAAATTTTGTGAATATGGATTCACAAAATGAAGTAGCCACTGTTGACATATTTTTTTTTCTCTTCCTCCATCACATAGCTGGAACAAGTATCCAATGTCAATATATTTCCTTCTTTCTTCTTTTCCAACACCTACTTGGAACAAGTGTTTTCTGCTAAAATCTCTCTTCTGCAATGAACTCTATCCAAGTATAACTCTCATCCTCATCCAATCTTGTTGAACTAATCACACCTATAATAAACCGAGCAACGCCATACCAATCTTCTTTTGCATACCACACATGACTAACAAGATTCTCATGCAAACCATCATCAATATCTTTTAAACTCATATCAAAGACAACATCCCATGATTCATAAGAATTTACCTCATTGACATCTTCATCTTCGCTTGCCTCTTTTATGTCGTCAACAATGCATGTAACTACTCCACTTGCTTTATCTCGAACTAAGGCACTATACTCTTCCTCCATTTTTTTAGTCTTCCAATCACCTTCATCTACTTTTGGCATACAAATCTGGTTATCTTCATGCTCTTCCTCTTCTCTTTCATCTTCTTCAACTTCTGGTTCGCAAATAATTTTCTCTTCATCTGCTTGCTCTTCCTCTGGATCATCTTCCTTTTCCACATCCAAGGAATTATCAACATCTCTTTTCTAGTGACATGCTCTTCATTTCTGCAACTTAGCTTCTAATTCATTCACTTGCTCTTGCAAATCAACTAGCAATGATTGTTGATTTTTTGCTCTAAATTTCTCAAGTCGAGGAATCCTTAGAATCCATCCAATCACAAAAGTCATCTTCTTCTTTCTCTTCTCCATAATCAAGTCTTTAGAAGATAAATCTAGTGCAAAACAAGAACCTTGTGCAAACTGCCTCACAGTCGGCGATCTGTCTACACAATCAAGAACTTCTTGACAAACTTCACCCACTCAAGGTCCTGGTGCAAACTGCCTCACATTCGATGATCTATCTGCACACTCAGGAACTCCCACTCTGATACCATTGATGACGGGCCACACCACCCGTAATGACGGTATGACTCTGATACCACTTGATAGAGGTCCACTCTGATACCACTAACGAAGGGCCACACCACCCTTACCAAATCATGACAAAGAATGCAACAAGATCTCTCAAGATCCAATCCAAACCCAAGCTAGTCCAGATCCACACTCTCGTAGAAACCTTTGAGATCTCAACTTGTGCTCACAAGCCACCAAACAACCTCCTTGTTTCTAAACCGCAGTCACTAGCTCTTCTCCAACCCTATCCAAGATCCAAGTGTAAACTGCCTCACATTTGATGCTTTGTCTACACACTCACAAGTCTATCACAATCCTGCTGTAAACTGCCTCACATTCGGTGCTCTGTCTACAGACTCAGGAAAACTCACTCTTCACTTCCTCCTTCTCTCTCACAACTTCCAAGCTTTCCAAGCTTCACCTTCCACAACTTTCACCTTTCCAAGCTACTCCTTGAGCTTCCACTTCTCAAGCTTCTCCTTGAGCTTTCACCTTCTTCTCAAGCTTTTACTCCTCAAGCTTCCCTTTGAGCTTGATTTAGAAATTCTCATATTCCTTGCTTAAATAGGCACTTACCACCCCATGCATGACTTATCCACAACCTTCTAGAATTCCTCCACAACCTTCTACAACTTCCAAAACTTTCTACAATATTCATAACTTTCTAGAATTCTATCCACTCACCTCGATAAATGGAATGAAAACCATTTTTTTTTTATTTTTTTCTATTATTCCACCTATGCACCTCGAAAATAGAAATCACCTTTTCCTTTATTTTCTCCTTTTTCCCTTTTTTTATTTTATTATTATTTCTCCTCTAATTTTCATCACTTTCTCTCTCCAGAATTTTTTTTTTTTTCCAATTTTTTTTTTCCATGCAAGATGCTCCTGCATCAGACTTCCTCAGTAAATAGAAAAGTGTGTCCCACACTTTGATGCCAAAATAAATATCTACCACCATCTTCATCTTCACCAAAGGCTTCCACCTCAATAGGAACAACAAAAACACCATGCAAATCCTCCACACCAGCATCTTAACATGCTCATTCCTAGGAACAAACTGAACATAATGCTTCAACAGAAAACTCTCATTCACATCAGCAACTAGTGAATTCACACCCATAGAAAAAAACCCCACATCAATAGCCACATGTAGATTTCCATCAACATAAGACAAACTCTCAACACCAACAACATCATTTCTCACAACAAGATGCTCTGCAATACATAACTCACCTCCAATAACCGGATCATCCATGACCAAGTGCTCCACAATCTCCATGTCAGACTCAACCAAGTGATCATGAAAACCAACCTCTGTTCCAACAACATTAGGAATATCTTTAGCAACAACCTCTAGTTGCTCTGCAGGTTCTGCATCAAGCTCCACAAACTGATCAAAAAAACCAACCTCTTCCACCTCAACCTTGTGATGCCATCTTCTCTCATGAACCTCCTTAACTTGATCAGCCAATCTATCATCCAACCAAGAAATCATCTTAGAAAAATTCCTCTCCACTATATCATGGATTTTCGCAATCATCTTAGGGTCCAATCCTCTTGGAGCCATCTCCCAAGATCTTCGTAAACCCTCTGCAACAAATCCTTCCCACGCTCCTTGTGACAACCAAATTTTTTGCAAGTCAGATCACAACCTGCCACCTCACACGAATAATCAGGAACCACATCACAAGTCTAGGACAACGGATTTACAATCCACTAGCTCTGATAAACTTCACCCAACTAAGGTCCTGGTACAAACTGCCTCACACTTCAGCAATCTACTTATACACTTAGGAACTCCCACTCTAATAAAATTCACCCAACCAAGGTCCTGGTACAAACTACCTCACTCTTCGGCGATCTGCTTGTACACTCAGGATCTCCTGCTCTGATACCACTAATGACAGTATGACTCTGATACCACTTGATAGAGGTCCGCTCTAATACCACTAACGAAGGGCCACACCACCCTTACCAAATCATGACAAAGAATGCAACAAGATCTCTCAAGATCTAATCCAAACCCAAGCTAGTCAAGATCCACACTCTCGTAGAAACCTCCGAGATCTCAACTTGTGCTCGCAAGCCACCAAACAACCTCCTTGTTTCTAAACCATAGTCACTAGCTCTTCTCACAAACTTAATCCAAGATCCAAGTGTAAACTGCCTCACATTCGACACTCTGTCTACACACTCACAAGTCTATCACAATCCTGCTGTAAACTGCCTCACATTCGGCACTCTGTCTACAGAATCAGGAAAACTCACTCTTCACTTCCTCCTTCTCTCTCACAACTTCCAAGCTTTCCAAGCTTCACATTCCACAACTTTGACCTTTCCAAGCTACTCCTTGAGCTTCCACTTCTCAAGCTTCTCCTTGAGCTTCCACCTTCTTCTCGAGCTTCTACTCCTCAAGCTTCCCCTTGAGCTTGATTTAGAAATGCTCATATGCCTTGCTTAAATAGGCACTTACCACCCCATGCATGACTTATCCACAACCTTCTAGAATTCCTCCACAACCTTCTACAACTTCCACAACCTCCTACAACTTCCAAAACTTTCTACAATATTCATAACTTTCTAGAATTCTATCCACTCACCTTGATAAATGGAATGACAACCATTTATTTTTTTATTTTTTTCTATTATGCCACCTATGCACCTCGAAAATAGAAATCACCTTTTCCTTTCTTTTCTCCTTTTTCCCTTTTTTTATTTTTTTATTATTTCTCCTCTAATTTTTGTCACTTTCTCTCTCCTCCACAATTTTTTTTTTTTTTTCCATGCAAGATGCTCCTACATCAACCTGTACCAACTCACAACCAAAAAAATGCAACAAGATGAAGACAAAGAGATGATAAAAATGCTTCATAAAGCATCATCCATGAATACTTGAAATTCATTAGAAGAGATTACATTTGAAGAGCTTACAACTCAAGAACTTCTATTTCTCAAACTTCCTTACAAGAGATTACATACAAAGAGCTTCTACTTGAAGAGCTTCACTTGAAGAGCTTCTATTTCTTGAACTTGATTACAAATGATAATAAGCCTTGCTTAAATAGGCACTTCTAACCCAAGACATTACAAACACAGTCAATGTGGGATAAAAGGTAAATACAACTACCTTTAAATAAATATTAAATTCCCACCCAAATAAAACTAAGCACCCAACAAATATTAAATACATGATTTAAGGATCTTTCCACAAACTTCTAAGATGCCACCTACACACCTCGATTAATGGAATGACAACTATTTTTATTATTTTCTATTTATGCCACCCATGCACCTTGAAAATAGAAATTCCTCTTTTCTCCTTTTTTCCTATTTTTCTATTTTTTATTATTTTTTCTTCCATTTTTGTCACTTTCTCTCTCCTCCACAATTTTTTTTTTTCTAATAATTTAATTTTCCCATGCAAGATGCTCTTCCATCAAAAACTCATAGCCAAAATAGACCCACTCAAGTATCTTTTAAGTAAGACTGCATTAATAGGGTGACTGGATAAATGGTTAATGATTCTAATTATGTTTGACATAGGGTATGTTGATAGAAAAGCCATAAAAGGATAAAGCCATTACACATCAGTTAGTAGATGCACCTCAAGAAAGCTCCAATCCCATCATAGAAGATTTTCTAGATACACACATCATTCAAATTGAGCTAGTCATGTAGAAGTTCTATTTTGATGGTTTGTATACACATCATGGTTCAGGCATTAGAATACTATTCATTACACCTCTAGGAATGACCATTCCAAAGTCATACAAACTACTAAAACCCATGCACAAACAATATTGCAGAATATCAAGCTTTAGTTCTTGGCCTTGAAATAGCTTTGGAATGAAAATTAATGGTAATAGAAGTCTATGGAGATTCCCATCTGGTCATTAATTAGGTGAATGAAACATATCAAACCAAGGATGAAAATGTTTTACCCTACAAACACTTGGATGATACATTGAAGGCATGCTTTGTTCATAATACATTTGATTAGATCCCTAGAGGTAAAAATAGGGTAGTAGATGCTATGGCTATTTAGCCTCATTAGTCTAGCTACTAGATCAACATGAGCATTACAAATTTCTAGTAAAGGAGGTGGTTCAACCCATGTTTACTCAACCAAAATCCCACATCATTTTCCACTTAGATACTTCCAGCTCCCCCAGGCATGATTCTATTTACAACTACTTGCACCATAACATTATGCCTTTTAACTTATCCCAAAACCAAAAATGCAACTTTATCCAACAAACATTGTGTTTCACATTGGTGGCTGATACATTGTATAGGATAGGTCTGGATGGTACTTTATTTAAATGTCTAGAACATGATGAGTCTAGGGTTGCTTTACAAGAAGTTCACATAGGTATTTGTGGGTCACATGCTAGTGGTTTCTCCTGAGAATGGGGTATTTCTGGCCCACCATGGAAAAGGATTCTATTGACTATGTCAAGATTTCTAAGAAGTGTTAGATCCATGAAAAACTTATTCATGTACCAGCCCAAGAACTCATCACTTTGGCCACACCATGGCCCTTTTATTAGTGGGGTTTTTATTTTATTAGTGAAATCAACCCACCCTCCCCTAGCAAACATAGATGGATTATTACAACTATTGAATACTTTACTAAATGGGTTGAAGTAGCACCACTCATAGACTCCACCAAAAAATATATTACCTCATTTATCTTGAACCACATCATTTTTTGGTTTGATATACCTTGTGCCATTTTAATGGATAATGCCTTGTATTTCAAAAACCAAATAGTTGATGAGTTGTGTGAAAATTTTTACATCATCTACCATTCATCATAAATCTACTATCCCCAAGGTAATGGTCAGGCAGAGGCCACCAAAAAAAACATCATTAATATCCTCAAAAGAACTATTGATGATACTGGACAAGATTGACATCTATAGTTAAATCCTTCCCTATGGGCCTATAGGACCAATGTTTGCATGCCTACAAGCACAAAACCCTTCTCTTTGGTCTTTGGTGGGGAAGCAATTCTCCATTTGGAGGTTGAAATTCCCTCTTTAAGAGTCACCCTCCATAACATCATGTAAGATGATGACTATAGAGTGGCCCACTTAGAACAATGGTAATTCCTAGAATAACATCAATGCACAACACATGAACATCTAAAAGTGTATCAAAATAGGTTTTCTAGATAGTATAACAAAAAGGTGAAACCCCATGTCTTTCAAAACAAATATCTAGTCCTCCGTGAGAACCCCAAAAATCAAGCAACTAGGAAAAAGAAAGGAAATTGGAAGCCAACAAGATTGGCCCTTACATCATAACAAAATATTTTGGGATAGGTTCCTACAGAATTTCAAATTATGATGGTGAATAACTAGCAGAACCCATTAACAACATTCATCTCAAATGGTTATATGTCTAAAGCCTTGAGGAAGCACATCATTGCTGAAAATATCAAAAACATGTAAAATAACTAGAAAACATTTAGAAAAAAAGAAAAAAGAATCTGGTATAAAAGGACTAAGAGATAACACCTTTGGGCTTCCTCACACAACACTCATACCTCAATATGAGTGTGCAACAAGAAAATGCTACAACAAAATCATTCATACTAATTTTTCTTGTTTGTAGCTTTTCCATTGCTTATCTCTAACCTACATGACATAGTTAAAAAGAAATAGGACAAGGGGTACAGAATGTCACATTTGAGTCAATTTTTACACATTCCCAATTGAGAAACACTTGTAGGTTATAGTTCAATGGTTTCTTAGCATTAGAAATAGTTCACAATAGACAAGAGGATAGATTAGAGGAAACAAGGGGTCTAATTCTATTTTGAGATACCACAAGCATGGATTGCACAAAAATCTACGCCCATCTCAAATATCTACTACTACTAGCTAGTCCCAAAAATCCATTTTAATCCCCATACATCCATTTGTGAATCCAAAAATCCATTTTTTCTTTCATAAATCTATATGTGGTCCCAAAAATCCATTTAAACCCCCATTAATCCATTTGTGAGCCCAAAAATCTATTTTAGCTTTCATAAATCTATATGTGGTCCCAAAAATCCATTTAAACCCCCATACATCCATTTTTTAGCCCAAAAATCCATTTTAGCCTTCATAAATTCGTCTCTGGTCCCAAAATTCCATTTTTTCCTTCATAAATGCATACTCATTTCCAAAAATACATTCTTGTTTGCATAGTTCTCTGTATTCTCATAAAAATCCCTCTTGGCCCTCATGCCTACACTACTAATTTCCATATTCCAACAAATCTCACTTCGGTCCATTTTTCACTACTTAACAAATCCAAAATCATCAAACATTATAAAAACAATCCAAAATCATCCAAAATTGTCAAAAATATTAAAAAATTATCAAAAAATTATCAAAAATAAAATAAAATTCAAACATATTCAAAAATATCCAAACCCACCAAAAATAAAACAAAACAATCAAACACACATTAGAAATATGCTATTGATTTTGCATAAATTATTTTTTATATATTTCAATCTGATGATCCATTGATTTCATGTTGAGCTAGTGTCTATCTATATGTGTTGCTCCTTTGGGACAACTTTGACGTACCTTGACTGGTTTTATATGAAATCAATGGTGGGGGCCCCTACATTGAAAAAATATTTAAACATTTTAGGACAAAATCCTTGTTCTATTTTTAATAACTGTGGATGTGAGTATCACCCATTTTTTTGCAAAGAATTAAGAAGTAGCATCATTTTGTCTTCAAACATCTCTCTATGCTTGTGGAAATTTTGCACAACATGGATAGCTAAGAAGGCCACACTTGTGTTCCTTTTCCTACTCTTCCATTCCTTAATAAAGAAAATAAATCTTGATAGGATTCCAAACTTATTTATGTTGAAAAGACCATGATTCATCCAACATCCTTCAACAAATATATCAATGCTATCCTAAAAGGGCTTTTGTAGACCCACATCCTACCTCTATGGTTTGAGGGCACATTTTAATTTCGTACATCACTTTGATTGTAGTAGATATTAGTCACACCCTTTATTCATCATCCTATAGTGGCCCAAAATAAGTAAGCATACATTTGAGAGACCACAACAACTTACTCTAGTGCCTTTGTAGGCCCAAAGAGCCCTTTTTGAGCCCCCCCAATCACCTTTTTTAGACCATTCAACACTTTTGTAGGCCCAAAGCACCCTTTTCACCTCCAAGCACCATTTATAGGCTCAAGCACGTTTTTTAGACCACCCAACAACTTTGCAGACCCAAAGTGCCCTTTTTGGGGCCCCTAACACTTTTTTAGGCCCAAAGTGCATTTTTCAAGCCTCACAACACCTTTTATAGGCCCGAACACCTTTTTTAGGACATCCAGTACCTTTGCAGGCACAAAGCACCCATTTTAAGCCCCTAGCACCTTTTTAGGCCATCCAATGCCTTTGTACACCCAAAGTGCATTTTTTGGGCATCATGACACCTTTTATAGGTTGAAACACCTTTTTTTAGGCCATCCAACACCTTTTATAGGCCCAAATGCCTTTTTCATGTCATCTAATGCCTTTTATAGGCCCAAACACCTTTTTTAGGCCTTCCAATGCCTTTTTCTGGCCTTAGAGTGCGTTCTTAGGCCACCACACCTTTTCATGGGTCCCATCAATATCTGTCTCAACATAAACCTAAAGAAAATCCCAACTTGGGCTCTCACTTGTCTACAAAGGCTATCAATATGCATAGAATTTTCCACTCAAGCTGTGGCTACCTTTCATGAGTTAGCACTTCCTACTTTTGCCACCTCATGCACTTCCACTCTCCAAATGTTGCAAAATCCATATTCATCTCTCATCAAGAACCTATCATTGCTTCTTCTTCATGTTTATTTATTCAACATAAGTGAAGGTCAATATTCCTCTCAATATTCGTAATTCAAACTTTTTGAGGCTCTCGACAACTTCTCACCCTTGCAAAAACTCCAAAAAATCCAAATATTTGTAAAAATATCAAAAACATCCAAATAATTCTATAAATACCAAAAACATCCAAATAATTCTACAAATATCAAAAACATCCAAATAATTCTACAAATATTTTCAAAAATACAAACAACATCCAAACTCTTGCAAAAATGCTACAAAAACACAAACACAAATATATCAGTAATAATCAACCATTTTTTTTATGAACACAACGTACATTAGCCTTTTCACCATGGAAAAACACACATATTCTATTATAATGGCCAAGGTGCAATACATCCCAAAAAAACATTTATTTTGGCCTTCCTCATGGAGGTGTCATACTAGGACCTTCATCTAGGGGCATTTCCCTAGGCACAGTCCTAGAAGATGAAGCTTTTGGTGTGGATCCCGCGTACACCCAAACAATGTCCATTGGTATAGGGAACTTCCCACTGTGCAGTTGTGCATTCAATAATTGGGTAAATTTTCTATCTAAAAGTTGGGTCTCCTATCAATGCTCCATAAGGACTGAATGATAATATAGCCCCATATAATATGCAACTTCTTGATGTACTTTTTCAATTCTTTCCATTTCTGCAAACACATTGTACACCAAATTGGTTATACTCAGTGTAGTGATAGCCCATTGAGCCACATCATTCTCTTGCTACATCTATTCAGTCACTATTTTTCACCACTCCACATCTACTCTTACCTCACTAAGTTGGTGTTGTAATTATCTCACCTTGCCTCACTAGCTATCAACCACTCTTGTAGTTGCAAGGACATAGTTTTCATTTTTGACACCACATCCTTGAAAGACTCTAACTGCACCTACAATAACATCGGCTCATTCTACAAACTTTCCAAACTTGCTTGCACTATCCTCAAAGAATCATGCAATTTTTGCACCCATGCTTGCACCACTCACAACCCTACATCATTTCCCTTTGCTCATGACCTTTCCACCTACAACTTAGCTTCTATTGATCACACCCATGTTAGTTCTACATCCAACACAACTTTGACCTGCATGGCTTCTTTTTGCACTCCATCCTCATGAGCTTTATCTATCATCCCTAACAAAGAGGCAACTTCCTACTCTGCATTCTTTGCTCAAATGTTCTCCATCGCTAGCACTCTATATAACTCCTCCATGTCACTTATTTCTTGTCCCACACCTTCCACCTCTGGCTTTAGCTTGATCTTACCCAACGTACCCATTTCCTAACTTATCAATCCCTGAATTGGGATTCTAAGACTTATCAAATGACTTTTTGTGTTCGTCACCTCACCCACACTGATATCCTTAGTCACCCTCTATAATTTTTGTTTGGTCTTCCTAGGAAAGTTCATCCCCTCTACACCTATCACTACTTCTGGCACACTTTTCATCACCACTAGAGGACTACTCTCCATCATAGACTTGCCACCTAGTTCCTATTGCAATTCTTGTTGCACTACACTCCCTAAAAATTTAACAATGTTGACAAAGGAGGTTCTTTCACCTTGACTCCTAAACCCCTAGGCTATGTCTGCACTAACTCAATTTGAATTGACTCACCATGCTCTTGGACCAATCCCTAGAGCTAAGGCTAATACACCAATTCACTTGATGTATGATAAACATGCTTTTCCCTTTGTCCTTGCCTCACCCAACCTCCTTGAGTAACTTCTCCCCTATCCACCTCATGCTATAACTAGTTTGGTGAGCTCGACATGCTAATAGCCTAAAACTTACTTTGCTTCAATAATAATGAAATCTCCTCATAGTAGTAGTACCTATCTTTTCACCATCCCTTAATTCATGTTCGCATGCCCACCTATTTATGGCCTTCACTCCACCCACATTACACTTTATTATCCTTTCCATGTGTTCACTCTCTACACCCTACCACATTGATACCAAGTACACTTACCACTCTACTTAGACATTATGGCACCATGTTCCCCATTGACACATATCTTCCAACACAATCACCATGCATTCCACTACACAATTGCCACTATTACACTCCACAAATTATTAGAAGAATCCTATAAAAGCTTTAATCCACAAATAACTACACAAAATTGACAGTATTGCACACAATTGTTGGTAGTATTAGTTCACAAATAATGGCTTTTCTACTATCATGAGTTTCTAGTATCTTGATGATGTATTTGACTAGAGGGATTAGGATGAAGCCATGATCTTTTATTTTCTTTCAATTTTCACTATTCTAATCTAGTGATCCTCTAATTTTGTGCATTATTGGTGTCCACTTGTAAGTTCCTCCTCATGTTTGGAAGGCCATGTGTACCTTGACTAGTTTTGCATAACATCTTAGGTGAGGTTCTTTATCTAACATGTGTCTATTTGCATATATGTTTTTATTTACTACAAAAAAAATGTCTATTCTTAATGATTATCATATCCTTCATCTAAATTATTTGTTCTTGGTCATAATTCTCAGTGTGATAGAGTATTCATATTACCATAGCTAGGCTAGTGGTCATTGTACTATGTAACTTTTTATTTAGGAGCTCAATGATGACATTTAATTTGCATCACTTTAAAAAATGTGAGAGTTAGGTGCATTCATTTAGATTGTATTTCATCTGAAGTCCCTTAACACACATGGTTGGAATAGAAATGGGGAATACACAAGATATCTTTCACACCATTAGCCAAGGGATGAATAAAAAAATTGAAATATGGTAGAAAACTACAAATGACAACATCACCATCCCAATGAGCTTTCATCAGATATGTATCATGGATTTTGTTTTTCGTCACTACATCATTGTATTTGATCAAGCTTCATTATTTCACACCTATCATGTAATCTATTGCATTATATGACCTTTGAATCTCAAAAATTTTGGTCACTATTTCCTCATCTCACATTCCTTTTTCTCCCATCATCAATAATTTTCTATGCATTCACTATTTCACACTTCTTGCTAGTGTACCGAGGTTTCTTTGTGTCCTTCAAATCTCAAATGTTGAGTTACACATCTTCATCTCATTTCATCTCCTATCGTCATTTTTTTCCTCATTGGATTCTCATTTCATCTATCACATCTCATTATATTCCTTCTAAATCATTTACATTCCATCCTATTACATCATTTAATATTTACTTCCATTTCATCATTCCATTTTTTTTCACCATCTCATTTTCTTAGCATCTTCATTTTTATTTCTTTTTACACCATTTCATTAATTCATTTTCATTCCATATTCATCATATATCAAACATTGAACCTTTTCTCTTTATTTTATCATTTCATGTGTTCCATGTTCATCACATTTCATTATTATCATCATCTCATTCTTCTATCATTAAATAATTTTTTTATTATTCACATATTGTTTTCTTTCTTTTTTTTTTTTTTTCTTTTTTCATTACATTCATCCATATTATTAATTTTTTATCATCATTTTCATTTCATCTATTCATTTAATAGCTTTCATTACCATATATTCCTATATCCTATTATTCATTTTCTTCCATTATGTTACATTTCATTCATACATTTCACTTCTACATTTTATTTTTACATTCATCATCTACATATCATGTCATTACATTAAGCATCTATTCATTTACACATTCACTACATCAATCATCCACATACCTACACTAATCATCCACATACCTACATTAATCATCCAAATCTACAACTATCATAAAAATAAATACCATATGCACATCACATACACCCATCCATGGCATCAGCAAAATAAATTCCATGATACAAAGACATAAAAATCCAACATAAAAAAGGTCAAAATAATCATAAATAAAATGGTCATCATCTTATATCAAAAGGTCATTTTCATACATCTAAAGGTCATCATCATAAATGATACATCTAAGAAGCCAATAATATGTAATACAACATGATACATAGGATTACTCCTATCTCTCACCACCTATGTCATCTATCTATGTCTAATCAGGAGGTGCCTGATCACTAGGGGTACTCATCTCATCTCATGGAGCCTAATCCACTAAATCTATAGAATGTGTCCTAGGAATGGCTAAGGCCACCTAACTAGTAGTCACCTCATCTATCCTTGGTGGTTGCGATGGAGGTGGAGGCCTTGGTATCATCGAGGCTAGGAATTCTTATGCTGTAATGGTCAATTGGCTAATTTTTGTCCTAATCAATCCAACTTTTGCCTCCATGGAACTCATATAGGTCTCCATATTCAATCTCCCATTCGGTCTAACTAGTGGTGGAACTGGCACTACAAATACCTATGGTTGTGCACTCTATGCACCTATAATAGGAACATGTGCTTGTGGCCTCTATTTCTTGACAAACTACACATCATCTAATAGCATGGCCCTAGTCTGAGTTGGCCTACCTAAACCCACATCACCTACCCTCCTACTCAGCCCTACACCACTACCTGTGCCTCCCCTCATAACAACCCCACCTCACCCATGAACCTCTCTGGGTCTATTAGCTCTGGAATCCCCAGATCTCTATACTAGGCCCTATAATACAACCCTCCACTATGGAAACACCACAACCCTACCTTGGCCGCCATATCTCTGTTAGCATGAAGGCTAATGGTACTACATTGGGGGGGTATCCTAAGCATTGGATAGTATTGAAATGTTTCATTCATGATTGTATTTGTCATTGATGTCAACATAGTAGTGAGTCTATGATGACTGCCAGAGTAAAAGATACATATTTTAGTTGTACGGACAATGGTTTGATTTTTTGGTGATGTGTGGCTAAGGAAATTGATGGGAGACCCCTCAAACATGGCCAATCATGACAAGAGTTTGCAATATTGGAGAAATTTCAAATCTGGGACTCATGGGATAGACATAGTTTAGAAAGTAGCAATATTATGTTTTAGTGGTTAAATATAGCATTAAAATGTATTATAAACACATTTCCTTTGTAATAGGAATTAGATCTTCATGAGGAGACAATAATGCATTAAAGTAGGAAATATGGTTTTAATAACTAACCTTGTATAACCACTGAAAACTCTTTAGAAAGAAAGAGTGGTGGAGCATTATGACCCTAATATCAGACATCCACCACCTTACTAGATATCAGAACCCGATAATGAAAATTTATTGGGGGTGGTTGAACATTATGACCCTAAAGTGCCCTAGTTTGTGCTAAGGGGGGGAGTATGGTATAGAAGCACCCTTTCAAGGCTCCCACCATATCATTTTTGGTGTGATGAACTTCTTTGAAGTATGTGAATGCAATAAGAGCATATAGCTCATGCTTGTGTGTCCAAGCTAGGATAGGTTTTAAAGTTGCCTCTTTGGTTTGTATTGAGAATGGTATATTGACTTTGGGTTGGTATCATTATTAGCTCTTTTTTGGGGAAAGGTTGAGTTAGGAGTCTTTATTGTATTTTAAGCATAGGTGTGCCTTAAAAGAACCTTCCAAGGTGGACTACTTGCTTAGAAGACCAAGGTGAATGAATAATGCAATGTTATGTAAATCTACCACCACATGTAAGGAAGGTCATTATGAGTTTGGGGATTCTTAGGTGAATCAAGATAGTGAAATTTTCACTCCCAATAATTTTTTGGGAAGGCATAGCATGGTATTGAAATGTTGATCAAAATAATACTACTTGAGCAATAAAAATTCCTCCAAAGTTGCTTGAAATTTTTAAAAATTGTTGACCAACTTTTTCTAATTGTTGCTAAAAGACCTCCTTTTTAAGGAAGCTTTGAAAAATCCCTAAAAATTATCTCTACCTAGAGGAGCAACCTATTTATTCTTGGAGGAACCCTAATCAAGGGTTTGTAATTCATTTCTTGTATGAATTGGTATTGTTGGAATGCATATAGCAAACTGTGACTATTTTAGCACATAATTTACTGGTTTTTGGTTTTGTGGAGGAAAATCACATGGTTATTATCATTTTTTTGCATTTTTTAGTTGTTTTATTGTGTGTTTCCCATTTTCCATGCATTAGTTAAAGTTTGTGACCAAGTTTTGAAAGGTTTTGTAAATTTATTCAAAGATACCTATCTGCTACCAGTTTTGGAGTTGTCCAACATGAAAGGTCTATGATAAAGGGCCACACCACCCTTACTCACTCACAATCAAGAAAGCAACAATATGGAGACCAATTAAAAAAAATGCTTCACAAGAAATTTTATTATACTTGAAGATCCTTACAATACCCACAAGATTATTTCAAGCTTCTCCTTGAGCTTCCACTCCTCGAGCTTCTCCTTGAGCTTCCACTCCTCAAGCTTCCCCCTTGAGCTTCATTTAGAAATGCTCATATGCCTTGCTTAAATAGGCACTTACCACCCCATGCATGACTTATCCACAACCTTCTAGAATTCCTCCACAACCTTCTACAACTTCCATAACCTTCTAGAATTACAACTAAGCACCACCATCTGGCCCAATTAGAAAATTACATTGCCTTTATGGATCACAACAAATATTAAATGCAAGATTTAAGAAACTTTCCACAAGCTTCTAAGATGCCACCTACACACCTCGATTAATGTAATGACAACTATTTTTTTTATTTTTCTATTTATGCCACCTATGCACCTCGAAAATAGAAATCACCTTTTCCTTTCTTTTCTCCTTTTTCCCTTTTTATATTTTTTTATTATTTCTCCTCTAATTTTCATCACTTTCTCTCTCCTTCACAATTTTTTTTTTTTTCCATGCAAGATGCTCCTGCATCAGTCTATAAGTCTCGTCTCCATTGTTGAATTTCCATGGTATTCTAGATTTCAAGACTACAGACCCTAATGTGTAACATTATGCAAGAAAGGGCCCTAAAAGTGAGTGAAAAGAATTCTTTGACAAAGCCCTAGGCGAGCTAGGCAATGCTCAACTAGGGACAATTGGCAAAGAAAGAGCTCTTGAGAGAAAAGCTTGAAGAATGAAGACTTTCCCTTCTAAGGTATTGAAGAAGGGTATGAAGAGCTTTTAAATTTTAGAGGAGGATTCTTGATGAAGTGTGGAAGGTGTCTTAAAAGTGGGGACAATAGGCATCCAAGAAAACTATACAAAACCCTCATTTTTGTTATTGTTGTTGTAAGGCCTTTAGGCATCTTGAAACCCTAAAAATCCTTGAGTATGGATCTGATGTGACAATTTTTCTTAGGGAAAAAGGTGTTGAATCTCTAAGAGAAAGGAGTTATTGGCCCTATAAATCTAGGTGGAGGCATAATTAGGGGCTCTCCTTGTAGCCCTTTTGTGAAGAAACCTAGAAATTGGGTACAAACCCATTGTTGCTATCTATTCAAACATATTAAAAGTGTTCCAATAGCACCTTAAAACTCATCAAAACCTTGGTTAGACTAGGGATTACTATGGAACCCTAGTAGAACTACATGTGCATTTTGGGATAATTGCATTCTTAGGAAGATAAGTGAGTCATGGAGCAAGATTTGTTTACTTCACCTAGTGGGAAGGTTAGGGCAGGTTAGGGGATGTTTGAAGTTATAGGAAATCCTATAGATCAAGTTAGGTGTTAGGAGAACACCAAGATGCTAGTGTGTATTAGAAGTATAGACTAGATAGTCTACCTTAATTCTCCCCATCATAAGCATTGTAAAAAGCTTGGTGAGCATTAATGAAGTAGTGGCATTTAATATGTATAGTTTTTTTATTAGTCTTGCCTTCATTATTTCCATTATTTCTCTATGTAAGAATTCAATTCAATATTGAAGATTATTAGAGGAGAAATTATGGTTCCTATAATTGCATGGTAATGGTGAAATTGGTTAATAGAAGCAGGAGTCAAGTGTGATGTTAAAGAATGGCGAAGAAAATGGAGATTCTCCACTATTTGGTCGAGAATCTGTAGGGTGGTGTTTCTAGCTAGAAGAGTGGTGGATAATTGGAGACTTGACACATCCAACACCTTACCAGATTCAAAACCCGATAATGAAAATTTATCGAGGGTGGTGGAGCATTATAAAAATATATTGTAGAAACCCACAAGGTAGATCTTCATAGTAAATGACAAGCCCATAAGGGGGAACCCAATAGTGGCTAAATAATAGAATTACCATGAACATGAGTTGTAAAGTGAAGCCAATCATGGCTAGATTGAAGCACTAGACAAGTTTTAGTGGTATTTTTAATGAGCATGGGTAACAAGAGTTTTTGAGTTACATTAGACATGTTCCAAACTATGTCGTGATGATGTGGTTCAATACACAAAATCTAATTCAAAGACATATAGAAGTTATACCTAATTTACTAAGACTAGTACATAAATATAGTGCTTTGAGAACAATGCTCTGATGTTTGTTTGATATTTTTCATCTTATATGTAATGAGAAAATGTGAAGTCAGCTAGTGACTCATGACAATCATATGGTAATGTTAGCAAGTGCACAAGCACTAGTATCACATATGTGAGAAGTTGTGTAGACTATGAACTAATAGTGCTATTGTACTTGTAATTAATTAATTGCAAAAGTCTCAAGGCCAACTCAAGGAATTATTTTGAAGATATGGTATAATGGAAAATTTTTTTCCTTATTTGAAATGTTTGGTGATCATTGTATTGAATGCAGAGTGTGAAAAGGAGAAAAGTTTTTACTGAATTAGAGTAAGCGGTCTAAGGGATTATTGGATGTGATATTGTGATTTGGTTAAAAGATCTGAAGGAACAGAAGTCTAGTCGACAAGATAGAGGAAGAGGAAGGAAGGAAATTTCATTTCTATTATCCTACAAGGAATAATATAGAGATCATTTAGACAGTGGGTTTAGTGATCTTAACCTTGAAGTTTTTTGAGCAATGGGTCCAGTTGTCTTCCATAACTCATAATAGGGTTGGCATAACTCCTAACAGTGTTAGAATCTCCTAACAAGGATTTAATGTCTCCTACTAGGTACTGATATATATTGAATCTTTTTTATAAACTCCTAATAGGGTCCATCCTCTAACAAGGAGTATTTATATTAGTACATCATCTTGTGGGTACCATCCCCACTTGGCTTTATCCTCTGATCAAAAGTTTCCCTAGTTAACATATCTAGTGTTAATTATGTATGAGTATCTTCTTATGGTTTATGATTATATTTCTCATATGGTTAAAGTTTAATAAGGTTGATAATTGCAATATTAGTTGTATAACTAATTCACCCAGCCCCCACCTTGCCCCTCACATCTCAATTATAATAGTGAACTATATATTCTAACAATTGGTATTAGAGCATTAGGTCCTTGAAGGATAAGCTTAAAAACTTTGGGAGATTGATGGTGAATCTTTTCAAAAAGGATAGTCCTAGATTTGATGTGGCCAACTATGACAATTGGAAGGAGAAGATGAATACTCATCTATTGTGCATAGATTCGAGTTATTGTCTCTCAACAAAGCATGAGAAGACTATTGTTGAAGAAGGGAAACTTGAAAAATGCAGTGAAGTAGAGAGAGATTTGTTCATGTGAAAAATGATAGCTAGATAAGCTCTACTATTAGCTCTTCCAGAGAATGAATATAGTTAGGTAAAGTCATTTCAAACATCTCATGAAATTTGGAAAGAATTAGAATCCATTTTTGAAGGTGATACACTTACAAAGAGAGTAAGATTATAGAATTGGATATGTGCATTTCAAAATGCTAAAATGATGGAAGATGAATCTATAAGAATCTATATTGGTAGGATATTAGACATTTTTGTAGGAATCAAGTCACATGGTGGAACCAAGGAAGAAGATGAGGTTGTATGGAAGATATTGAAAACTCTAACACAACCATTCAAGCAAGTAGCTCAGATTATTCAGTTACTTATACCATGCACTAAGGAATTTATCAAGGAAATGTTTCTTGGAATATTGGAAGTAGTAGAAGTGGACCTGAGACAAACTAATGAATTAACAAGAGTTGAGACAACCTTTAATTCTCTTAACATGTGGCCAACCCTATCTAGAAGCACAAGTACATGTAGACATTTTGATGGTAGAAGTAGAACTAGATCTAATGAAGACAAGAAGATTGAAGATGGTATAACACTTCTTGTGAGAAGAGAAAAAGATGGTAAGAATATCTTTAAATGTTGGACATGTAATGGGTTTGGTCATTATGCATCTAAATGTCCTAAAAGAGAGAAAAAGTATAAGGGAAAGTTTAAACCTAGGAGAGAGAAATTGTTTGTATGATAATGAAGATGAGGAATCTAATGAAAAAGATCAAGGTGAAAGTGATGACAAGTTAGCTTTGTTGGCTATTAAGGAAGATGATCCAGATAGAGAAATTAGAGAAGAAAAAGCTCTAGTTTCCCAAGTTGAAAAGAAGTCAGATTGGATAATTGGCAATGGTTGTTTACTTCACATGTCTAGTGATATGAATAAGTTTGTTAAGTTTAGAAACTATGATGGAGGTATTTTTAGGGTTGGTAACAATGTAGCTTGTCATATTACAAGGATTGGATCCATTACTTTAGATGGAAGAACTAACACTGACAATATTTGTTTTTTTGATGGATTGAAGCATAATTTGTTGAGTTTTGGATAATTAGTGGACAAGGGATATCAATTACAATTCATAGAAAAGACTTGCACTATCAAGGATAAGGATGGTCAGATGATTGGAACTAGAACCAGATCCAAAGGTAATGCATTTTAGTTGAATCCTACTAAAATGAAATGTTTTGTTGAAAAAGTTGATAATAGTTGGTTATGGAGTAGGATATTTTGTCATATAAACTTTGATAATAGTGTGAAAGTTAGTAGCACATTTATAGTTAGAGACTTTCGTAAGATAAAAAAGCCTAATAATGTTGTTTGCAAAGAGTGCATTTTGGCTAAGTAGAAGAAAGTATCTTTTCTCAACAAGAAGTTCACTATGATAGAAAATTTGGAAATTGTTCATGCAAATTTGAGTGGTCCTACAAGAACCAGAGGATTCTATGGTGAAAGGAAACTCATGATTTTTGTTAGTGATTTCACTAGGATGATGTGGGTAGAATTTCTTAAAGAGAACTTTGAATCTTTTGATAATTTTAAGATATTTAAGAATAGAGTTGAAAATGAATCTAGTGTCACAAATAAGTGTTTAAGATCAGATAGAGGAGGATAATTCACCTATAGAGAGTTTAACATGTTTTGTGAAGAGAATGGAATCAAAAGATAGTCATCTTCACCCAAGACTCCTGAGCAAAATGAGATTGTAGAAAGAAGGAAAATATCAATTTCAGAGGTAGCAAGAGTGATGCTATTCAAGAATGATGTATCCAAGACATTTTGGAGAGAAGCAATAAATAAAATAGTATACACTATGAAGAGAGTACAAATCCAAAAAGGTATGAGCAAGACCCCTTATGAGTTATCATTTGGTTAGTCACCATCGATTAAGTATTTTAGAATATTTGGAAGCAAGTGTTACATTAAGAGACATGATGACATTGGTAAGTTTGATCCAAGAAGCGATGAAGGTATGTTTCTTGGCTATTAATTGAAAAGTAAGGCATAGAGATGTTGTAATCACAGAACCAAGAGTATATTTGAGTGTGTAAATGTAAAGATTGATGAAAAGTTTGGTACTAAGGAAAAGATGGTATATTATAATTCTGATGAAGAAGAAGATAATTATGGAATTTTTAGGAAGGATGTTGAAGTTTTCTTTGAGACTAACAATGATTTGGATAATGATGTGCTATGTATTGAGAAAAGAGGAAAATAGAGGTTTGAATATAGATATGAGATAAGAGTTGAGTTGGAAACTCCTACCTCTAATAGGAACATGAAAAATAATCACCCTCTAGAGAAGATAATTGGAAGTAAAGACAAAGGTGTGATGACAAGGAACAAAGCTAATGAGGAATTATGTATGATTTCTTAAGTTAAACCTAAGAATCTATGAAGCATGTAAGGATGATCATAGGATTCAAGCAATGAAAAAAGAACTAGATCAGATTGTAAAGAATGAAACATGGGAAAGTTCCTAGACCCAAAGACAAGAATTTTATAGGAACAAAATGGGTATTCAAGTATTAGATGAATGAGCAAGGTGAATTTA
Source organism: Cupressus sempervirens (assembly GCA_028749045.1). Classification (NCBI taxonomy): domain Eukaryota; kingdom Viridiplantae; phylum Streptophyta; class Pinopsida; order Cupressales; family Cupressaceae; genus Cupressus; species Cupressus sempervirens. The sequence continues at coordinate 881,975,563 of CM053783.1, forward strand.
AGAGGAAAAAAGCCAGACTTGTATGCAAAGGTTACTCACAAGAAGAAGGGATAGATTATGAGGAGACTTATGCCCCTATAGGTAGATTGGAAGAAATAAGTATTTTATTGTCTTATGCAACAAATAAGAAGTTCAAGGTATATTAGATGGATGTCAAATTAGCTATCCTAATTTGGAGAACTTGGAGAAGTGGTTTACATTGAGCAGCTTGGAGGATTCCCTTTGATAGAAGAAAAAGATATGGTAAATTGTATTTGAGAGAAGTTGATAATTTATTATTTATCATTAGTAATATTTGTTGATGACATAGAATTTGGACGTAATGATGAAGAAAGTGATAAGTTTGCTAAAGAGATGAAGAATGAATTTGAAATGAGTATGAAAGGATAAATGAAGTATTTCCTAGGATTGAACATTATGTAGAATAGTGATGGTATTTTCATTTCACAAGCTAAGTATTTGAAAGACTTGTCAAAAAGATTTGGATTGGAGAGTTGCAAGCCTATTGGTAAACCTATGATAATTGGTCACAAGTTATCTAGCAAGGATGAGACACCTACAGTTGAGCAAAAGAAATATAGATCCATGATTGGAGGATTGCAATATCTGACTCATGCTAGACAAGGTATAGAAAATGTAGTTGAAATTGTAGCTAGATTTCAAAGACATGTTGAAAAGATTTGGATTGGAGAGTTGTAAGCCTATTGGTAAACCTATGATAATTGGTCACAAGTTATCTAGCAAGGATGAGACACCTATAGTTGAGCAAAAGAAATATAGATCCATGATTGGAGGATTGCAATATCTGACTCACACTAAACAAGGTATAGAAAATGCAGTTGAAATTGTAGCTAGATTTCAAGTTGATCCTAAAGAGTATCATTATGTATCAGTAAAGAGGATAATCATATATTTGAAGGGAACCTCTAATTTTTGAATTTGTTATGATAGATCAAGTGATTTCACTTTATGTGTGTATACTGATATGGATTGGGTAGGTAGTATGGATGATAGAAAGAGCACCAGTGGTGGACCATTTTTTACTGGAGGAAGATTGGTTTCTTGTTTTAGCAAGAAACATGATTGTATCTCACAAAGAATATTAGAGGTAGAGTACATAGCAGCAATAAATAATTGTAATCAAGTTATGTGGATGAAGTAGATGTTGAAGGATATTAGGATTGAGTTTATAGAACTTTTTATCATATAGTATGATAACATAAATATAGTAAGTATGTCTAAGAATATTGTATTTCATTCTAAGACCAAGCATATATCCATTAAGTATCATGTCTTAAGAGAGAAGGTAGCTGAGAAGAGGATTAGATTGGATTATGTGAGTTCTAAAAATTAGATTGCAGATATCTTTATGAATCCCTTACCTAAAGATACATTTGAGTACCTAAGAGGTATGCTTGGGCTTATGCCCCTACCTACTTTAGATTAGATGATGAAGTAAGTGCATCAATCCAATGGTATGAAGCACTATTATTAGACTAGACTAAATGTTGATGCTTCATATATGGAGGAGTATCTATTAATGAGCTGAGTCATTAAGGACTCTTGGTATTTAGTTTTGAACAATGTCTTTGGACACCTGAGCTTGTTGAATACTTGGAGAAGTATATTATCAAGTCTTAACAATTGGTATATTAGCATAATGAGGTTTTTTTCATTCATGTCAATGGGGGAGAATATGCATGAAAAATATCTCCTAAGTATGTATTAGGGAGATTTAGAAAGTTTCATGTAAAGAAGAAAGATAAATATCTCTATGGGGAGATATGTATGGTTAGTTGATTATTGTGAAAAACTATTACCTATCCTAAGAAGATGGTGAAAAAAGAAATGTTCCAGAGGATTTTAGATTCAATTGATAAAGAAGATTTGAGATGATGACAGTAGCGAAAACAACAAAGTACTGGTTTGGTATTCTTGGAACCTAAGTGTTTTTCATCTATGTTACCATCAATGCCAAAGGGGGAGATTGTTAGCATGAATTTTGATGATACTACATTGGGGGATTATCCTAAGAATTGGAGACTATTGACATGTTGCATTCATAACTATATTTTTCATTGATGTCAACATAGTAGTAAGTCTGTAAAGATTGCTAAAGTAGGAGATAGAGATCTTAGTGGTATGGAGAATGGTTTGATTTTCTAGTGATGCACAGTTAAGGACATATTCCAAACTATGTCTTTATGACATGGTATCATGCCCAAAGTCTAATTTGAAGACATGTAGAAGTTGTACTTGATTTACTAAGAGAAATATAGAAATAAAGTTCTTTGAGAATAATGTTCTAATGTTTATTTTTTATCTTTCATCTGAGATGTAATGAGAAGATGCACATCCATCTAGTGACTCATGATAGTCCTATGGTGACATCAACAAATGTGTAAGTCCTAGGATCACATATGTGAGAAGTTTTTTAGACTGTGAGCCAATAGTGCTACTATAATTTTAATTAATTAATTACCTTAATATAATGAATTGGAGAAGCCTCAAGGCCAACTCAAGGGTTTATTTTGAAGATATGGTATAAAGGAAATTTTTTTTTCTTGTTTGCAAAGTGTGATGATAATTGTGTTGAAAGAAGTGTCAAAAGGAGAAGAGTGTTTACTAAATGAGAGTAAGTGATCCAAGGGATTATTGGATGCGAGTTTGTGATCTGGTTACAAGATCTAAAGGAGTAGAAGTCTAGTTGATAGGAAAAAGGAAGAGAAAGGAAGGACATTTCATTTCTATTATTCTATAAGGAATAATATGGAGATCATTTGGATAGTGGGTTCATTGATCTTAACCTTGAAGTTGTTTGGGTAGTGGTTCTAGTTGTCTTCCATAACTCCTAATAGGGTTGAAATCTCCTACCAGAGATTCAAAGTCTCCTAAAAAAGACTGATATGTATTGAATGTTGTTATAAACTCCTAACAGGATCCATCCTCTAATAAGTAATATTTATATTAGTACATCATCTTGTGGGTACCATCCCCACTAGGGTTTCCCCTCTGATTAAGGGTTTACCTAGATAACATATATAGTGTTAATTTTGCATGAGTATCTTGCTATGGTTTCTAATTATATTTCTCATATGGTTAAAGTTTAATAAGGTTGATAATTTTGATATTAGTTGTATAACTGGTTCACCCCCACCCCCCCCCCCCCCCCTCTTAGTTATATTGGTGGACTATATATTTTAACAATCACCCCCGCACTTTGGCTCTGCCTCTCCACCACCCATCATCATCATCATCCTTTCCCCCACTGGACAACTCCTCTATCCTAGGTATTGGCTCTATAGGATCTATATACCTCAAGAAGGGATGCTCTCTAAACCACTGATATTAGTCTCCCTCCATCCCTGCATCTACCTCGCCATCTCTCATAGACCATCTCTATGGTGTTTCTATCATCTGCATGAATACCTCTTGACATGCTTCATACTCCAATGTAGGACCCCATACTAGTATCTTGGCTTGAACTTGATCATAGTGTGCCAATCCCTGTGGCATACCCCCATCGGTTACCAAACTATCTCACTACCCTCATGAATCAAAACCTCTCAATCATTATGAGGATTTGACCAAAAAAAATCAAGGAGAAAAGACGTAAACCATATCATCATCATCCTTGACCCATGGCTTTGTCAATTTGTACAGTCTCTACATGACATCCAGATCATCCAACATACACCGCTAATGCTTTGTCTTGCCTAAATGTAGCTAGAAAATCACACTTGAATACACATAAATGTATTTCATATCCTATGGTTATTGATGCACACATATCGACCAAGTAATGGGAAGATACTCCCATATCCATATCTACAATAATACAACACTCACCAGAAGTGATGTTGCCCCTAAATATACCACTTGATGTAAATCATGATACAAGTGGGAAAATATATAGCTACCCCATGAAAATCTCTATATTCGATCAATCATATCCTAAATGATGTAACCCCATCCAACTAAGTGGAAACTCCCTCAACTATTTGGTAGAAGAAATCCTCCTATCAATCCAACTAGTACCATAGGTAATGGATCATAGTAAAACATCTAGAACCATGGAACACTATCATACCTAATACTATCATCCCCAAATACATCTTTAAATATTGTCCCATCATTCGTCTAATCATAATAGACTAGATCCCCCATTGTAGGGATCTGAAGAATCTTGTATACATGTAGTGCCCCACCTGGAGATCCTTGGAACAAGGATAAATGTAAGCCAAGATAATTTTTTTTTTAACAAGTATGGATGCCCATGACATACAACATACGACAATCACAAAGATTGCAAAAAAATCTAGACAAAAAACCAAACACCAACAGATCTTCAAATGCCATTATTGACCAAAATGACTAAACACAAAAGGACACAAATGATTTTGAATCTGAAACATATCAAATTTGAAATGCAATTCTAAGGTATTCAAGAACATCATAAAGGGTATCCAAAACACCTTATAAAAACTTCTAGTCAAACTAAAAAGTACTTGTTGTTCACTCGGATAGGTTTTTCCAAGAACTCAGGTGATACTTTAATGCAACACTATACGAAACTTTCTAGTATGATACTTCTAGAGAAGTCATGTGATACTTTTAGGGTTTGGGTGACACTTCTGCTAAAGCCATATGATACTTTACCAATATCATACATTAAAAATTTCTATGGGCATGTGATACTTTCTAGTATTGCACCATAGAACTTCCTTGGAGGTGCAATACTTTCTAGTATTGCATGATATTTCTACTTTGGGTGTGCAATACTTTAAAGTATTGCCCAATGCTGACCCATGCTCACCCATGAAACAAGGAGAAAATGCACAAGGAAAAATAAGGAAATAAAACAAGAAGTCATAACCTCCACATTCAGGAGTACCAAATCCACATATCGAGGAAAGACATTTGATCAAATAACCAAAAAATAGGAAACTAGAATCTAAATCTAAATAAGAAAACATAGCACTGAAGAGAAATAACTTAAAGTAACATCACAATGAACTCAAATAATGAACTACATGCGTGATTCCTCCCAACCATAATAGCATCATGAGACCTCAAAGGTCCTAGCTATCCCTTGTGTGTAACATTCTAGGCTACCAACAAGATAGTCAGAGTTGTCTTATAAGGATGTCATTACTAAAGCATAATAATATCATAAGAACTAGAAATATAACATGCTATATCGAAAGCAATAGATACTCCAACCAAGAAAGTAACATCATCTATCATATGCTCAACATCATAATAAGGGAATGCATCAATAAACTAATGTCAACATTCCAATGAAAGCATAAATCACAAGAAAGCATACACCAGAGTCTGAAGTACCAAGTGAAAACATCCAGTAACAGTCACACTTGGATAATAGACCATCCCTCTACACCGGTCCCTAGTAGTGGTGAAGGTAGGTATGTCTCCCAACTAAGTAGAACCCATAGGTCCACTCACACCATGCTAATGGAGATAATAATTCAACCACAAACACACATAAAGAAAATATCCATGGTGTTGGCTCCTGATTTAATAGTTTTGAAAATAACCAAGAAACTAAACCAATGCATCTAACGCTAGAAAATTCCTATGAGGGACACACTCGACTATAGTCTTGGGCCAACTATAAGGCATAACTCCTTCTTCACTTTAGGCTCTACAAGACCTAGGTTGGTTAACCTTGAGGTTTTGATATATGGTACCAGTGCAATTAAAACATAAATCTGAACCTAATAACAACAGATGCAACCCTTTTATCTTTTGATACTTATGAAAAGACATAGGAATGAAATAGCTACAGATCATAACCTATGAACCCATAAGCTAAGTGAGGGTTAATTCCTTTTTAGCACACTACAAAACATGAAGAACTAAATTTACTTGATTAAAATGATTTGTGAAAATTACATTCATATCATCTTGCATCTGACTTAGTGATCAGTGCCTTATCCATTGAAACATAGAGTCATTACCATCAAGATGACCTAACCTGATTTCCTTACAATTAAGTTTGTCAACTGAAATCCCCAAATCCCATTCTTACAAAATATCCCCTTCATACACCTAGAAACCTTATTAGAACACTAAAGAATTTACTTGACTCCTTGAATCAAAAGAAACAATAGATCTAATACACAACTCATCCAAAATGTCTTAAATCAAATGAACCTTATTCACTCAACCTCAAAGCTAATGACATATGAAGAATTAGGAGACAAAATAAGAAAACCCAAATAATTTGTGTAAATCACCTTTTATAATCATCCTTGGAAAGAATGAATAAATAAACTGGTAACACTAAATGAAACTCAAGATACTTCACATAATCTAGCATCAATTTCCAATATCTTAGAATAAAAACACATGAAAATGAAATGAAAATCTGCACAAGTGTCGGTGTGTAGCCTTCATTGCTAGAGCTCAGCTCAATAGACAAGAAGTAAAACCATCAACAACCATGGTTTCATAGTAGAACACTGGAACCCTACTGGTATTACAGAAAAAACTACCAACACCCTAACAAGAGAGAGAAAGAGAATGGTATAGGAGAAAACAATTCCCTGGATTTGATCAAACAATTATAAGTGTTCCCTTAGAATAGTTTCCCAAGAAGCTGAAAACATCTCTCTAATCTCTCCTCTCAACTGCAAAATCAAATCCTCATCATTTGGCCTCTACAAGCACAAAATATCTGAGATATTTGATAGAAATCATAATTGATTTGATGCCAAATTTTGAACCCAAGGCAACAACAAAATCAATTAAGCAATGAATTCTAGAAGCATGAAGACATTTTCAAAATTTGTTTTAGGCTTCAATAGACTTCAATGTTTGTTCTGCAACTGATTTTGATGCTCCATGATGAATTCTGCCTATTCCACTAAGAATGCCCTGGAAAATAAAAAAATAATTATAACTCAGACTGGTGAAGACCTACTCAAAATATGACTCCAAATCTAGAAAATTTACTTCTTCTCGGTTCAAACAGTTTATTATACTGCCTATTTTGGACAAAAAATGCCCCTATTATGGCCATTTGAAATTCAAGCTACTAGACTAAATTAGAGCATTAAAAATGGAAAAAAATAAAAATATATATGTTCACAACTATATAAAAACTTTTAAATATTCAAATCTTTCATTTTAAGTTATCATGCATTGAAATCTTTATATTTGATTTTATATTTTATATTTAAATCTCCCTGCCACTTGTCTAGTCCTCATTTGCCATCTTTTATTTGAAATATCTTTGATTAATTAATTAATACATATTATTATTTTGATTAATTCCTTGCAACATCAGAGAGCATCCAAATCTTCTTTATGTTCATACGCTCGCACCCCTTTGAAAGATACTTTATGCTTATACGGGGGCTTGCATACCACCAGAAGTGTTTAAAAATTATTTTATGCTCTTACATTCACACCTTTATGAGTGTATCATCATCGTGAGCATTAATACTTCAACCTCTAATCTCATGACTTGAGCGTAAGATCAGGAATCTTCAATCCTACCTTTCCTGACTTCACGCATCATTGCCACGTGGCTTCCACCTTCTCCAAAGTTTGGGTCAAAATTAACCATAGTCTTCATGCCCAGCTGACCAACCACGGGCCCCAAGTGCATGGGTGCTGCTTGTAAAAGGCCACTATCTTGTAGACATTGTGTAATGTAAGTGCCTTTATATTTAAAGACTTGCAAATCCCTTCCCACAATTAATGTGGGATAAAGCACTCTCATCATTTATCCTACATAAAAATGTCTCTCTGCTTCTAGAAAATTTTTTTTCCCTTCCTCATGCCATGGACTACAACTTCCCTATCTTCATGCTTGTTAATGTGGAGTTCTATAGTCACATGGTCTATGTCTTTCACCCCCTTTTTTTGTATGGACTACCATCTGTTTACATGGTTACTCCTTTGACCAGCACTATGGGTTGTCTTTTCCTTGACGTGGGCATCTTGGTGGATGCTGCTATGGACTAATTTAGCTTTGCACATGGGCTCTACCACATATTTCTTTTCTGAAGCAACTTTCTTCTCATGCCATGGGAACCTTGCATAAGTCTCTACCTTTTATTGTGGGCATGTTCTTATTTAATGCATGAGTTGTTCTCTATATGCTGTGTATGGGTGACCTCTGCAGTTTCCTTGTCTTCTACCACTAAGGAAAATGCTCCTCTCGTGAGCCATATTTCTCTTGTTGCACCTTGCCCTATGGTTTATCCCTCTTTGTGTCTCATGCTTTACATGATGGCTTCTTTTGATCACTTACGAGTCTTTATTATGTGGGTTGCCTCTTTTTAAAAAATTTCCATAGCCTGCTGCTTCAACCAATGGCTTCTCTCCTCTATTCTCAATGCATGGATTCCCCCCTTTATCATTTCTTATTGTAAATAAGATGATCAACTCCTTTTAAAACTGTTGGCCTCTCCATGATGTGTGGCACAATGGTCTTCTATAATTCTCATGCTCTGCCTACACATGGTGTCTCCTTGACTTGCTTGAGATAATCCATTCTAGATTACCTCCATTTACTTCTTCTTTCATGATTTTTGATATTGATTATCTTAGCCTACAATTTTTCTTCTCTTTCTTGAAGCCAGGTTTTCAAAAGGTTTTGTACCTTTTCTATTTTCTTTTGAACCATTATGGTTTATATTTGGATTTCTTCTTGAATCTATTTTCTTTCTTACTGCATCTAGAACAAGATGTTTCTTTACCTTTCCATTTGTGCTTGCTTTTCTTTCTTTCTCTAAACCTATCCATTAGAGTACAACATGAGTCTAAAGGAGAAACAAACTTGCACATTGAATTTGTAATGACTGACTAAGCATTCTTAGATTCAACCTTTTCCCTTGCTTTGATATAGTTGGTGAGATTTCTTTGTTGTAAGAAACTCATACATACTACAAAGGTAGGTAATTCTCTCCTAGCTTTCTTTTCTTCTATGAATTGATCAAGGAGTGGCAAATAATAAGCTGAGAGATTAGTAGGAAAACCTTGTAGAAATGTTCTTATCCAATTTGATATGCTTTCTGGACTCAAGTTACTATGCATGTAGTTCCTTGATTGAATTTTGATATAGTCATCAAAATCAGATGGTCTACATAATCTATTATTTTAAATTTCTAGTAGGCTATCTTAGCACTAGAGTAATTATTATCTCTTGCTACATTTCTATGAATCCACTCATTGAAGGAATCACAATCTCATCCATCTCATCTATGCTCTAGCCTAGTATCCCATTCATCCTAAAGTTTCCTTGGATCTCGAATGGTAATAGATGAATCATTTCCAAGTTCCTTGTATAATCAAGAGTGTTATGACTTATTCAAACACACCCAATCCTATTAGTCTGATGAATTTAGTCGAGCCACAAAGTGGGTCTGGTTAAAAAAAAAATCATTTCCAAACAAATAAACTACAAAAATGACTCATTCACTATATAGCACTGATTTGAAATAAATTTGACAACTGAATAATCAAATAAAACTCATTTTATCACTGCTCTTTAAAATACGATTTTTTGAGAGGAAGGCTTGATAACTGACTTTAAAAACTATCATAAACACCTGGTTGGGCTCCAAAAATTTGAACTCCCATTCTTTTTGATATATTGAACAAGCCTGCCAAATCTTGTCACATTAAGACATCAGGGTCAAAATATATCAACCTCCAAAGTTGCATACTTAAAATTGCCTACAGATAAACATGTTAGAAAACACTAAATTGTGTTCAGATTTGGCTTAAAAAATTGGTTAAATTGACACTTGGGGGCACAAAAATTGGGACATCAGTTCACTATCATGAGGAGAGTATAAATATGTGATTTGGGCTCATGATGAATAACTAGGCACAAATGGAAAGCAGTCAAAGTAGACTACTCAAATTTGATGACTGGAAACAATAACAGAAAAGTGATTTTCGCAAATGGAATTAACCTGGGAAAGTGTGCAGACGGATTTGTCAAGATTTGAAAATTGGCACACTTAAATTATTTTTAGAGTAAAAAATTTTGGTACAATCCATTCGATCTCACCTATCACGAATTTCAAGATATGACATCATGAACAAGGGTTCTGACAAATCTACACTTTTTGACACCAATAAAAAGTTAGAAATTGTGTTTGAAAACTGACCAAATGGATTCTTCATAAGCTAAAAATTGAAACACAACAAGTCCCTAACCTCTAAAATGAAACACAAAAGGAATTTCATCATTTTAGTCAATTAGGTCAAAGTTATAATAGATCAAACAGGACATCTCAGAATTTAGAACAATTTACATCAACATGACAACATTAAAAGGCCAACTTTGAGGGATTCAAAACCTAGTCAAACAAATTCAAAAAAAATCAAAATCTGAAACCTAAGCTCTTTGATATGGACACTAGACACTCCCAAAGTAGTGAGTCATTAAACATTACTGGGTGGAAGATATTTAGTTGCAAACAAAACCTCCTATTGGTGTTTGACACTTAGGTGAAAATGAAGATTTGACAATTGCTCAAAACAAGACTTCACAAAATGGCTCAAAATTGCAATTTAACTTCATCTAAAACATAAATTCACTAAATTAAATGTGCTAGAAGAATTAAATACCTCTTAGGCCTCAAATGGATAGTCAGGTACACATGCATTTAAAAGTGCTTATAGGGCTCAATTTTTCAATGGTACTCAAAATTGGGGCTTCAATTTTGAGTCTCAATAGTGGGTCTATCTAGGGATGCATGTCCCTTGTTATCATGGCAAGGATTTAGATCTCTAGAGGAAGTAGACCACATATTTGTCAGCAAAATCTTCACTCGAACAACTTTATTGAAAGAAAAATAACTATTCCTACTATATAGAAATGATGGCCCTGGGCCACCAGAAATTTTTCAAAACTCCTTACCTCTGTCATATACCTAATTCTCATTGAAATTCTCTTGAGGTAAACTAAAATTATCTTTCTCCTTCATTTCACCCAATACATCAGCACTTTCAATTGTTTCGTTAGGAAAAACAAAACTATTATCATCACTTCCATAGTGCACATAAAAATCAGACATACTTTCTTCATCTTGCTCACTATGAAAATATGAATCAGCATGATCATAACAACTGACATCAAACTGAAACTGATCACCACTAACTGAATCATGAATTCCTCTGACCAAAAACACAAAATTTTGGTACTCTACTCCATTCAACAAGTTACATGAATCAAATTGTAACTCACCTTGTGCCTCTGAATGTGAAGGGAATGAAAAATATGATTTCTCCTTGTCTGTAATATCAGTACTCCATAAATTAGAATGAACATTCGCTGCATTTTCTTCACATTCCAACAAATTATTAGATATCAAATCACAAGAATCATCATGAAATTGTCTTTTCATAATATGTTGATCTGTATCAATTTTTTCCTCAAATAACTTATTAGAGTAAAAATTTTCATTACTATTACTTTCCTCATCATATAAGCAATCTGAATGTATCTCAACCTCATGAAAACAAGAAAAAATTGAACCAGCAATAGACATTATCTCTACCTTTGCATTCTCAACATAGAAGTCATCATGTGCTTTGATATAAAAATTACCATCACATTCACATCCCAAACTTGAAAAAGTATATTCTAAAACTATATCTTCTTCCACATCAAATTTAGGGGAAATGACCTCATCATATGAAAATATAAAACTTGGCAAAGCACGAGAATCCTTGGATAGATTAGCATACCTTTCAAAATCATGAGCTAACAAATCTGAAATCTCATCAACAATTAACAAGACTTCATCCCTAGTTTGTTCTCCTTGGCTGTGATTATTATCCAAATGGCTTAGCATATTTACAACAATAGACATATTAGTAACATTTTCTGAGCAATCAAAATTTTGATCATCTGATACATCTTCTTCTTTAGACAATACCTCAACAATCGGTATCTTAGCACATTTAGATTCATCTCTAGAAGAAAGACTAATATTGCTATTACACTTTTCCTCTTCTTTATACTCATCATCACAAAAAGATGAATCCACATTATGCATGTCATCAAACTATTGATTACTATCCTCTGATTCATAAAACTAAGATTCTTCATCTTTAACATCATTTTTGATGGATTCATTTAATTCATTAGCATTCAAAGCACTTTCAATCTCCATGATAAAATCTTGGATTTCACAAATCTTACCTAATCTTGACTTTGCTAAACAAACAATAGAATGTGGCATAAAAACCTCTAAGAGTACCACTGGCCATGAAGACTCCTTAGGCCTGAAAAACTCATCAAGATTCATAACTACTAATTTAAACTTCATGTAAATTTGAAATCCACTAAGACCCTTAATATCACCAATTGTATTTCTTATCATCATGATGGTCTTATTATGAATCTTTCTTTTTAGCTTAGTAATATTTGCACAAACACCTTCAAGGGTTGGCACATCACTTTTAGACCTAGATTTTGAATCCATCTTATAAACTATCAAAAACCTACCTCTATTTTCTTAGTGCTGAAACCACTAGATGGAGACAACCATTTCATTCATTCAACTTTCATGAAAGAGAGATCCATGAAAATTGTAAATAATTTTATGTGTTACTACATTAAACCTCTGAACTGTTGATTGACATAGATGCAAACATGAAATCCTTCACACCATAGATAGAATCCTTGTAGAGCCACCACCTCCTTAAAGAGGAGAATGAAATCACAATAGTGACTCACCTTTTGAAATCAACTACTTTAGCAGATACAAGCAACCACATAAACCATTAATCAAGAAACTAACACTTCATATTTCTCAACAAACTAGATCTAACCACAAATATTGAAAGCCTCTGATATTACAATAAACCATGCACTGGCACAAAGATTTTGACTAGAGTAACAACTCACATTTAGTGAGAAATGATTTGAAATTTTTTACTACTAATAAATCTCATATTCACAACTTACAACAGATCTATACAACCTTCTACCAAATAAATCTCTTCAAATACACTTCACAAACATTACACAACAAGTTGAAACTCAATCCAATGAAGTGCAAGAAACTTATCAAACTATTCTCCTCCTCTTAGTGCCGAAACTCACTTGATGGAGAACACTACCTTTTGACAATCAATTTTCATGAAAAGGCAATACATGAAAATAAAAATACCTCAAGATCCTGATGGCTGGAAGTTCTCTGTCCACTATTTACAATAGCAAACCCAAAATCTCATCTATTCTTTATTAAACTATTTGAACCAACACATCACAAATATTACCAACCTTTTAAATGTTTCAACCTCTTTGAATTTACTCTTGTCTTGCAGTAACTAATCACAATTCACATATAGAACTGCACTAGTACATAGATTAACTTTCAGTCACCACTCACATTAAGTGAGATGTGAATTGCATTAGTCTTAAAGATACCACAAACTAATTTGAAACAATAGTAGATAGAAGAAACCTCTTCAAATTTACCTTGAATTTGAAACCTCTACACAAAGCTGAAACATGAATTTCTTGATTCTGAAAATACAACATGACTTTGAAAACAACAACTAGCTAAATTGACTGAAGATGAACACCTTTTAGAAATACTATTTACATTCAACCTCAAAGTCACTACTGCAAATGGATAAAACTTGACTGGGGAACATGAATCTTTAGCAAAGAAATGGAAAACACTCCATGAAAATGCTATTTATACTAGAGATTCCAATACTTCTAACAATGAATTTCTTCATAGACTCCCTAGTAGAGTCACCATTTTGTTGGCTCTTGATGTAATAGTTTTGAAAATAACCAAGAGACCAGACCAATGCATCTAAGGCTACAAAATTCCTATGAGGGAAACACTCGACTGCAGTCTTCGGCCAACTATAAGGCATAACTCCTTCTTCACTTCAGGCTCTCCAAGACCTAGGTGGGTTAACCTTATGGTTTTGATATATGGTACCAATGCAATTAAAACATAAATTTGAACCTAATAACAAAAAATACAACCCTTTTATCTTCTGATACTTATGCAAAGACATAGGAATGAAATAGCTATAGATCATAACCTATGAACCCATAAGCTAAGTGAGGGTTAATTCCTTTTTAGCCCACTAAAAAACATGAAGAACTAAATTTATTTCATTAAAATGATTTGTGCAAATGTCATTCATATTAGCTTGCATCTGACTTAGTGATCAATGCCTTATCCATTGAAACATAGAGTCATTACCATCAGGATGACCTAACCTAATTTCCTTTCAATTAAGTTTGTCAACTGAAATCCCCAAATCCCATTCTTACAAAATATCCCCTTCATACACCTAGAAACTACATCAGAACACTAAAGCATTTACTTGACTCCTTAAATCAAAAGCAGCAATAGATCTAATACACAACTCATCCAAAATGTCTTAAATCAAATGAAGCTTATTCACTCAATCTCAAAGCTAATGGCATATGAAGAATTAGGAGATAGAATAAGAAAACCCAGATAATTTGTCTAAATCCCCTTTTATATTCATCCTTGGAAAGACTAAATACATAAACTAGTAACACTAAATGAAACTCAAGATACTTCACATAATCTAGCATCAATTTCCAATATTTCAGAATAACAACACATGAAAATGAAATGAAAATCTGCGCAAGTGTGGGTGTGCGGCCTTCATTGCTAGAGCTCAGCTCAATAGACAAGAAGTAAAACCATCAACAACTATGGTTTCACAATAGAAAACTAGAACTCTGTTGCTATCATAGAGAAAACTGCGAACCCCCTAACAAGAAAGAGAGAGATAATGATATAGGAGAAAAGAATTCTTGGATTTGATCAAATAATGATAGTTTCCCATCAGAATTCTTTCCCAAGAAGCTAAAAATATCTCTCTAATCTCTCCCCTCAATTGAAAAATCAAATCCTCATCATTTGGCCTCTACAAGCACAAAATAATGAGATATTTGATGGAAATCATAACTAATTTGATGCGAAATTTTGAACCCAAGGCAACAACAAAATCAGTTAAGAAATGAACTCTTGAAGCATGAAGACCTTTTCAAAATTCATTTTAGGCTTCAATAGACTTCAATGTTTGTTCCCCAACTAATTTTGATGCTCCATGATGAATTTTGCCTATTCCACTAAGAATGTCTTGGAAAACACAAAACTACTTATAACTCAAACTAGTGAAGACCTGGTCAAAATCTAACCCCAAATCTGGAAAATTTACTTCTTCTAGGTTCCAACAGTATATTATACTACCTATTTTGGAAAAAAAATTGACATGTTATGGCCATTTGAAATTCAAGCTCCTAGATTGAATCAAAGCATTAAAAAATGGAGAAAATAAAAAAATTATATATTCATAACTATATAAAAAAAATTAAATATTCAAATCTTCCATTTGAAGTTATCATGGATTGAAATCTTTTTGTTTGATTTTATATTTTATATTTAAATCTCTCTACCACTTGTCTGCTCCTCATTTGCCATCTTTTATTTGAAATATCTTTAATTAATTAATTAATACATATTAATTCTTTTAATTAATTCCTCATAACACTAGAGAGCATTCAAATCTTCTTTGTGTTCATACGCTAGCGCTCCTTTGAAATCTTGTTTATGCTTATACGGGGGCTTGTGTACCACTAGAAACATTTAAAAATTATTTTACACGCTTACATTCACACATTTATGAGCATATCATCGTGAGCATTAATACTTCAACCTCTAATCTCACAAGTTGAGTATAAGATTTGGTATCTTCAATCCTACCTTTCCTAACTTCATGTGTCATTACCACATGGCTTCCACCTTCTCCAAAGTTTGGGTAAAAATTAACTAGAGTCTTCGTGCCTAGCTGACCGACCAGGGGCCCCATGCATTTGGGCGCTGCCTTAAAGGCCAGTGTCTTATAGACATTATGTAATGTATATGCCTTTGTATTTAAAGACTCGCAAATCCCTTCCCATAGCTCTCATCATTTACCCTACATAAAAATGTATCTCTGCTTCCAACAAAAACATTTTTCCTTCCTCACGCCATGGATTGCAACTTCCCTATCTTCATGCTTGTTAACATGGAGTTCTATACTCGCATGGTTTGGGGATTTAACACCTTTTTTTGTGTGGACTTCCATCTGTTCACATGGTTGCTCCTTTGACTAGCTCTATGGGTTGTCTTTTCCTTGACGTGGGCATCTTGGTGGACACTACTATGGATTGATTTAGCTTTGCACATGAGCTCTTCCACGTATTCCTCTACTAAAGTGACTTTCTTCTCATGCCATGGGAACTTTTCATAAGTCTCTACCTTTTATCATGGGGATTTTCTTGTTTAATGCATGAGTTGTTCTTTGTATGCTGTATGTGGGTGGCCTCTATGCTTTTCTTGCCTTCTGTTGCTAAGGCAAATGCTCCTCTCTTGAGCCATATTTCTTTTGCTACACCTTGCCCTATGGTTTATTCCCTCTTGGCATCTCATGCTTTACATGATGGCTTCTTTTGATCACTTATGGGTCTTTATTATGTGGGTTGCCTCTTTTTAAAACATTTCCATAGCCTACTACTACAACCAGTGGCTTCTCTCCTTTGTTCTCAATGCATCGATTCCCCCCTTTATCATTGCTTACTATATAAAATATGATCAACTCTTTTTAAAACTATTGGCCTCTCCATGATGTGTGGCATAGTGGTCTTCTATAATTCTCATGCTCTTCCTACACATGGTTTCTCCTTGACTTGCTTGAGATAATCCATTCTAGACAACCTCCATTTACTTCTTCTATCAGGATCTTTGATATTGATTACCTTAACCTACAATTTTTATTCTCTTTCTTCAAGCCAATTTTTTGGAAGGCTTTGTACCTTTTCTATTTACTTTTGAACCATTGTGGTTTATATTTGGATTTCTTCTTGAATCTATTTTCTTTCCTAATACATCTAGAACAAGATGTTTCTTTACCTTTCCATTTGTGCTTGCTTTTCTTTCTTTCTATGAGCCTATCCATTGGAGCACAATATGAGTCTATAGGAGAAAGAAACTTGCACAATGAATTTGTAATGACTGACTGAGAATTCTTAGATTCAACCTTTTCCCTTGCTTTGATACAGTCAGTGAGATTTCTTTGTTGTAAGAAACTCATACATACTATAAAGGTAGGTAATTCTCTCCTAGCTTTCTTTTGTTCTATGAACTGATCAAGCAGTGGCAAATAATAAGTTGAGAGATTAGTAGGTAAACCTTGTAGAAATGTTCTTATCCAATCTGATATGCTTTCTGGACTCAAGTTACTATGCATGTAGTTCCTTGTTTTGATTTTGATATAGTCATCAAAATCAGATGGTCTACATAATCTATTATTTTTCAATTTCTAGTAGGCTATCTTAGCACTAGAGTCATTATTATCTCCTGCTACATTTCTATGGATCCATTCAATGAAGGAATCACAATCTCATCCATCTCATCTATGCTCTAACCTATTATCCCATTCATCATAAAGTTTCCTTAGGATCTCCAATGGAAATAGATGAATCATTTCCAAATTCCTTGCATAATCAAGAGTATTATGACTTATTCAAACAAACCCAATCCTATCAGTGTAATGAATTTAGTCACGCCCCAGAGTGGGTCTAGCTAAAAAAAAAAAATTATTTCCAAATAAACTACAAAAATGACTCATTCACCATCTAGCACAAATTTGAAACAAATTTGACCACTGAATAATCAAATAAAACTTATTTTATCACTACTCTTTAAACTATGATTCATTGATAGGAAGTCCTAATAACCAGCTTTAAAAATTGTCATAAACACTTGGTTGGGCTTCCAAACTCTGAACTTCTATTCTTTCTGACATATTGAACAAGCTTTCCAAATCTCATCACATGACGACATCAGGGTCAAAAGATATCGACCTCCAAAGTTTCATACTTAAAATTGCCTACAAATAAACATGTCAAAAAACATAAATTGCATTCAAATTTGGCTTCAAAAATTGGGTAAACTAACACTTGGGGGCAAAAAAATTGGGACGTTAGTTTATTATCATGAAGAGAGTATAAATCTATGATTTGGGCTCATGATGAATAACTAGGTGCAAATGGAAAGTGGTCAAAGTAGGCTACTCGAATTTGATGACTAGAAATAATAGCAGAAAAACAATTTTTGCAAATGGAATTGACCTGGGAAAGTGTGCAGACAAATTCATCAAGTTTTGCAAATTGGCACACTTAAAGTATTTTTAGAGTAAAACATAGTGGTACAATCCATTTGATCTCACCTATCATGGATTTCAAGATATGCCATCACGAATAAGGTTTTTGACAAATCTGTACTTTTTGACACCAGTAAAAAGTTAGAAATTGCGATTGGAATCACGTTTGAAAACTAATCAAATGGATTCTTCATAAGCTTGAACTTGAAACATAACAATTCTCTAACCTCTAAAATGTAATGCAAAAGGAATTTCATCATTCTAGTCAACTGGGTCAAAGTTATAACAAGTCAAACAGGGCTTCCAAAAATTCAAAACAATTTACATCAGCATAACAACATTAAAAGACCAACTTTGAGGGATTCAAAACCTAGTCAAATGGATTCAAAATGACTCAAAATCCAAAGCATAGGCTCTTTAGTATGGAAAGTAGACACTCGCAAAGAAGAAAGTCATGAAACATTACTAGGAGAAAGATATTTAGTTGCAAACACAACCTCATGTCATTGTTTGGCACTTATGTGAATGTAGATTTGATAATTGCTCAAAACAGGACTTCATGAAATGGCTCAAAATGGCAATTTAACTTCATGGAACACATAGACACACTAAATGAAAGGTGCTAGAAGTATTAAACACCTCTTAGGCCTCAAATGGTAGTTGGGTACACATGCATTTAAAAGCGCTTATAGGGCTCAATTTTTCAATGGTACTCAAAATTGAGGCTTCAATTTTGAGTCCCAACACATGGCTAACACTCATGTCAGATAGTATGATGATTGAAACCAAGAACATAGAAAATTCATAAACTATAGGTCCTAGTCAGACGCTCAATGGGCTACTAAGTAGGGGTTGACATCATGGAGAGTCACTTGGCATCAACAAGCCCAAGATCAAATTGTAGGGATTCAACTCCTCAATGGAAGACTCTAGCATTGTGTGCTCAAACTTAATCAGGTGCTCACACATTTTATTATCTTAAGTTTTATTACCATCCAGTGTTTTATTTAGTTATCACTTGATTAAAGCTTGCTCTACCAACCTATGGTGCCATGATAGCCAGGCTACAAGATGGAAGCCCCCTCCATATGCTACCCTACCCTACCCATGCTCTTCCAATGATGAGTTCCTGTAGGCATGCATATTCCCAACCCAGCCCCAATGATCATAAATCCTAGAAGTACCATGAAATATCAAGCCTCACAAGTCACCTGATAAATGTACGCATATGTACTCATGTGTGGCACACCACCATCATGAAGATCATAACACAAGAACTAGATGAGAACATAATACATAAATACACTCAACTAAAAATAGACTCAGGAGGAAAAATGCGACATGCATCCCAATGCAACACAAAAGTGCAACAATGGTTGGATTGAGATCCAAATAGATGATCTAAGTCCATGACCAACATCATGCCAAGAAAACCCAAGAAAATAGGGTGGCACACAAAATGAGGTAAAAACCCCAAAAATTGGAAAACTTTGAAATTAAAACCCAATTGGTCTTTAGCCACCAAGGCCTCAAAAATCTAATAAAATTTGGGTTTGAACACCATATGCAAAAAAAGCCAACATAACGGTGTGAAACCGCAAACCCCCATCTCAAAAATAGTGAAAATGTTCATACCTAACCAATTGGGTAGGACCAACAAATATAAACAAAGGGGAACACTAGTTCTTAGCCTCCAAAATGAAAACTACCAAAAATAGATATAGAATTTGAGATGAAATAAGAAAATGGGAGAGCCCTACCTGACAGCACAAGGGGCTGAAATGAAAAAAAAGCACAATAAAATAAATTTCCCAATGAAACTATTAGAAATCACAACAAAGAAAGGTCTACCTGAGTTGGATCCAATGAGACTAACCTCGTAAAGGTCCCATGCTCATAGATCTCACAATGAATAGACATGTGATCCTCTAGAAGAGGATTCTCAAGAAAAAAACTCTCAATTTTGTGTTTTGCAAAAGTGATAAGTGAGGAATTAAATTCCTCTTTCCATACTTATTCACTTTTCAAGTGAATAATCGATTAGGGAAAATAGCTAGTTAGACTAGCTAGATTTCAAATTGACCCAAACAAAATTAGGCTATTCCTAGAAATAGGAATTCATTTATGGCAGAGCTAACAAAAATTAAATTCAATAAAATCTAAAGCCCAAAAACCCAAAATCACAAAAATTTCATTAACATCTTTCACAACAATGCAAACCTCTAAATGCACAGACATGCTCATTGGTCTAGTCTAGTCACATAATGCAGATGAGTTTGGATTTAATAAGCACTAAAAGATTTAATTTTAACAATTAATTAAGGATACGTCGACCATACATGGATGACATTGGTAAAATATGAACTAGGTCACTAACTCCATGTGCCATTGCTGAGGATAATAATCCTGTACACTAAAGCACATGATCAAGTGTAATTGCGTATAATAACATAGGTGAAGAAATCAATGTATTACATAATTGATTTAACCATTTATTCAATTATACCTTAATAATCCATTTACTTCCCTCACATTTGAACATAGCATAATGAAACAAGAATGAAGTAAATCACAATAGCATAAAATCCATCACATAACAGAATTAGAGATATGTCCAGAATACTAGATAATCAGATATCCTCATAGACCTACTATCATCTCAGAAAGGCATGAACATGAAAATATGATAAACTGAATAGCATAGAAGTATAACATCTATGATACTAAAATCAAATTACAACATCTAACCCTCAGGTCATCAAGTAAGGTACATATAATAAGAGTATCAAATATCTCTCAAATCAAAATAAATAAGGTACTAACTGCAAACATGAGAGGCACTACAATACATCCTTGGGAGTAATTGTCATTTTTCCCAAGGATATGTGAAAAGTGTTGTGTTCCGAGTGTCATCGCTTGACCACAATCGTCAATAATTCTTTGTTCACCTAGAATTAAAGCATCTGTAGAAGGTATGTGAACCCACAACTATCAATCACCTATCTCTTCACCATTGATAATCTACCTATGGACTCTGATGGTGAAAAATACAATCCCTGAACCATGAGCTTTCACCCAGGTACCTATTTCACCAAACAACCAAACATGGACTTTAGTTTTTCATCACAAGTGATTATCCTACACAATCAAACAAAAAAATCTAGCTATCTTGCTAATGGTTCTATCTTAAACCTATTTTTTGTCCTATTCTCTATCTTGAGATAGACATGTCAGTTTCCCTAATCTGTATCCTAAGGGGGGCACTTTTCATATCTATCCACCATCGCCTGATTGATCCTTCATATCACTATGTGAAACATTTTCACCATGGTTTTGATTTGTTATGTAAAAAAGTCTCTTGGTCAACTCCAAACTCATCAAATTTAACATCAACACTCTATTTTACACATGGATATAGTTTATAGACATTCCCATCTACATATCTAGACTCTCTACTATTGGACACACCCTAAACTAGTTGTATGCATTATTTTATGCAAAAAATGGGTTACAAGAATACTCCACACTGTTTTCTACATCACAGGTGCTATTCAACCAAATGTAGCCACTAGGAGATTCAAAAATACTATTACATTAATCAAACGTGCTTTTAAATAACATGGATGCACTACAAGACTCATATGTGATACTATAATAAGCACATGTGCTCTTTAATCAATCAGATGTGCTATCTAACTTTGAAGTGTTACTACATTCATTATATGTGGTATCCCATCCCACAAAGGTGCTATCAACAATAAAAGCACTATAATAATTTGCATATGTGCTAAAAAAAACCCACCCAAATTATGTACATTCATCAATTATGATCAAACTACTCAAAATGCATATGCATTATTCTACAGGTTATATGCACTAAAGAATTCTTCATATGCACTGCAAGACTCAAAAGTGCTATGGCAACCTAAATATGCACTACAGTTTATGCCTATGTATTGTTTCATTACTTCAAGATATCTATGCATTAGAAAATTTTAAATGAGTTGATTAAATCCTTGAATGCACTAAAACGTGGAAATTCAACATTTACTAGTCACCATCACACAAAACCTAAAAATTCTTGCGAAAATTCAAAAATTTAAAATCAAGGAGGTCATTAACAACTTAATAGGGCACCATAGTTAGTTAAACACTCGTATTTGTGACCCCTCTTAAATTTGTGCTCTCACAATGGGACCACCAGCTTCACCAACTCAGAGCTCAACAAGATGGAAAGTTAAAAGGGCATGTAAAAATGAAATGGGTAAAAGGTCTTTTGACCTATTTAACCATCACTTAGGGAATTTTATGAGATTTTCATCCTTATTCACCATATTTAATGCCTTCAGAGAGCTTTCCTCAAATGAGGTATTGTTCCATTTCAACTCATTTTTACTATCACACTATGTCATTAACATTTATCAAAAATCAAATTGGACATTCACATATTTCCAATCACTTTGTTTTCCAATTTAATTTTTGAGGGGGCATTATGACCTACATTAGACCAAGGCATCAAAAATTTTCAAACATAAAAAATATTTTACCCCAGCCAAATTTCAGCATTGAATAAAAAAATTGGGTCATTCAAGAAAGTTATTTTAAATAAAGGATCTTAAACATCATAACATTAGAAATAAAACATCAAATCATCAACAATCAAACACCAAATCATCAACAATTAGGCATCATATCAACCTTGAATTAGAAAAAGTATCATTGATCAGACATTCAATCATCAAAATTTGGCCTAAAATCAAGAAATCAAGAAAACCTTTCGACTAATATGCTTCACATATTATGCTCTACATAATATGCAAAGAGGGGCATTTGTAGACACCCTAAAATTGGCAAAGAACTAAAAAAATCTAAATTTTGATTAAACAACAAAAACTAATGACAAAATTAGATAAATAAGGAAAATAATGGACTTCCAAATTAGTGGTAACATTAAATCGTTTAAGTGGTTAACTGGTTAATAGTCCATCAAATTCAAAAAGATCAAAGTCACTTTTTAATTGGAAAATCATAAAAGAAAATTTTAAAAAATGAAAAAGGTAAAGACGAAAGTTGAAAGTAAAAGAATTTTTTTAATAAATCAACAAAATCATTTATCCTCTCATAAATGAAATGCACCTTTTTGAAATTTAAAATAATTAAAAAATTCCTATTTATCCTCACAGACCAAGTTTGTTGGATTGTTCCTCTTGGGGTTTTATGAGATATTTCCAGTTTCACTCTAAGCCTTGGTGAAAAGTAAAAACTAGATCCTTACCCCAACCCCCTTCTAAAATCTTATCAATAGAATAGAAAATGAAGAGCAAAGGGACCCAAGTTTTATGCTTCTGGATACTATAGGGATATTTAGAGCTACCATCCATTTTAGCATTGTTGTAGTAGACATTTCATGTCATTCTAGTGTCATTTTAGCACTTTTTTTTGTATTTATTTAACATCACTTAGCATTGTTTAGTCTTATGCATGCACATATTCTAGCATTTTAGTGTTATTATCTTCATATAATTCACATTTTCATATAGATCTCATATATATTCTCATAGATTTGCATTAATAGTATACTCCCATTCCAGAACTATCACTAAGATACTAGTTTGATAGAAATTTTAGCAGTTGTAGTTAGGGAAACATGGGATGTTCATGGAGTCTTTATTTCATAGTGATTTCTTGGGTCTAGATTAGTTCATTGTTATTTAGACTACACTCTGCATTAAAGTCTAATGTATATGTGATTCCATCATCTATAGTATAATCAGTAATTACTTTTGTATATGTCATGAAGAGTAATGGAATAAGTTTTCTATTGATAAGGTTTCTTGTTTTTAGGATAGGGATTAGGTTGGGCAGTAAGCTGGGTTTTCTTTGGCTAATTTGCATTGGCTAAATGATGAGAAGGTAGTATAGCACAATGTTGAGGTGGTAATATTATGGCTAGCTAGTTAGGTTGAAAAGCTCCCCATTGAGGTGATTGTTTACAATTACCTTGGGAAGGCTACCACTGATTATATTGTTTCCAAGGTTGCTAAGGATGTTGTCATTGGTTATTTTTTACAATTTTAGCAAAGTTCTATTGGGAGGTTAGCTGGGAAACTAAGATATTGAAAGGGGGGTTGAATCAAGATCTATAAAAGTTTTATCACTTGAAACAACTTTACTAAATTCACCATATTTTCCATCTCATATCTAATTCATGCATAACATAACTTGTAAAATCAAATGTTTTAATAAATAGATCTAACTATCAATCGCACTCATGAAATGAAAACACTTGACACAAAATATTTGGTTACCCAAAAATCCTCCAAGTTAAAGGTAAATTGAGGTGGTCATGACACCCACAAATATTCACTACTGCAGTAATAAAATTAACTTGTTAGGGTTACAATTTGTATCACTTCTAATAATCTACCCTATGAGGGGTTTGTCCTACTAAAGGTTGTTAAGAATGTTAGGTCTTACCTTGTGAGAGGATTTTACACTCACAATAAAGTAAGGACTTGGTTAAGATATTTATAAAAGGTCTGTTAAAACCACTCTATTAAGAGATTGTCCCTAATTCAATTTGTTAGAACTATCTTAGTATCTGATCCTTTATCCTGCTCTATAATTTCTGATTACGGTTCTCCTCCTTATCTCTTATTTGATTTCCAATATGATATGTCTTTACTTAGTCATTCACTACTTCATAAGGTCATTGTACTCTGTTCTTCTTAACTCTATCAAGTATGCAACATCTAAAACTTGACTCCTTCTCTTCCTTCACACACTTCCTAATCTCTTCTGTGATAGCTCTTCACACTTCTATAAAAATAAGGTTTGAATCTATTGGGACTCAAAATTGAAGCTCCAATTTTGAATACCTTTGAGAAATTGAAGCCCTTTAATGCTTTTTGATGCATATGTACCTGACCGTACTTTTGAGGCCCGTAAGGTGTTTAATGTTTCTAACAACTTCCATTCAACCTATTCACTTGTTTCATGAAGTAAAACTGCCATTCTGAGCCATTTTGTGAAGTCCTATTTGAGCATTTGTCAATTTTTCATTTTCACTTAAGTGTCAAACAATGATAGGGGGTTGTGTTTTCATGTGAATATTTCACACCCAGTAATGTTTCATGACTTTCCACTTTGTGAGTGTTTAGTGCCCATACCAAAGAGTTTATGTTTCAAATTTTGAGTTTCTTTGAATGTTTGACTAGGTTTTAAGTCCCTCAAAGTTGGTCATTTATTGTTGTCATGCTGATGTGAATTGTTCTGAATTATGGGAAGCCCTATTTGACTTGTTATAACTTTGACCCAGTTGACCAAAATTCTAAATTTCCTTTTGCATTTCATTTTAGAGGTAAGAGACATGTTATGTTTCAATTTTGAGCTTATGACGAATCTGTTTGATCAATTTTTGAATGTAATTCCAAATGCAACTTGTAATTTTTTACTGGTGTCAAGAAGTGCAGATTAATCAGAACCCCTGTTTGTGATGTCATAACTCAAGATCCATGATATGTGAGATTGAATGGATTATATCACTGCATTGTACTCTAAAAATATTTCAAGTGTGTCAATTTTCATATCTTGGTGAATCCATTTGCGCACTCTCCCAAGTCCATTCCATTTGCAAAAGATGCTTTTCTGCCATTGTTTCCAGTCATCAAGTTCTAAGTAGCCTACTTTCACCACTGGTCAAATGCATCCAGTTATTCCTCATGAGCCCAAATCATAGATTTATACTCTCCTCATGATAGTGAACCAATGCCCCAGTTTCCATTCTCCCAAGTATCAATTTGCCCATTTTTCAAAGCAAAATCTGAATGCAATTTAGTGTTTTCTGACTTGTTTATCTATAGGCGATTTTAAGAAGGCAACTTTGACAATAAATATCTTTTGTATGATAGTTCATGATGAGATGAAATTTGATAGGGTAGGAGTATGCAGAACAAAGAATTAATATGCCAAGTTTTAGAGCTCGGTTAGGTGTTTGGGTCAATTTTTAAGGCTAGTCAAAGGACCTCCTAGCACTAAGTTGATAATTTACAAAATGATGTGAAATGAGTTTTCAAAATTTGTTTTCAATGATCACACTTGTTTCTAATCAGTACGAGAGGGTGAATGGATCACTTTGGCATTTTAGGTGTTTGGAAACAAATTTTTTTTTAGCCGAACCCACTTTGGGGCCCTGCTAAAATTCATTAGATTTGTTTCATTTGTGAGGATTAAGGATGTTCAAAAAAAAATGATTATAATGAGATCAACTTTATAAGGTCTTGATCAATGCATATTGTCATGTAGAGTGAAGTGGATAGTGAAGAAGGTGAAACCTTCTTCATGTTCTTGGATTCAATTAAAGAGTATTATGAGGACCTGCTATTTGAATATATCAATCAGCTAGAACAAGGTACCTAATGAAATTAAGGGGAGAGAGATTCATTATTCATTTCCCATGATACTATTCTAGCCTAGTACTATGCATTTGATCATATTCGTGTCTTTGTGCATCCTCCTAATTCAAAGTATTATCTTCTTGTATTCCCTAAAAAAATGAAGAAAAGAGAAAGGACTTGAGATCAAAGAAGGTTATATTTATTAGTTATGATGAAGAGAAATATGGATTCAAAATTTGAGATATTGTCTTCAATGAGAAACACAAACAATATTAGAGGAAGACTCTATGCTTATCTCTGTAATTTGTAAGTAGTGCCTTCTACAAATTTATACTCGCCCTCCTCTATTTTGGTTCCTCTATCAAACTAAAAAATCCAAATAGAATATAATTTGAACAAGAATAGCAATTAGAAGACAGAGTATCAATGCAAGATAGGAATCAGTCTAAACAAGTTATGCAATTAAAATACTTTGGATAATGAATGCAAGAGAACCTCATCACAACATATTGAAGTTGCGAACAATATAGAGAAGCCACAACTAATTCATAAACTTCTACAATAGAATGAATGAAATCAAGATGCACCTAACAATGATGGAGGCCTTCAAAAGTTAAAAAAAGAAGCTGGTGGTTTAAAAGAGTCAACACATAAATACAAGGAAATCGCAGTGTAAAAGACACAAAAAACCATGCTTTGAGGGAGATTAATTTTTTTTAGTGAGATTATTAGTACTCTTGCTGGAAATGGAGTGAAAGATTCTGAATATAAAGGAGGAGGAAAAGGAATGGCTTAGGTTCTCAACTCTCCTTGGGATGTTTGTGTTGATTCTTCCTCTGGAATTTTCTACATAGTGATAGCTAGGTAGCACATAATAATGAAAGTAGTGGCAGATGTGGAAGGATGAAATCAATTATAAAGATAGAGGAGTCCATGAACATAAAAAGGATTTGAGCCTCCAAGTCAAGAGAAAAACATGAAGCCACAAACAATGAGAAAACATCCATAGTAAATGAAATCTGTAGGAGAGGTACTACGCATTAGGGGAGTCGACTTTAAAAAAGAGGGACCAACGTATAGAAGGAGGAGTTTCAAGTCATAGGTCAACAAGGAGTGGCATGTGAAATTGAAAGGAAATGCCTTTGGAGAAACAGAGGAGCCACGTTTTTCAAAAGGAGCCACATTTTTCAAAAGTGCAATCCATGCTTAAAACAAAAAACTCACCCTATGCCAAGTAATGGAAATCCACGCAATGGGTAGAGGATGCCCATGTGATGAAGAGGGCATGGTAGCAGTTGAAGCTGCATGCTCAAAAGGAAGATGCCTGTTGTGTTAAGGTGAACACAAGACATGAATAGTTGTCAATATAAAGCAACAAGGGAAATGTGAGTAGTCAATGAAGATGCCATGGTTTGAAGACCGAATGAGTTATTGTAGAAGTCACACATAGTACAAAACAAACCTATAGGTAATGAGAAAAGAGATCTCCTCATAGTTTTTCATTTAAACTAAATGTGTCAATCTTGATTTGGTGCATTTCCTCCATTTTAAGCATAGAAAGTAGGGGAGTTTGATGCTAAAGGGAGGCCATAGGGTGTAAAAGAAAAAAGAGAGTGTTAAAAACATAGAGCAGAGGAAGGGAACTAATGAAACAATATCCCACATTGCCCATGTAAGGGGCATTTTAGTTCTTTAAATACAAAAGCACTCTATACTCATAATGTCTATAAGACTATTAGCTTTAGGAAGCTGTGGCATGCAAGTGGGGCCTGTGGTTAGTTGGGAGACCTCAAATTTTGAGCCTTGGAGAAATTTTAAACAAAGATGCATGTGAACTGATGTGGCAAGATGTGCTTAGATCATGACACATGTCTAATCAAAGGGTTGGCACTTGCCTACAAAATGAAGTTGCCCGAAGGTTAAATAAAGTGGGCAAGCAAGGATGTGACATGTGGTAGTGGGCCTACCTAGTAATGACATGGCAGTGACATGCAAGTGTTGATAGAGGGTGATGTGGTAGATTGGCAATAGTGAGAGCGTCAATTAGGAGGTGCCACATGGTGCTTGGTGGTAGAGGTCAACTAATAAGAGGTTGCCACATGGCACAAAGGTTAGAGTAGGGGTTTGACCCGAGGGGCAATATTTAAAATGTCATTTTTATTTGGTTTTTGAAAAAGGGAGTACATGCAAAAAAAATATAATTCAAAGAAGCTTTTATTCTAAAGTTTATACTTTAGAATTTTTAATTTTTTTTGAAATGTTAAGAAGTGTAGACTAGACACTTGTAGTAGGGGTAGATTTTTTGAAATGGCTTTCTAGGGGTTCCTGGTAGGCAAAATATGCACTCCAATATACTATCAAAACCAAGAAAAGACGAACTATCTGATTATGGAGTTCATTTGTGCATAGAACATCATTGGTATGTGCTATAGCAGGTTTTGTCTCTCAAAGTGGTTTGTGTGTTTTATTAGGTGTTTTGAGTTATCAATTGCAAAATTCAGTGGAAAAACACTTTAAACATGTTCAATGACTCTTATATCTGGTTCTATTAAGTCTTTGTGGTTTTTTGGTTTCAAATTGATCAATTGGCACATATTCGGGTTTAGTTAGAAATTTTTTTTCTTTTGCTGAGATATTTTGCATTTGGAAAGGCAAAACATAAAGGATATTATTAGTAGTTGAGGGGTAGAAAGAAAAAGAGTTTTTGAAACAAAAAAAGATGGAATTTCAAGTGGACACATGTCATTTTGAGATCAGATCCAGGAATTCTTCTTTATCTATATCTTTCTTTCTTTCATCCATTGAAGGGGTTCTAATCTTGAGTTTTCTTAGATTTTTGATACCATTTTTGGTTAGAAATTTTTAGTCCTTCTATGAGACCACTTTGTTTGATCCAAATCTATGATTCCACCTTCATTCTTTCAGCAATTTCTCTTACATGAACAACAGTAGGAAGGATAATATAGCTAGTTCTGATATGTTATGTGTTTTCATGTTTTGATTTCATGCATATGAATATATTGTTTCAAGGAAATAAATACGAAGAATAGTAGATGATTGAGTTTCATTTTAAGTCTTGTCTCCTTTCTCAGTGAGCTACAATGTTTTATGATCTTTGAACAAAGAGCCTAGGTCATAGTTGAAGTCCCTTAATGCTGTATGTTGTTTCATTGTTGCTTGTAATTCAATGAAATATGTAAATACTTTAGGGAAATCAACAAGGTTGCAAGTTTATTGAGGGGGATATCATATAAGAATGAGATTAAGATTGAGCACAGATGTCTATTTACAAGGTGAATGGATAGATCAAATATTTGAAGATACGAATAGGTATCAAGTATCCATATGTATGTGTTTGATTCATGGATTTTCCCAATACATAAGGCACTAATTAGCTATAGGATCATTAGTTCTTACTGCTAGATATTAGGGCTTTGGCTAAATTCAACATCAATAATCAAATGTTTTCCCCCTTTCATGTTGAAGAGCTAAAAATTCTAACCCTCACTCAGGTTGTGAATATCATAGAATTGCAATTTGCTACTATAGATCTATGTTATTGCATGAGTTAATAGGATAAATAAGGGTTTTATTTTCTTAATAGATTCAGGAGTATTTTTTTTTTACTGGTACCATATTGATTGAATCTGAGGTCCACCCACCTAGGCTTTGCAGAGCCTATAGTAGAAGAAGGGTCAAGCCTTATAGTTGGCCTAGTGTCTAAAATAGTATGTTGAAGATGGGATTTAGTTGCCCCTAGATATACCTTATTCTCATCAAGGTAATTTGAAACCCATAACATTTCAAAACACCAACAAAATCTACCTAGTTAAAGAATTCTGAAGACTTTTCTAGACACTTCCCTTTTTCCTATTCATCTGAATGGCTGTTTATTCCTCATAGGGATCGGTGATCAATGTTAAAATGCATAAAAAACACTACAATCATTAAATGTCATGTCCATGTTGACTTGAAATGGTTTACCTTAATTTTTGTAACATTTCAGACTTTTATGTTCTCTCTGTGTTACTCGGCATTAACTATCCCTGATACTCGATGATAATTGTTCTTCATTCTATTGTCCAGCCTTAACTTTACTCAACATCTTTTGTATAACTCTACATCAATGTGCTTTTCCTTCTCGGCATTCACTACGCTCAAATTTTAATAAAAATACTTAGTGACCAAATTCTTTCTCAAATCCTGTAGAGCTCGACCTATACATGTTTATTTAAAAGTCTTCCACATGATTCGGTCTCTATAGAGTAGCTTAGTCACAGTGATGACCGACTAACTCTGCCTCATATATGACTAAGTATTTGACACTAATAGACAATAAGATTTAGAGATACCAAAAATCTTCCCCTTTGACATTAGTGGCAAAAACAATTTTTCATTATTTCATCTTTACAATAAAATAATGACAATACTCCCCCTAAGCCTATGACTCAGTTCATACATAACTACAAATTTTTTGTCAATTGAACAATACAACAATACATGTATTACATGACTCTAAGTAGTCTAATGGTGTCTTTGTCATACCATGTCTATCCTTTGATCTCTAATTTATGTACATACTCTCTAATCTCATCATTTTCCCATTCTTGTATTTAATCACCAATATTACATTCCCCTTTTTTTTTGTCACTCATGGCTGATGCTAGGGTTGAGTGGGTGGAATCAAACTGTATTTGTCAATAAATTTTTTTTGTATTTGATTGATCATGGAAAGAGAATGATTCCATGTTGGTCTTGTATGAATCTTCAATTCCAATTTCTTTTCCAAGTCAATTAAACTCTCAAGAATTGAAAGATTATAATCTGTTTAGATTAGATCCTTTGCTAAATTTAGTTCTCGTTGCATAACTTCAAGATGAGATATCAACATTGAATGGATAGAAATTATTTTGGCCCTCATGCTACTATTACCTATTTTAAGTTTGACCAATTTTCCTTTTGTAAACAATATTTTATTATAATGCATTGTGTTAGGTTTTGTTGATTGTGAGATTAAGCTTCCTAATTGGTTAATTCTAACCTGAATTTGTTGTATGTTTGCCTGAAAATCATTAGTAAGTCTTGGCACATCACATAAGATATTATAAAAATCTTATATATTGTATATAATCTCTTCTTTATTTTGCACATGTTCCTATATCTCTACCTTCTTCTTGGTAATGGTTGTAGAGACATTCTTTATAATGTTATTCTCAAATTTCTTTGCCAACCATACCATTAATTTATCATTTACTTCAATATCTCTAGCATTTACTTGTTCAAAAATTTGTACTAGCTCAAAAATAATAGGGACTTTCCCATCAATATTATGTACATCAAAAGAATCATCATATATATATTTTTATATAATGCAACACTTTTTTTTTAATGTTATCTTTTCATTTCTTCTTGCTTCTTTTTCTTCATCAAAATGTCTTGTAGAATGACATTTTTCTCAAGAGTAAGATTCTCTAGATCCCATTTTACCATCACAATGACTTCATCTAGAATAACATTAATATCTGGAGAACTTTCCTTTATTTCTTTTCCTTTACTTTTCTTTTGAGTGTTGTTTCTCAACACTACTCTAATAGAAGTAGGCGATGGGGTGTCACCACTTGGTCTTGTCTGAACTTCAGTGCTTGAGACAAAAATTATAGCATTTGGTACTATATTCTCTACTCCTTTTTTTATTTCCTTGATTCCATCATTTTGAGCTGCTAAAATATGTATTCCTTCTTGACCTGTGGTAGAAATTTCTACACTAGTTTTGTTGGCTAATTGAATGTCTCTTTTTCTTCTCCTTTAGCGCCTAAGGAATTTTGTTTCTCATCATTTGGAGAGTCAGGTATGGTGGCATGTATAGATGATATGTTGCCTTGTCAACTTGGTACACCTGAGCTTTCTTCATCATTGTGCTCATCTTTGATGGTCATGGTCTCCATTTCTTTCTCCTTGTCAACTCTCTCAATGGTTAAGAGACATACTTTTCTACAATAGTTCATTTTGTTGTACTAAATCTTCAATATTATTTTGAAGAATCATAGAAGTTTTGAACTTTGGAACAAATTAGTTCCTATACTTTTCCAAAAATGTTGACTTGTGATCCTTTGATAATTTAGTCACAATTTTGGCCAAAAGTGCCTTCTCTTATTTGTTTCTCCATCTCTAATGCATGTTTCCATCTCCTTTCTAATCTACTATAAAAGTAAATTGAAATTTTCTTTTGCAATTTAGTAGGAGCCAGTTTATTGTTATCCATCATAATTATCATGGCCTCTTATACTTTGATTTGTCACCATTATTCATTGTATCATATTTTAGAAATCTCAAAATTGATAATCCTACTAAGCTTCTTATGTTAGCACATGCTTCATCAATATTATTTGATCTTTTAGGTACTATGAATTGCTGATGTCTCAGTTCATCTGACTTGGTCCTCTTTGCATCTTCCTCTTCAATTTATTTCTACTTAACTAATCTTCTTCTCTTCATCTAGCTCCTAGTGGCTTGTCTTTTCTTTTTGTCTATACTAGAGCCACTCAATTTAGTAAAAATGACTATCCCTTTATTTTTATATGGCTTGAAACTAGCTTCTTCCACCCTTTTTCTTGGCTTTATTGGTGCAGGAGAAGAGAGGGGTGTCACTATTGACTTCTTCTTTACTTTAGACTTTGTGATTTTCACAGTTTTATCTTTCTTCACTAGTGAAGTGACCACTACTAATCCTTTACCCTAATCTTCTTCTCCTTCTCCCTCTTCCTCATAACTATTGACTTCATTTTTATCTTCACCAAGACC
This sequence comes from Cupressus sempervirens, assembly GCA_028749045.1. Lineage (NCBI taxonomy): Eukaryota > Viridiplantae > Streptophyta > Pinopsida > Cupressales > Cupressaceae > Cupressus > Cupressus sempervirens. The sequence goes on from CM053783.1 coordinate 882,008,964, forward strand.
TTGTGTAAGCATCAAAGGTTCTTTGCCTTTTCTTTGGGTGCCTAGCTTCTCTTCTAGGTCTTCAATCATTTTCTTTCTCTTCTTCTCTTTTGAAGCTATTTTGATATCAATTGTGACTCTTTCCTTAGCTTCTTAATATTTCCCAAAAGGTTCTTCTTTTTCTTTGATTTCTTCTTTGATTAGTGGACCAATATTTCCACTTACATAGTGACTATCAACTTCATAATCAAATGGTTTAAATCATTCTTTCCTAGACTTAACTTCTTGAACAAATGTATTATCTATGTCTACCAGAAAGCATACATCATTTTAATTTTTCATTACTAATGTTGTTGGGATCCTCATCCTTTATCTCATCTTATGTTCGATCTCCTCAAAATGCATGTCCATAACATTCCCAAAATTTTCTCCCAATTGAGTTGTACATTCACTAACATGTCTTGTGATAGGTTTCCATTTCTCCCAAACAATATTGCCAATAATAGGAAAATAATTTTGAACATAAAAGAAAATGCACATAATCAATGATCTAAACTTACACATTGAATTCTTCTCCTTCGTAATTTATGTAAGGTTCTCTTCCAATTGTGACCTTTGGAGCTTGACAAGATCATATTCATGATCCTTCAGAATAATCTCTCATGCTTGATTGACTATCATACATGGCACACTTTTCAGTCTACTCGACTAATAAAATTTGTGAGAAATAACTCTTGCTACAAACTCAATCATTTGATTTGTGATGGTAGAAATAGACAACCCTCATCCATTCCATTTGGCTTTTGTGTTAGCCTCAATTTCTTCTCTTCTTGGACAATGCATAGTTTTATTCTTATCCAATGTTGAATATAAAGGAACCTTCTGAATTTTTTTCTTTGTGATATCAATAGGTCCATTTTCTAGCCACAACTTCATATCATGAATTCTTCTTAGTACTACCTTAATCCATTCAATCTTAAAATTACTTGGAAAATCTAGGGCACAAGTTAACCATTTCCTTTCAATAATTTTGAATTCATCCTTCAATACTCCTTCATCACATAATTTCTCATATGTCTCATGAATCTCATAATCACCAACTTCTCTAATTTTACACATGTAACAACTACATACATCATGGATCATAATGAATTTAGGTGGTATCAATGATAATGCATCCATTGGATTGCCTTTCATAGCAATCTTAGGAATAACATGAAATTTTGGCGGAGGACTAGAATCATTCTTCACCAATTGAACATTACTTACCTCTACTCCTTTATAATTTTCTATAGATGATGAAGATTCCATATTTCCTTGTTAGGGTTTTGAAACTTTGTCCTCTAAACAACTCATACCAACTTAAATCTTCACTTGATCAATCTTTCACCTTAGACTTACTTTTGAAAATTGTTCAAATTTCTTTGTGCTCTCAAAATTTGAATGGAAGGTCTGTAAAAAACCTTTACATTTTCAATATATACTCCCATTTTCTTGAATTAGGGTCTCTATAATGTTTTATTCTCTATTAGATGGAATCCTATTGTCTTGATTGATATTATGTCTTTGAACTCATTCTTCACTATACATCTCAGTCTATTGCATCTAACCAGGCCTACACATCAGTTTGAGATTGAACTAATCAATCCATATTGTACTACTTGGTCAATATAGATAATTTTATTGATGTTCAAAACACATTACACATTAAATTTTTTTTCACTATTCTTTTGATAAATCTGTTCTTATCCATCTTTACTTATGCAAATATGAACTTTTTCACCTATACAGTTCCTTACATACCTTTCTTGATTAAGTAGAAGTGGTGTGATCACCTTCTCCATTTGATTGGGTGACCTTAGCTTCATTTGTTTCACTACCTAGAGTTTCCACCTTTTTCCTTCAGGTTTGATTAATCACTTTTTTTGTTTGTTTAGCATCTACCTTGCCTTTACCTTTATTGTGTTCTTTTTTTTATATTGGTGATCAAGTTGTGCAATTCTTATTCATATGTCCAATCTTGTGACAATTTTAGAACAAACTTTCTTAGGTGAATTTTTGTTTGTCCTATACAAATTTTCCTATGATTTTCATTCATATGCTCTATGTTCAAACTTTTCACAATTGTAACAATAACCTTCAAATCTAGGTGCAATAGATGTGTTCTTCATTCTTGATCTACACTCATGTATTTTATGTCCTTTCTTCTTGCAATAAAAAAAAAACTAGTAAACTTATGTTTAGGATTTTACATACCATTCTTACTTCTATAGATGTTTGTAGTATGACCAAGTTTACCGCAATAATACAATGTAATTTTTCCTTTTGTCTTTGCATTCCTCACCTCTCCACTCTTGGATGACTCTCCTTCTTTAGTAGATGCATGTTTCTTTATATGCCCTTGTCCAAAAGTGTTTCTAGATAACCTAGGTGACTTCATCAATTCTTCAAGGTACTTTATTGCTTCACCAAGCTTATTCATCCTTTCCACAAGTTCTTTCTCTAATCTTAACTCATTCATTAGTAGACAAGTTTGTGATCTCAGATTTTTTATTTCCATGCCCTTCCTATTTAACACATGCTTTGCAAGCATCAGTTGATTCACCATGTCTAGTTGAGTTTTTGTAAGCTTTTGCACATCAAATGACCTTTCTTCAAGTCTAATAGCCATCTATCTTTTGTCTAAATTAGCCACAACTTTGTCTTCTTCATCTTTATTCTTTTGTTTGGTCACTTCACATAGAATTATTGATTGAATTTCATGTTCTCTCACTAATCCTCTAACTTCTTCATTTATGATAATGTTATTCTCAAGTAGATCTATAATTTATACATTACTCTCATTAAAATTTCCTATGTCAAATAGTCCTTGAGTGTTGACTTCTTCATAATTAATGTCATTTAGTTGAATGGCCATATCCTTTCTCTTTCTTAGAGATTTCCTCAGTTTCTCTCTTCTTACTTCAAGTTGCTTCAATATGAGCTAGATGTCAATCACTTGATTATGAATAACCTTTCCCAATTTGTAAGCCTCCATCTCCAAAATCTAAACTCACAATGTGTTAGACTTCCTCGAGAGAACCAATTCTCTGATACCAATTGTTGGAAGGTTAATTGGGAAACTAAGATACTAGGGGGAGTAAATCAAGATCTATTAAAAATTTATCCCTTAAAACAACTTAACTCAATCCACCATATTTTCCATCTCATATATAATTCATGCATAACATAACTTGTAAAATCAAATGTTGTAATAAATAGATCTAACTACCAATCACTCATGAAATGTAAACACTTGACACAAAAGATTTTGTTACCCAGAAATCCTCCAAGTTGAAGGTAAAATTGGGGTGGGGATGACACTAAAAAATCTTCACTATTGCAGTAATAAAGTTAACATGTTATGGTTGCAATTTTGATCACTTTGTATAACTTGGCATCAATGTGCTTTATCTTCTTTGCATATGCTCAATCCTAGTGATGACCAATTGACTCTACCTCATATATATGACTAATTATTTATCACTAATAGACAACAAGATTTACAGATACCAACATCTTGATGAAAATTTTGGTTATATTTGTTCCATTTATTAGATGGGAGTTGTAATTGTCATTGTTTATTCCATGGAGGTTTGGACTTATTAGACTATTTATTATTCCAATTAGGACCTTGAAGGCTAGTATTCTAGAAATATTGGTTTTGCCATTGATGATTAAAATTATAACCCAAATTTTCCAAAGGGTCTTAAATTCAAAAGGATGTAGATGGATGTAAAAATTGGCCATTGTCTTTCATTTGTACTTCTTCAACTTTTCTTTGCAGTGTGAATAAAATTTAGTGAGTATTGATTCAACTTCCTCGTGCTTCCTTTTAGTTTACATGGTGTTTAATTGTGTATAATCATTATTTATAATGTCCAACTAAAAATTAGATATGAGATTAGAAACCTCCACCTTTGATACTCCAAAACTATTGATTCTACCAAGTGCAATCCTAAACTCCTCTTTCTTTCTTCATAGTTTCCCTTGAGTAATTGAGGCATACTTTTTTGATATCTTGCCAACTCCTTTGAGTAATATCATCTCCTACCATTAGGTCCAATGCTTCAATACTTTCATCATTAACACTTTTTAGGAAAAGATGTTTTTGATATTCCTCATTCAATTGATGTTGAGTGTTTCTCTGTAAATTGAACATGAACCTAGAGACATAGCTTTCTAATGGTCCATCCTCATTTTTGTGAGATTTTAAAACTGTCATCCCTTTTGATATCATAACTTGTGCAATACTCCCTATAATTTGTAGCAAATAAATTCTTCATTGCATCCAAGTTAGCTACAACATTGACACCCAACCCCACAAACCATTATAAGATTGCCTCCTTCAAAGTAGATGGGAATAACTTTAATTTATTGGCCTTAGTTGTATAGTCATAAATGTGAAATAGTATATCAAACTCAAAAAAAAATGTTTTAGGGTCTTCAGTAATAAGGCCATAGAATTTTGGTAATTCAGAAGAAGAATTCTATTGGAATACTTTAGAATAACTAAGGCAAGGGGGATGAATTAGTTTTCCAAGGTCCAAATGTCCAGATAAAACTTTTCAACACTTAACAAATTCATATCCATATATCCTTCTCATGTATCATGCATGCATCTAATAATTCTATAACTTAGTAGGTCATCGTCCTAGGTTAGAATAACTTTGTAGAAATGTAAACATTAAAGACCACAAAATCATTCACATATTTTGAGACAAGGATTTTATGTGGAAACCCAATTTGGGAAAACCCACTAGTAACATGCTACTAATTTTCACTCTTCTGAAGCGATGCCTTGTGAAAGGCCAACCTTGTTAAAGTTACAATACACACTATTAAATGTGACCTAGTTGAAGGATTTCAATCACCCTATTAGGAGTGAGCCTTGTTAGAGGACTTTAGAACATTCATTAAAATGTCACCCAGTCAAAGGATTTACAAATGAATTGTAGGTTAACCTTAATCCAAAGGATTTATCCAAACCAATACAATGATTAAAAAGTAATAGTGGGACTTGATCTAATAACAAATCACAACTCACTTTTAGATTATAGATCTCTTGTTTAGTCCTCCATTCTACTTGGCATTCATACTCTTCATCTCTGACAGCTTGTTCACCCTTCAAGCATTCATCCTCTTAAGCCTTCTTGCTTTGTATGCTAGTTCTAGACTCTTCTATTTGGCCACCATGAAGCAATAGCCTAGAATCCTTGTCTTCCTTAGGTTCTTGCACATGAAAATATTTGCTTCTAACCTTATATCCCCTTATAAATAGAATTATGATCTTTTTCCACTTAATTACGATCATCCATCTTAGGGTTAGGTCAGATTCATTGAATCCTCCCTCTTTCCATTTTGTTCCCTCTAGAAAAGTCTTCTACAATCCTCTTTGAATTCACCTCAAAATGGTTTATCTTGAATTTTGTACCACAATCTCATCATACTTATCTTCCACATGCTTCACGTAATTCAATAAATCAACTTTGTCAGCTCAAATTCAATGAATCTTTGATCAAACTCTTATTGTTGTCACTCAACAATAACTTTCTTCTAATGCTCAACACACACTAGGTTGCTCGCCATCCACTAAAATTTACTTGATACATACTATCTTATTAGTTTCACTCAGCACATACTAAATTTACTCGGCATACACTATCTCTTCACTTTACTTAGCACTAACTAATTTTCTGCTTGGCTTGAACTAACATCGCTTGGCTCCTACTAATCACTTGGTCAAGCTTAGTAGACACATTTTGTTTTCCTTCTTTTTCTAGACTTAGCTAGTGTATCCATCAATTCTAGCATTAAGTAGATAAATAATGCATCATATCATCCATGTCTTACTTGGTATTAGTGCTTCTTTTATACACCATATAGCTCAACCTTTCTCTAGGTCCTCTTATTATCCTATCTTTTCAAATCCTCTTCATCAATAAAACAAATGATAACATTCAAACCAAAAGGAAGTTTTTTTACTAGCAAGTAGGAGGTTTGACATCATTGAAAAATAAATGATTGTTCCATGATAGGTTCCATATTTCAAACAATTGGTTTTCAAAAATCTCCCTCTTTGGCATTGATGGAAAACCAATACCAATAACAATACAAAAATATAGAGCCTCTCTCAGCCAAGCTAGAAAATGTCAACTAGTTAATCCATCCTTCAAAACTTGCCAATATATGCCCTAAGCCTTTCCACCATACCTGGAAAATATGCCAAGAGAATGGAGAAAATCCAAAGGGATTTTTTATGGATGGGAGCTGATAGGAATAAAAGGTACCCCCTTGTTGCTTGGGACAAAGTTTTTCTCCCTAAAAAGAATGGGGGTCTGGGGATTAGGAAGATGACTCATAACAATAAGGCCCTCCTAGTAAAGAAAATTTGGTGCATATTTAGTAGCATGGGGGAATAGAGAGACGCTGTGGTGAACAAGTATATAAAAAGGCCCTCTTTTCAGTTCACTCTTTTTAGTGAGGATTTACCCAGAGGCTTAGTTGTTTGGAATGGCTTCTTAAAAGCCAAGGATTTGGCTAACTCTAAGGTCTCCTAGAAGCTGGGAAATGGGGAGAACATTCTATTCTGGTCGGACAGCTGGCTTTCTCAGGGCCCCCTTATTAATAACCCTAGCTATGGTGTTTGGGCTAATGATTGCATCAACCTTTTTGGGCACAAAGTTAGTAACTACAGGACTGAATAGGGATGGAAGGACCTTTCTATTATCTTAGAGGAACTTAAACCAATTATGATTAGGCTTAATTCCTTATCCCTCAGCACCAACAAGGATGAACTGGTTTGGAGGGATAACGCCAATGGGCTCTATTCGGTTGCCTCTGGGTACTCTACTTTATGGAGTACAAATGTGTCCCCCCCTTGGTCGAGGGCCTGGCTCCTGAGCCTAATGCCAAAAGTCAACATGTTTTTTTGGTTGGCACTTCAGGACAAAAATCTCACCTAGGAAAATCTCATTAAAAGAAGTCATATCATGCCCAGCAGATGTGTTTTATGCAAAGACAAGTCAGAGACAGGAAATCATTTGTTCATTCTTTTCTCTTACTCCAAGACAGTCTAGGACTTCCTCACCTAGGACCTTGATCATAGCTGGTGCATTCCTTCCAACCTCCTAGACTTTTTCTGCCAATGGCAAGGTATGTTTAATGGGTTTGCCTTGAAGGAAATCAACTCCTAGCTCTTGCCCCATTTTTGTTGGAGCATATGGAAGGAGAGAAACAACCAAATTTTTAGAGATAGGGAGGAGCCAGCTTTGGTTGTTGGAAGGAAGATCTTCAGTAACATAAAGGAAAATTTTTCCATGAGGAAGGGGGGAGCCTTTGAGACAGGAGGCAAGAATAAGGAGAAGGTAAAAGACAAAATGAGAAAAAGACAAAAGCCAAGTGGCACCTCCCCCCTGAAGGCTAGCACAAATCCAACTTTGATGGAGCCTCCAAGGGAAACCCTAGATCCTCAAGTAGTGGAGGTGTGGTTAGAAATGAAAATGGAGATATTATTGCGGTTTTCACTCTCCTATTGGGTTTCCAAAAAAATCATTTTGCGAAAGCCAACACCGCATGCAATGCAATTAAACTGGCTTTTGAAATTGTGGTCACCAATTTATGGCTAGAAGGGGACTCAAATAACATTATTAAGTGCATTAATGGCAATTCGTATCCATCTTGGAAAATTGTAAATCTTATCAATGAGACTAGAGAGACCCTTGTCAAATTCAAAAAATTCCACGTCACCCATACTTTCTAGGAAGAAAACCTGGTTGCCTACAGGTTGGCAAATATATGGGTCAGCACAAACCAAAAAATGGCTTGGCTTCCCAGAAGTTCTTTGCCGGTGAACGTCAAGTGTCAGATCAACTTGGAGAAAATCCAAGGAAGTATGGAGGATATCAAGTTGTAATTATGAATATGAAAGGGTTAAGATATATGGGTACTTTTCATAATAGAAAATTAGGAATTCATAAATGCAGATATCCTTCATTGATTAATTGCCATGCTTTGTGGGTTGTTTATTGCAATTGTTTTAGGGGCAACAATAGAGTTATTTTTCTCTACTCCTTGCTTAGTCTTAGTAGTCTTTTTCAATCTCATAGTGAAGAGCTTATGAGTAAAGCAAGTGTGCAGAGTGAGGAGATGGTGGGCGAGAGATGTAGAAAGGAGCCGATGGGGGACTTTGAGAAATGGAGAAGCAGGCTGAAAGTTTGGGAAAAGCTTGATGAGGGTGGGGTAACCAAGTATCTCATGAAGCTGCACAGTTTTGATTATGAGGTGACTAACAGTATGGTGGGGCTCTAGAAAGATGGCAGGGTTAAGGTGAATGGCATCAACTTCTAGATAACAAAGGAGGTGATCACGGCTAACACCAAGATCCCCATCGAGGGTTTCAAATTCTTCAGGGATAAGAAGCTCTTAGCCAATGCTATTAGGGTTTTTGTGGAGAGTGAGAAGGAATTGAAGGTGTTAAAAAAATTGAAACCTTCTATGTCCCTGACTCCATGAAGAAGTGGTGGAGGTATGTGCTAAAAGCTGTTATTGCGTATATCACTTTTGACCCAAGGTTTGATAGAGCTTGAACCCACCACTTTGTTATTTTAAATCAATTTCGGAAGAAAGCTAGAATTTCTTTTCCTTTTTATCTATTAACCTCTATGAGTAGCACAATGGACAAATTCAAAAAGAAGCATATTGCAAACCTGGCTCTGCATGAGGGGCTACTGCTACTTATCCATGAGCACTTCAAAGCTCAGACTATTAGCAATGCCCCCCCTCAGATAGAGACTGTGGAGACTAGAAGTTCTAGTTACTCCTCTGGCTTGAATGACATTCAGAGCCTTAGTTTTGAGAAAGGTGGGATCTCCTCTACAGGGAAAGTTGTGACTTACCATGTTATAAAATCCCCCTCCCCCATAACCCCAAGAAAAAAAAGCCCTAGGGATCTCAGGCAGAAGTAGGTTGAGAAGGATGAGGAGGGAAGCAGCGATGATAAGGAGGATCCAGAGTCTAAGGAGGTGGTGAAGGAGACATAGGAGGAAACAAAGGTGGACAGTGGAAGGAAGAAGCATAAGAGGGAGAGTCTGGAGGTTGTGCACTCTCAATATGAGGAGACGTCTATGCTACCCCTTTCTCCTATCCATCTCCACCCTGAGGAGCAAAAAGATGAGAAAGCTGGGTATGTAGAAGGGGAAGTGCAGACCAATTATAGGAGGAAAGCTTGGATTAACTTCAATGTCAAGACCACCAAAATGGGAATCTTTAGGGAGGCCATGAATCCCCAAATCCTAGTGGATAATCAAGAAGAGCAGTGGCTGGAAGAATTAATTGATCCAGCGATTGTGGCTATTTTGGACAGAGCCAGGGAGACAAGGATGAATCTTTTAAATAAGGCTCACAACAACATGATTGATAATTTTAGATCAGTCAAATGGCTTTTCCATGAACTTGAGGAGGTTAAAGACTAGGTGAAACACATTGAGGCAACAAGGAAAGGAATGGACGTCAATAGGAGGAAAAATTTAGATGATAGGCTCACTCTGGTGGAATAGAGGATACACAATCTGGAAAACTACAATCACAACCTTGTGAATAAGATGTTTTCCTTGTTAAGCTCCATCAACAACAACATCATCTCTCTCATGGGTTGGATCAAAGATAGAGAAATGCACGATGATGAGGATGGAAATGATAGGGATGAGGCCAGAATGGAGGACGATCCTACAAAGGACAACTCCACTCCTTCTTAGGACCAAGGGAATCAAAGGGTGCAATAGATGGAAATAGAGGAGAATCAATAGGCTTTTGAGGCTGCTTAGGTGATGCATCATCTAGAGCAAAAGAATGAGGAATAACTCTTGACTATTCTTTTGTTTACCGCTATCTTTAGGCTTTTTTTTTTGGAATTTTGGTTGTGGCTTTGATAGTTTCCTTTGCTAGGCTTAATGCTTATTATCAGCCTTTGAACTTATACATTTTTGGTTGGGCTATCATGCTTATTATCAGCCTTCTTATGTACTAACTTTTGAGTTTCAGGTTCCCTGTAAAACCTATTTATCTAATAAAAAACAATACAAAAATCTCCCTCTATCTGTATGTGTCCTTCCTTTGTGTAGGGTAATGTGAACTTTATCAATCCCCTTCAATGTATCTCTCCCTCTGACTTGTATCAACATAGCCTTTCCTTTCATATCTCCCTCAGTGTGTCTATTTCTCCTCCTTTCAGGTATCTCCCTCTAAGTATTTTTCATGCAAATCTCTCTATCTATATCTATCTAACTCCCTCTTTAGGTTATCTCTCCCTCTTTGACAACAATGCCAAAAACCTATCACTTCAACATGAAAATATTATAAATTTAGGTTCTCCCTCTGTCACCTTTCTTGGGACTATAAATCTTCTATTTCAGCTCCTTCATTACTTTAGGCTACTCCTAAAGTAAGATCCACTACATCAATTTTTAAAATATGACATTCAACTTAGTTGATGTAGGGAACCACTCTTGCCTTTTAAGTAGCTTTGGATAGAGGTATCACCCCTAGTTTACCTCTTAGATACTCATGAGCATCCATAAGTAAATCATTTGTGAATATATCAATTATTTTTTCTTTTGCATTCACATTTTCCATTCTCACTTCTTTGTCTTGAATCAGCTCTCTCCAGTAATGATACATGATTGTAATGTTAGTTTTATTTATATGCATCATAGAGTTCTTAGATATGTTTATAGCACTTGTATGATCATAGTAGAGTATAATAGGTTTAGTAATTTCCTCCTTCATTCCTTTGAGTAATTGTTTGATCCATACCACATTTGTACAATTCACTGCAACAACCACGTATTCAGCTTCAACAATAGATTGCAGTATACAATTTTTCTTCTTACTAGTCCTAGAGACTAATATTTTTCCTAAGAAAAATGCTCCACCACTTGTCCTTTATTTTTCATCAATATTTCCAACCCAATAAACATCTATATAGGTTCTCAATTCAAACTTATCATTTTCCTTGTAGTAGAGATGACAATCTTTTCTTCCTTTTAGATATCTCATAATCCTTTTGACAACCATCAAATGATTCACCTTAGGATTTGTAGAAAATATTGCAACAATCCCAATAGCTAATGCACTGTCAGGTCTACTATGAACTTATACATATTGCACTTTTCCAATCATAGACCTATATAATGTTTGATTTGCCTCAGCAAAATCATTAGTCTTAAATAGTTTGTGTCCTATCATCATTGGAGTACTAACAAGTTTTGAATCCTCCATACCAAAAAAATTCAATATTTCCTTCCCATACTTGGATTGAGTGATGTAAATACCATATTTCATTTGATACACTTGCAAACCAACAAAGAATTTAATCTCTCCAAACATGGACATCTCAAATTCTTTCATCATCTCATCAACAAATGTCTTACACAAAGAATTTTGTCGTCCAAATATGATATTGTCAAAAAAAAACTAGTTATTAAAATACCTTTACCTCCTTTAGTCTTTAGGTACAGATCATTAATGTTGTCATCAATCTTCTCAAAACCAATCTTCACAAGATAATTGTGAAGTCTCTCATATCATGCTCTTGGAGCTTGCTTCAAACTATATAAATCTTTGTGTAATCTACATACAATGTTCTTGTTGTTTGGATCAACAAATCCTTTTGAATATTCAATGTAAACATCCTCTTCTAGTATGCCATTTAGAAATGTAGATTTAACATCCATTTGATAAAATTTGAAACCTTTGTATGTAGAGTAAGCAAGAAGAGTTCTCACTCCTTCCAATCAAGCAATAGGGGTAAATGTTTCTCCATAGTCTATTCCTTCTTCTTGAGCATACCCCTTGTAAACTAATCTTCCTTATTCCTTGTTACTCTACCATTCTCATCTAGTTTATTTCTATACACCCACTTGGTTCTAGCAACATTCTTGTTCTTTGGTCTGGGTATAAGTGACAAGGTTTTGTTCTTCTCTATTTGATCAATCTCTTCTTTCATGTCTTTACTCTAGTCATCAGTCGAATGCATCCTTTAGTGACTTAGGCTTATGCATACTTAACAAACATGTATCACTTCTCAACTTGTTCCTTGTCATTGGCATAGCTTCTTTGTCTCCAATAATTTGTTCAATAGGGTGATGTCTTTTGACATACTTTGACAATCTTGGTTCTGCTCTACTTTGTACAATGGATCTTTCAACTTCATAATCACTATGCACTTCTCTATCAGGTAACTCAAAATTCATTTCATGTGCACTAATCTCTATATCAAAATGTACCACAGCTTCTAACTACAACTCAACTCCTAAATGGAACTTGACATTCATTGTATGTGACTCGGTAGTTACTAATACTTGTTGTTGTTGATTTACAACTTGGTTCATAGCTTCATCATCACCCATGTCTTCATAGAAGTAAACAAAAATTGTGTAGTCTTTAGGTTCCTTTTAAGGTTCAGTTTCATGTACCTTTGTATATTCATTAAACTTCACATTTTCACTTTCCACAAATTTTTTATTGTTAGTATTTAAACACATAAGCTTTGCTTCTTGTGGAATAACCTAGGAATATACCTTCTTCACTTTTAGCATCAAATTTCCCATTTATGTTGTCCTTAAGAATGTAACACTTGCTTCCAAATACCTTAAAACATTTCACATTGGGTGATTATTCATACCATAGTTCAAAAGGTGTTGAATTTGTACCTTTCTTGACTTGTACTCAATTCAAGGTATAAACAACTGTACTACCAAGTTTTTTCTAGTATTTCAAAGCAATATTCTTCTCCATTATCAGTGTTCTAGCATTATCCATTATAGATCTATTCCTCCTTTTAACAATCCCATTTTGTGCAGTGGTCCTAGGTGCAGAAGTCTATCTCTTGATTCCTTTATCATTAGCAATTATATCAAACTCGTTTGATGTAGATTCTCCACCTCTGTCAAATCTCAAACATTTCAATCTCTTGCTAGTTTCCTTTTCAACTCTTGCTACATACCACTTAAACATTTGAAAAGAATCATATTTTTGGTTGAAAGACATAACTGTCATCATCCAAGAATAATTATCAACAAATAGGATAATGTACTTATCACCCTTGTAGCTTTGCACGTTAATTGGTCCACATAAATCAATATGCACTAATTCCAGAATTCTTTTTAGGAGCCAGTCTTGCTTTTAAAACTAGATTTTACCATCTTCCCTAACTGGCATTGTTTACAAATTATATTATTTGGTTTCTTCAATTTTGGAAAACCTCTAACTCTCTTCATCTTATTTATTCTGACCAAATTATCAAAATTTACATGACATAGTCTTTTGTGCCATACCCACACATCATCAAATTTTACAACAAGACAAGTAGCATCATTCATGTCATGATAAAATAGATTACCTCTAGTCTAATCATCATTTGCAATTAGTTCTCCATCATCATAATAAATCTTAGCATTTATGTTTCCAAATTCAACCTTACATTCAAAAATATTCAATTCTAACACACTTAACTGATTATATTAATTCCTTTTGCATAGTAAGCATTGTCACATATGATCTTATATGTTAGTTTTATTAATCCTTTTCCTTTGATCAGACATGGTACATCATTACCAAATCTAACACTATTTTCATTACAATGCACAAGAGAATTGAACTTACTTTTATCTCTAGTCATGTTATTAGAAAAATCACTATCAATAATCCATTTGTCACTCTTGTTCACATAAGACACTAATGTAGTTTTGTCATCCTCATTAGAATCAAACTTTGTTGCAACATAGATAACTTCATCATCATAGTCATTAGATTCTTCATTTGATTCCTCTTTAACAATGTAGCAAGATTTCTTTCCTTTATCTTTATAATCTTTATTGTTCTCATCTCTTTTTCCTTTAAATTTTTCTCCACTTCTATTGTTCTTCTTCTCTTGACACCTTACACCAATATGACCAACCTCATTACAATTGAAAAATATGATAGTTAACTTACCTTTGTATTTTCCTTTGTCTCTATGAAATCTTCTAGACAACAAGGCTTCAAGATCTTCTACATCATCTTCATCTGTATCACTATCACTAGAAACATGTTTGACATTTTTATTTTTATTTTCCTTAGGATCTTTTAGTAATAATTTAGCTTTGAAAGAAGATTCAATATTTTTCAGTTTTGATATTATCAAAATTAGAGATTTCAAAGGCAATGAGTCTACCCATCAGTCCTTTAAGGTTCAGATCATTACCAAGTGTACATATTAGTTCTTAAATAGTAGAAACTCTAATAGCATAGATAGGCAATAGGGTTAAATAATACCAGTTGCTCCTTTGATAGCATTAAGAACTTCTTTGACTCTGGCACAATACTGAACTAGATTCTCACCTTCTTGCATTATCATTTCATCAAACATACCTCTGAGACTTTCAAATTTGGCTCTTAGCACATTCTTATCTCCTCCATAGATATTTTCTATAGCATTCCACATCATTTTAGAAAAATCACATCCTTTGATGTCATCAAACTCTTAGTAGCTTAGGGCAGATGCAATCTCCAACATTACCTGATTGTGATCTTTCTTCTGTTTTAGATCATCAGCAGTAGGGGCTTCAATAGGATCAACATGCTTAGTGGTAATCATAGATTGTGCATAGTCTCCAAGTCCTTCTAGATGTAGCTTCATCAAACTCTTCCACATAGAAAGATTTCCTTGTTAAGCTTGGGTACCTCTCTTTTGGACATCTTGATATTTTAGCTTTTACTACCTTCAAACTGTTCCTCACAAGCACCAATTCTTTGATACCAATTATTCGAATACTTTAGAATAATAGGGGGTGGGTGAATCAATTTTCTAAGATCCAAATGTCTAGATAAAACTTTTCAGCCCTTAACAAATTTATATCCATATATCCTTATCATGTATCATGCATGCATCTAATAATTCCATAACTTAGTAGGTCATTGTCCTACATGAGAATAACTTTTGCAGAAATATAAACATTAAACACCACAAAATTATTCACACATTTTGACACATGTATTTTATGTGGAAACCCAATTTGGGAAAAACCAAGTAGTAACATGTTACTAATTTTCTTTCTTTTAAAGTAATGCCCTGCTAAAGGCCAACCCTTTTAAAGGTTATAATATACATAGTTAAATGTGACCTAGTTAAAGGATTTTAATCACCCATTTTGGAGTGAGACTTGTTAGAGGGCTTTAGAATATTGATTAGAATGTCACCCGATTAAAGGATTTACAAATAACTGCTAGTTCATCCTTAATCCAAAGGATTTATCCAAACTAATACAATGATTAGAAAGTAATAGTAGGTCTTGATCTAATAACAAAACACAACTCACTTGTAGATTATAGATCTCTAGTTTAGTCCTCCATTCTTCTTTGAATTCATACTCTTCATCTCCAATAGCTTGTTTACCCTTCAAGCATTCATCATGTTAAGCCTTCTTTCTTTGTATGCCAATTGCAGACTCTTCTATTTTGCCACCATAGCAAGTAACACCCTAGATTCCTTGTCTTCCTTAGGTTCTTGCACATGACAACAATTTCTTCTAGCATTGTATCCCTTATAAGGAGAATTATGATCCTTTTCCACTTAATTGCAATTGTCCATGTCAGGGTTCAGTTAGATTCATTGAATCCTCCCTCTTTTAATTTTGTTCCCTCTAGAAAATTCTTCTACAATCCTCTTTGAATTTTCCTCAAAATGGTTTATCTTGAATTCTGCACCACCAGCTCATCATACTTCTCTTCGATACTCTTCACACAATTCAAGAAATCAACTTTTTTGGCTTAGATTTAATGAATCTTCAATAAAACTCTTATTTTTGTCACTTGGAAATAACTTGCTTCTAATGCTTAGCACACACTAGGTTTTTCAACATCCACTAAACTTTACTCAGTACAAACTACCTTTTAGTGTCACTCGGCACATACTAAATTTACTCAGCATACACTATTTCTTCACTTTACTCAGCACTAACTAATTTTCTTCCTAGCTTGAACTAACATTCCTCGACTCCTACTGATCCCTTGGTCAAGATTAGCAAACACATTTTATTTTTCTTCTTCTTTTGGACTTAACTAGTGTATCCATCAATTCCAACATTAAGTAGATAAATAATACATCATATCATCCATGTCTTACTTGGTCTTAGTGCTTCTTTTATACACCATATAACTCAACCTTTCTCTAGGTCCTCTTATTATCCTATCTTTTCAAATCCTCTTCATCAATCAAACAAATGATATCATTCAAACAAAAAAATAGTTGTCTTACCATAAAGTAGTAGGTTTGACATCATTGACAAAATAATGATTGTTCCATACTTCAAACAATTTTTTTTCAACAAAATGTTCATCAAGTTATTATTATTATGTAGGTCAGGTATTGCAAAGTGAAAGGTAGGATGAGCCATCCTTGGTAGTGTAGGTGGTATTGTTTGTTTTGGTTGGTAGGTTACAAGACATCGATGGGTTTCCTAATATTTTGGTTCAGAAAAAAGGTCATTTAAGTGTGATGATCCTTCAGAAGTTTGTGGTGAAGGAAGTTCTTCTTGGGAATAATAAAATGGGTTTTTAAATGGTGATTCTTCTTCAATTGGTTGGTTTACTTCTTGGTTTTCAACTTGGGGATCTTCTTTCTCAGGCTATACAATTTATTCTATTTTAAAGGGCTCATTCCAAGGAAGGAATCTCCCAAGACTATCTCTTGTTCTATGCATACAAAAAAAATATGAAAACATCACTAATATTTTATTGAATTTTTGGAAAAAATGACCCTTAAAAAGGTTTAGATTGACACCATTATCAACAATAAAACCAAAAATGTTTGGTCAATTAATTTGTTTGGAAACTAAATCTTACACCCATTGCTTATGGATTGGACATCCTTAATTAGCAAATAGAAATAACCCATTGAATTCATTTAATTTATCAACCAGGGACGTATACTTGAAAAGGTATCTACAAAGTATATTCTCTAAACCTTTGTAGTTTTCATTACTAATCTATGAAGATGGAAATGTTGAGCTAGTGGAAATGAAGACATTAAACTTAAATACAAAATTGAACAACTAATCTATTATGCGGGAATCAAAATACAAATATGATACTACTCTATTTTCCTATGTTGCAGGAACAACCAACAATTTTGTTTCTAGATGGATACAAGAGAAGTTCTATTTATTCTAAGAGAAATTAAAAACTAATTCTGTTAACTAGATTCACTTACTATGTGGTCCCCCTTGGATGAGAAAATGAACAAAAACTCAAGATAAATAAAGTGTTGAAGGAAAACAACGTCATTTTTCTGATATATTAACCATCAAAATTACAACTATAACAATATAAATATTTTATGTTAGATTAATGAGGTATTGTCTTATTATCTATAGTTTTCTTAAGCTAAACATCAGGCATACAATAATTAATTATTTTATTAATTATTATTATACAACCTAGGTTTTACCTTTTAGGGTTTTGATTTCCATTATAAGGATTGATCTCTTTCTAATAATTCATCTACTCAATATTTTTTTTCTTGATTCAAATGCAATGTCTCTTTTTTAGATCTATGAATTCCATCCTCTATACCTTTGTGCCTTTCTTTCTGTTACAATTATTTGCATGCAATGATTTGTGGGAGTTGTGGGTTTAGCTTTAGTAAACTTGAACATGGTATTAGAGGCCTAGATTTTCATGCCCCTATTCTCTTCATGAAATAATTGGAAGCAATTTTTAGGTCCATGTTTTTTAGAGGATTTTGTATTCGATCTGCAGGGAACTTTATTTTGGGTCACTTTGAGCCCAAATGGACATCAATGTTGAGCTGAGACTACCCAAAAACTACCATATCTATATAAAATATGTCACATTTAGCCAAAGTTACAATCTAAGGAAAAAATATTTTGCACCCAAGTCATATGGCCTAGGCATGCAAGGGTATGTGTAGGATCATGAGGGGCCAAAAACTAGCAATATGAAAAAAAATCACTTTTCAACTGAATTTGATCAAATGAAAGGGTTTCTTAAGGACAATATCATATTTCCATGGATATAATATCTATTAAATTATGAGTTTAATAAGTAATTATTACTTATTGTCTAATGTAATAACTGATAAAGTGTTTGTTTACATACCGATTGAAAAAAAGCTATAACTTTAAAATGGTATAACCTTTTCAAAATTTGAAAGATATGTCACATTCTATACTTTTCCTACTATTAGGAAAACAATTTTTTTTTTCAATTATGTATAGTTTTGAATGAGTTAAGGTAGTCAGACATGATAGTTTTCTATTCCAAAAAATGTTGTAACTAAAAATTTAAAAATAATTATTTACTTGGAATAAAATTACAAAAAAACATGCATCACATTGGGGTATGAGTCTACTTCATATATCTAGAATTTAAAAAAAACATATTATTATTTGAATGTGATTAAGGTGGACAGACATACACCTACTTCTAATTCAATCCTAATTTTTTAAACTTTTGTATTAAAATTCTAAATTTTGACCAATTTTTTTTTTTATATCAGAAAACTGCTAGCATTATAGAAACTACATTCAATTTACAATTGATTCTATTATTACAAAATTTTGTTATAAATTTCATAGCTAGTTCAAGATTTCAAATCAAGTTGGCTAATAGTGATGTCCTATTTTTTCACTGCCACTTAAGGCCATAGTTTAGCCCACCATGATACTGCACATACTCGCAAGTCGAGATGGTGATTTTTCATATTTTAATCATTATTTTATCAAAAAAAATTATTTATCATATAAAAAAATTCATGAGTTTTTGGAGCCTATATTTTTTTGTTTGGAAGAAAATTATAAGAAAAAAATAACTTCTATTAAAAAAGTGCATGCAAATTTTGGAGAGGGAGAGAAATTTATTATAAGTCATTGCTCATATTTTTGGGTACCCCACACTCCGTACTATGTTCTGTACATGTCTCCACCAATGAGAGCTATGTACTTGCAAGCCCTCTATCAACTATGATCTCTTTCTAATATAGTCAACACTCCATCCAATGTGTAAAGCCTTGCCAATGCCATAGTTAGTACACATAAACTCTAGCTTGGGCCTAGCCAGTGCATGTAAACTCCATAAGTGTGGCATTGGTACCCTCTTGGGCCCCCATGTACACTACCATCAAAAATGTCTTTTTTGTAAAACACACCTTTTTTTGGGAAGAACTCCAAATCCACCAAGAAAACTTGTGTTTTTTGGCGTCCTTGACACACAAGCCCATGTGAGCCTTGTGGCCTCTACTTACCTTTTTTTTGAGATGCTTTCACATGGCTAACCTCTACACTTGTCCTTTTGGCGAGTCTATAGTTATTTGAGACTAACTTGTGCTCTCTTTCCAACCATCTACAGTTCCATAAATTTATGGTTCCATTCTTTGTGAGAGGCCCCTTTTTATTCATTTATCATTCATTGATGGGCCCACATTGACTGTAAAAGGTACAGTCACATGAAAATATGTATTCCTCTCTCTAAGGTGGATTCATGTACCCAAAATTTTGGGGTATTTTTATGGTGACAATTTTTTCCTAGAATTTTCCTAAAGGCAGTATTAGTTTTGATAAGGATATCTTCATTTTATTAGTGATTTTTTTTCAAAAATTGGATTTCAAGGCCATAATTTGAAGGTTTGTAGTAATGGTTATTATATGTGACAATGGTTTTCTAGGTTAATGATAGGTTATTAACATAGATAAGATTTATTTTGGCAATTTCTAATGATGTTAGCAATTTTGTGACTTTCATCGAGGTTTACATTCTTTGCGAGCCATTCTTTTTTCCATTGGTATTTTCTTCTGCAACTTACCTCTTTCTTTTTCTTTTCTAGATTGTCATTTTCAAGCAACTTGGTTTTTTCTTGGAGAAGTGGACATTCTTTCCTTTCTTATGCCTTAATGACCATTTGATCATCAAATTTAGGCTTGTCACTTGTTGACATTAGTACTACATCAATGCACTTGGTTATCCTTCTAGTCTAGTTTGGACCTATTAATGGTTTTGTGCTCATATCTTGGGCATACAATCTCTAGTTTTTGCAAATAGGATATTGCCAAAAAAATAAATTCTGAGCTTGTTGTAATGGTATAGATATTATAGTTTTGACCCTTCTTGATGAATTATTTGATAGAGTAATTATTTTGTTAAGCTTATTAATTATATCATCTTGATTTAGTTAATTAAGTTGGTTATTACTCTAGTTACTTAAGCTCTCTTAGGTGCATATAATTAATATTTTATATTAATTAAAATGTGCAAACCTAGTTTTCTTTCCCTTTAGGTTTTTTTTTCACCTTTAAGGTTGAACCTTTGTACTTTTCATTTTTTCATAACTTGGAATATAATTTGGCTCTCACTCCGTTGAGATTTTCCAAGCTTTTCTATTTTGTTCTCTGGTTTCTCTTCATTGGAGGATATTTGCATGTAGGTGTTCTGGGTGATCTGTGAAGTTGGTTTTATCAACTTCTACATGGTATCAGAGAAGACCTAATGCTTCCTCATCTGAAGATTCTTGAAGCGATGATTTAGAGACAGAAACTCCAACTTTTTTGAGGTTTTTTTCTTCAATAGGGAGAAGGGAAATTTTTTGGGGGCACTTTGGGCCCAAAAAAATGCCACCATTGAATCTAGAAGGTCATAGTAAGGATTCATATAAAACTTTTCATTTTTGGCTTCCAGGCATTTGGGAAAAAAATTTGGGGGCCCCTACAGGCAGCCATATAGACTCTACATACAAAAAAAAAAAAAAAAACATGTTCCACTATAGCTCATCCAAGCGGCCACTGCATTGCCACTCCTATGCCACTGACACTTAGCTGAGCAGGCTCTGCAGCTACCACATTGCCGCTAAACTGTCATTCCTCGGTGCATTGCCCTGCGGCCATCGCGGCTCAGCTCCCCTGACCAAGCCATCGGCAACACTGATAGGTTCACCTCCTAGGTGCCACCTCTTCTAGTGGTGCTACTGCTTGTACACTCCACCAGTTGATGTCAATATTTTATCCACTAATGTTAGCAATTTTTTCACCAACGTCACTTCTCGATGCCATGTCAACTTTTTTCAATAGCTGATGTAATCAATTTTGACCTATGTTGATGTCATTTTTTGGCTAGGTGATGTCATCATTCTAGTCACTAACATTAGCAATCCAACAGCTATATTTTTTTCTGGTGACTAGCAATTGACAGCCATACAATTGTCAATTTTTTCCTCGAGTCTGTAATTTTCTAGAGAGGTGGTCTTTTGGAGTAGCAGTTAATGTTTTGGCCATAACATGAGCATACAAAGGTATTTTTTTGATCTGAAAGAAGTGTCAGAAAGCTAGTTCAAAGACATAGACAATGGTGCTAGTTTAATTTCATTCCAAGTTCATTTGAGCTTCCAATTTTAACATTGAAGTAGAGGCCTATATTTCCCTCTTCTTTGTATGTGAAATCCAAGTCCTTTTCTTAGCTTTTATGCTTTCTATAGTTTTTTTCTTTGGTATTTGATGGATATCATTATTTTTTGTTGGGACGGGGGGGGTGTGGGGGGGTTTGTAATTTAACTCAGAATAAGACCCTTCTACTTCCATCTTCCTTTTTCTCTCAATGTCGGATCCTTATGTGACCCAACTCATGCCACACAACTATCACACTCAGAAAGCACAAATGACTAGGCTTCTCATGTTACAAGGTCTATGGACATGTCTAGATGAGAAACAACCTATTTTGTAATGCCCTTTTAAGGTTCTTTAGCAAAGAAACAAAATGGATGAGTCCATGTGATTGATTACACTAAACATTTTGGATAGTCTACTATTTCACTTGGATGGTTTGGCCACTGCTTAGGCTATTTGGACCAAGTTCTACAACTTGTTTGGCACAATGAATGAGTTTTGGGCATTACATCTTGATGCAGAGTTAACTTCTTTGTCACCAGCCAGCTTCTCCACCATTGAAGGCTTCTTGATGAAGTTCAAATCTCTGCATACAATCTTATAGGAATGTGGTAAAAAAAAAAATAGATGATGATTTTGTTTTTTGATACTCTCAAAGTTGCCAGGATAGTATCAGATCTTTTCTTCAACTTTCTACTTCGCTATGGATGCCTTGGGTAATAGACATTAGATGCCTTCTTTTGAGACATTTTGTGATCAATTGACATGAGAATAGGCTAGGATCCAACAAGTGGATTCCTCTGGCTCTTCCAGCCAAGCATTGGTTGATTAGACTTCTTAGAGGAAACCAAAACAAAAAGCCAAATCAAAGAAAGATTTACTAAAAATTGATGCCAAACCTCTAGCTAACCTTTCCAAGAGTAAATCTACTTCAAAGTCTACTGAGTCTACCTCCAAGACTAAGAAGAAATCAATTGAGACCTAAAATTTTTGTGGAAAGGATGGACATCTCATTTCTAGGTGTTGGAAACATTTGGAGGCTTTAGAGGAATACATACAGGAGCATCACATTCTAGCTCCTAAGTCTACATCCCCCCCTATAGAGAAAGGTCATGCTCTTATTGCACGAGCTATGACTTCTGGGCCTACTTGGATTCTTGATTACAATGCCTCTCACCATATGAAAAATGCTCAATAGTTGATCACCTCTCTTGCTCCTTGTGCTACTTCACATATTGTTGTTGGAAACTCGTCACATCTTTCAGTGATGGGTTTTGGTTTTGTTTCATTAGCTAGGGGTTCCTTTCAGGATGTACTTTTTGTCCTTGACATACCGATGAACCTATTATCTATTTATTAGATTTTCCACTTTGGCTCTAGTAAGAAAGTTGAGTTCTCACCACATGATGTGGTTATTTAGGATTTACTTGATTCTAATATGATTGTGACTACTGGGAGTGTTGACTCTACATATCACCTCTATAGCTTTGATGGATTTGAGTCCTCTCATGACATGGGTTCTTATCTTGTAGCACATGCAGATTCATTAAGAAGACTTTGGCATGAGAATTTTGGCCATGTCAATTATAGATATCTTTAATAGATGAGTACATAGGCACTTGTTCATAGGCTTCCCTAGATTTCCTGTACAGATGGTGTTTGTTAGGGTTGTGCAGTTGGAAAATGACATAGGGAACCTTTTCCACATGGAAAGCCACTTGTGCTTTGGCACCATTGGAGTTGATTCATAGTGACCTCTTGTCATTTCCCACTCCTTCTTTTTTAGGTGCCAGATATGTGCTTACTTTCATTGATGACTTCTCTAGATGTACATGGGTGTACTTTTTAAGGTACAAGTCTGATGTCTTCGATTCATTTTGAGTCTTTAAGACATTTGTTGAGAATTTGTTTGGTCTTTCTATTTGGAAGATACACATAGATAATGGAGGGAGTACGTGAACCAAGATTTTAGGGATTTTTACTTTGAACATGGTCTTCGGCATCAGTTTTTTTTACCCTACACCCCTTAGCAGAATGTTGTGGCTAAACAAAAGAACATAACTCTTTGGGAGATGGCTAATTGTATGATTTAGTCCAGGTCTATGGATTTTTTTTTTTGGGTATAGGAAGTCAATTGTTCCAACTATATTCAAAATTAGATGCCTCACAAGGTAGTTCAAAATATGTCTCCTGAGGAGGCATGGTCTCATGTCAAGCTTCATGTATCTTCATTATGAGTTTTTGGTAGTGAAGCATGGGCATTTGTACCAGATGCTCAGAGGAGAGCAATGGAACAGAAGAGCTAACAACTCATTTTTTTTGGCTACTGCAAGGATGTTAAGGCCTATAAGTTATTTTATCCTAATTCCAAAGAGGCCCTATTTTGATAGGATGTCCAATTTGATGAGAGCCTTCTTGTAGTAGATACATTATCTCTAGAGTCTACTTCAATTACCACTACTGCCTCATCCTTTCCACTCTCTTTTTTGGATGGTGAGGATGATGATCATGTTGATCCCCATTTACCTCTATCGCAAGATCCTCCCTAGATGCCTAAATGGGCTCCAACTACAATTGAGGCTGCAGGATCTCTAGCTGGTGATCCTACCACTTCCCATCACACTTGTTCACATACTATAGGTTCTAGTCTTTTGAGTCATGCTATTTGTGATGATCCTCAAGCATTTGCAATAGTGATAGGATATCCTGAGTGGGATAGTGTAATGGAGGAGGAGTATTCCTCTTTGATGAAGAATCATACTTGGGATCTTTGTTCTCTTCCTAAGGGAAGAAACTTAGAGCGATGCAAATGGTTGTATCATACTATGTTTGCTCTTGATGGTTCCATTGATAAGTACAAGGTTCATCTTGTTGTGAAGGGTTTTTCAAAGGTTGAGGTTATTGATTACACTGAAAAATTTTCTCCTATCTTCTTAGGGATGGCCCAATTTTCAAATGATGTGAAGAGTGCATTCTTGCATGGTGATCTTACTAAGGAGATTTACATGAAGCATCCTTAGGGATTTGTGTAGAATTTCTCCTTGGTTTATAGACTTTGACGCTCATTGTATGGTCTCAAATAGACCCTTCAGGCTTGGTATGAGAAGATGGACTCTTTTCTACTTTCTACAGGCTTCACTCGCTGCCATTCTAATCCTATACTCTACATTTAGTGTCTTGAGGCTAAGGTTTTGATCCTTGTCCTATATGTTGATCATATTCTTCTCATAGGTAGCTCATCCTCTATGATTACAACTATCTAGAGAGCATTAATGGACCAGTTTGAGATGATTGATCTGGGTCTACTACACTATTTTCTTGGTCTCAATATTGTTTAGTTCTCTACTAGAATTTTTGTTTATCAGTAGAAGTATTCTCTTGACATGCTTCAATTCTTTGACATGATTGATTGCAAGCCTTCTCCAACACCATTTCAATTGGGTGTCACCTTGTCTACCTCGTACTCTTCACCTTTCGTGGATCCTACATTATATCAGCAGTTGGTTGGTAGCTTGTGTCTTGATCTCTCGTTTGTAGTGGGTATTGTCTCTTGGTTCTCACATGATCCTCATGAGAGTCATTGGCAAGCTACTAAGAATATTTTGAGATAAATTGAGGGCACATTGATGTATGGCATTCATTACATAGGAGGGACTCCTCACATTGTTGGCTACACTAACTCAGATTGGGCTAATGATATTGATGATCGAAAGTCTACTTCTAGCTTTGTTTTTTTGTCTTAGCTCTAGTCCTATCACATGGTCATGCAAGAAGAAACATGATCATGCACTTTGATCTATAGAGGCTGAGTATTGAGTAGCACTTCTTGCTAGTCAAGATATTTTATGGCTTCAATAGCTGATGACTGAGTTTAGTTTTCCTCCTAATCATACCATTTTTTTGTGGTGTGATAATCAAAGTTCTATTCATATTTCTTGCAACCCAGTGGAGAATCAACACACTAAACATATTGAGCTTCATATGCATTTAATTCATCATCTAATCCAAGATGGTATTCTCTCTTTGGAGTACATTTCCACTGATGCACAAGTTGTTGACATCTTCACCAAGTCATTTGCATTACCTCACTATCTTCAGTTGCAGTCTATGCTTGGGGTTTTAGAAGTTGTCCTTGGGGGGTCTTCTTGAGGCCTTCCTTCCTTCATGTTTTTTCAGCATGTTTGTTCTATCTCTTTTTGGAGAGGGATTTTTCCCACTAGGTTTTCTCCTTTCTCTCCGGTTTACAAAGATTTCCTTGTTTTGGGTACCTAATTAGACCTTGTTGCCAAGACCCATTTTTCCTACTTTTATAGCTTTGCTAGGTTAGCTTCCTCCCAAGATTCACTTAAGGGGGGGTGTTAGAGTAATTTTTTTTTTATTCTTATTAATTAGATCATCTTGATTTAGTTAATTAATTTGGTTATTACTCTAGTTACTTAAGCTCTCTTAGGTGCATATAATTAATATTTTATATTAATTATAATGTGCAAACCTAGTTTTCTTTCCCTTTAGGGTTTTTGTTCACCTTTAAGGTTGAACCTTTGTACTTTTCATTTTTTCATAACTTGGAATACAATTTGGATCTCACTCCATTGAGATTTTCCAAGCTTTGCTTTTTCATTTTCTGGTTTCTCTTCATTGCAGGATATTTGCATCCAGGTGTTCTTGGTGATCTGTAAAGTTGGTTTTCTCAACTTCTACATTACTTTTCTATTAAAGTTAGGAGTTCATTATTTCACTATGGGAGATATGGCTTAAGATTTTCATTTCTAATTTGAGAATTATTTATATAATTGGAAATGCCTTTCTATACTCTTTCTAGTGATGCTAGTTGTTTTTCCAAATTCTATTCTAGATACATATTATTAAGGTTTTTTTTTTAAATTTTGCATCATAGTGGATATCTTGGTTGTTTCAAGTATGGGGATAAATTTGATTGATTCAAATTATTTATCATGGGTTGTACTATTTTTTGTATCAAATTTTATGTCTGCTCTAGCCTTTGCAGGCATCTATTGTCTGCATTTTTTCTAACACACTAAGATAAAGTGTCATATTCCATATTTTCATTTTAGTTGTTTTTCCTTGTTTTACATTGTGATTCAAGAAATATCATCTGAGCACACTCATGCATATTATTATACTGTTGGGATTCACCATATCTTGTGCCTTATTGTACATGCACTAGTTTGATTAAGTGCCATTGGGGGTTTGATGTTTTGCCTTTCTCTTCCATCTACCTTTGTCCAGTAATTTTTCCTTCACCAACATAAGCCTCATGACATGTTTGAAATTGATCATTGATGGTCTGAAGGAATTTCATGAGTCCAATTTATGGTTTTTATTTGATTTTTTATGTTTAACTTGTAAGACTTTTAACTAAATGTTTTGCATAAACTTATAACTGCCTTGATTTTCCATATGTTTCATGACAATATACTATTTCCTAAATATACTATTATGGTTAGAAGTTATATAGAAGAATGGGATTATATATGTATTATCTATGGATGTGCATATGCTTTTTACTTTCCTACTTTTAGTTAGTGCTTTCATGTAGCTATGCATTGTGAGAAAGGGTTGATATGCATATTGAATGTCTATCATGGATTAATAAAGTAAATTTTTGTTGTGAATTATTGCATTCACATTAATAGTACAAGTCTATGGTTAGTAGCTTTTTATGAGTAATAATTGCATCGCTAAGTTCTCAATGCTAAACCTAAATCTTAGGAAGTTAGTTTTTTTTAGTTGAATTAAATTAGTCATTGAATAAGGATCTCAATTATTTCAATAGAGTTTGTAATTGCAATAGCATTTCTCTTTCAAATATAAACTATCATCTCCAATTTGTACTTTTTTAATGAGTCAATATCAATACAAGTTATTATTTTAAATTAATCTTTGAGGTTTATAATTTTTGTTTTTCACTTATCCAAGGGGCCTCACTTTGTAAGTGAACCTGGTTGGTAGAATTAGTTTCTCTTGTAATAGGATTAAGTAAGTTTTCTATTGTTCCTGCAACCATTGGTACCAAAACCAATAGTTGTTCCTGCAACAAAGGGAAATAGTCTAGAGTTATGTTTGTATTTTGTTTATGTCCTTCAGTTAATGTTTCTTACATTCACATATAGATTAAGTGTTCCTTCTCTTTTATCCTTGGGATAGAAAATGACTATTAAAGAGTTTTAAATAATATACTTTGTAGACATCATTTCAATTTTACATCCCTAGTCAATTAAGTAGATGGTGTAATACCCCAAAATTGGCTCATTGCCATTATACCAATTCTGGTCTATTCCTGATAATTTCAAAGTCCTATTCTAATAGGCAATTCTCATTCTGCTATTCGCTACTTGACTTAATTATCAGATGCAGAAAACCTAAATCTACATTCATCATGCTTATTATTTAATTCCTATAGTATTTACTCATATTAGTCACATTAAACCTATTGATTAATATTTAATTTGATTATTAAAGTATTTATAATTTAATTAAATTAAATTATATCCTAAGGCTAATGTACTATGGAATTAAATTTATTTAATTTGATAAATACACCTATCTTAATTAATTAAATGTAATTATTTAATTAAATGGGAAAGGTATTTCCAATTAATTAAAAGAAATTATTTAATTAAATGGAGTACTTACTTCTAAATAATTAAACAAAGTTATTTAATTAAATGGGAAGCCATTCCCAATTAATTAAATGAAGTTATTTAATTAAACAAAAGTGTCTCTGATTAATTAAAGATTATTTAATTAAATAGAAAAAGTAATTATGAGAGCATATTTCATTTTATTAAATTAAATATCTCAACAAAATCTCTCTTTAGTTCAAAAAGGGGAATTTCCAGTTCACTATTGATCAAAAATGAGTTAACTCAGTTAACTCCTTTTTCTACTCAAATTAAAACAATTAACTCCTTATTTTACTCAAATTAAGTTTGTTAACTCCCTTTAATTATGGAATCTCCCTTTATGACTGAAACTCATCTTCAATCCTGACCATTGATCTGAATCAATCTCAACCGTTGATGGATTCCAGGAGACTCTATTTAAGAGACCCTCATCTCTTCATTTTAGGAGGATGAATTGATTTGCTATCGAATTGCTATTGAAATTCATGCTCATATTTACTTACATTTCTTGCATACATTCTCATTCTTAGTTTAATCTCATTTTAGTTTAATCATGCATATGCTTAATCTAGTTTGCTTCATTTGTTCTTAGATTACATTGCATCTTTCATTTTTTAGGTTAATCTATATCCTCATTCTTGGGTTAATTCCATTGTCAAATCCTTCGTTCTTAGAGGGTCTAGTTGCCTGCACCTCGATTCTGAGGATATTAACAGGCAAAATCCCTTTAGTTAGAAGGCAATAGGTCGCCTTGTAGGTCAATTTTTGAATGAACAATCCAATGTTCATTCTGAGATGAATCCGCATGCAATGACCGTGTTGAAGTGTGTGTGTTAGCATAGGTTGCATTTTCACATATACATTTCTGGCACCCACCGTGGGGCACGAAAATCAAATTTTCTAGCCTCTTTCTATATTTTTTAATCATTTTTCTCTCTGTCCATATTGTTCTGTACAGACTCAAGAATATTTGCGCGAAACTGTTCATTTTCGCATGAGGATCTAGAATATTCACGTGAAGATTCTTTCTGCATCGTATGAGAAAGTTCTTTGGCACGCGAAACTTCATGCGAGACCTATTTCTTTGTGCAAGATAATTTTAATTTCGCAAGAGCCAAATTTGATTTTGCGTGGGCCGTAAAACTTCTTCGCGTGGACTGTCAGGAATTTTGCATGAAACTCTACTGATAGAGGAAAACTTTTTACATTGATTTGTGTGTTTTTTGATTTTTCTGTTGATTGTTCATAGTTTCTAGTGTTTTTTGTGTTTTTTTATTTTTTTTGAAGAGCATAGCAGCAGTTTGTGGGACAATGGGAAAAGCATGCTAAAGTTGCTAGAAATAGGTAAAAATCTACTAAGTGCATTGCGAGGATCACCAGGTAATCTTCCTCAATTGATAACACTTCACTTGGATCTAAAACAAACATCTTTTGTGTTGACCTTGTGTGTTTCCTTCTGTATTTTCATTTTACAACACACGCATAAAATGATACTAGGGTGTGATCTCTGTTAGTATTCATTTAGCAGGCTTAGACTTTAGTGATAGATCTAATTAGCTATCTTGGGTTATTGGACTCGCTAATCCGCCGGCCCCTCGTTCCACCCTGTGGTTGCAAGCTCAGCACCACGTTAAATAGGGGAGGGGTCTACAGGACATAA
Organism: Cupressus sempervirens; assembly: GCA_028749045.1. NCBI lineage: Eukaryota > Viridiplantae > Streptophyta > Pinopsida > Cupressales > Cupressaceae > Cupressus > Cupressus sempervirens. The sequence continues at coordinate 882,038,717 of CM053783.1, forward strand.
GTGTTAAAGGCTCCACAAGGAAATCCTTTTGTGCTTTCTAGAACTCACTAATTTCTAAGTTGTGGACTCATTTTGGCTTGTGTGAGGGGTTAAATGTTCCACATCTTTGGACTAACCTCACATTAGTTAAAGCGTTAAGTGTACCACCTTGTGCTTTTGGATTTCTTTTAGATAGATTTATTTATAGGAATTAACATCTGTACACACATAGTAATTAAGCCCCCATGAACACTATTTGTGGATCTTGAGGGAGTGGGTTCCTAGCGAAACTCCTCTCTAAGACGGATTCCTTATGGGTGGGGAGGATACTTTGAGCATCTCATAGATAGATGAATCTTCGACTTGTTGATTAAGGCATCCTTTCTCTAGAGAGGTTGATATATCACAGGAAGATGATATCATAGATCTTTAAGAGATAATCTTAGTCTAGCGTGTTGGATTAATCTGTCTGTTTTGATTGGGCTAAAGGTGAAAAGGTGTCAAAACCTTGAATCTGGAAGCTAAGTCCCCTTGTGGTATACTATTGTGAGTCAGTCACCTTTAGAGAGGGTTAACCGTAGCAGACAATCCCTCTACAGGGAAAACTGTGATGACAGAAGCTCAAGCGGTAATAGCCATTTTTGCCATGGTAGTGACAACCACTATATAAATGTCCTTGTGGAAGAAATCTCCATGGGTGTGGTTCATTGTGGGTTGTCAGATCTCCCTAGTAGCTCTTGAAGATTAAGTTCTCAGACTGTGTCAAAACCTCGGTGCAGGATTGGAGGTCACCCCTGTGAGCCATAAAAGTTGCAAAGTCAAACCATTATTAAATACCTTAGAGAAGCCAACTTTTATTTTCTAGGAATGTGTGCAATGATTGAAAAAATCTTTGAAAATGTACACAAATAGCTCTCTTAGGGATTAGCACAAACTAAGTCACTTGATTGTTCATGCGCAAGGTTTCTTTTGCCCTTGCTCATTATTTTCAGACATGCTTGAAATTACTTGCTTGCTATTCTACATGCATGTTTATCTGCCTGGTTATTGGATCGATCAAAATTTTTGTCAAAATTAGTCGTTGTTGTGAAACTGTTCTGTCCTTTCGCACAAAATCATTTTGGTCTCGTGCAAAATCATTTGGCTCTCGCGCGAAATTAAAGTTCTGGTGCACATCTTCGCATGATCTAGAAACATTCTCACGTGAAATTAAAAACTGTTACTGATCTTCGCGCGAGACAGAAACATCTTCGCGCGGCCCATAAAACTTCTTTGCGCAACTCGTAAAGGTTTTTTGCGTGAGGTTTTGTATCAGCATTTACAATCTAGGTCTATTCTAGCTATCTGCAGCCTACACGCTATCCTTTTCTATGTCTGTTTATCGCTCTCTATTTGCAAACAGTCCTAGAACAGCGACACTTTGCTTAACTGAAACTTGTGTCTTATACCTTGACTAGTCTTGTCTCATACGTAATCTTGGTCCTCTTCTTAATGCTTGTCATACTTTGTGCCGCAGTGGTCATAATCTCTGGCTGTTCTAGCCTTTAAATCAGACCATTTGTGCCTTAGTGAACATCATTCTTGCTACTATCTTGTCCTTTTTGAGACTCAATTTTAGTATAGTCCTTGTCTAGGTTCTAGCTTCTTTTCCTTGCCTATGACTGTCACAACCAGAAGCGGCAACGTATTTTATCCTGATAACATTAGACATGGTTGCGCTAGGGGTTGTAATCGTGGTAGAGGTAGCTTACCTTTTGCTATGCAATCTTTATCCAGTTTGGCTAGTGAGGCATCTTCATGGTCTTCCTCACTTGCAAGGTCATCTCAAGTTCAACGAACATTTTCCAATTTACAACAAATTAGGAATCCTTTTTACCAAAAGGATACTGAGACAGGAAGGAGTCCTACATTCTCAAACACAATGTATGACCCTTTCTCCATGGACTCTTTTGAAACACAACATACGAAAATTGAACAAGTTCCTATAATGAATAATCATGAACTTGAACGGGGTAGCCATAGCCAATATCAAGAACAACCTAGGGATGACAAGGAGAAAGAGAAAGAAAATGACACTGATGAAGAACAAGAAGAGGTGGAAATCCTTCCTGAACACATAGCAAGATGTCAAAGAGACAAAAACTTTCAGAAGGTCATGGGAATCCTAATCAACGAAGAGAAAGAAAAGTACTTTCTCAAACTTGCCCAAGAGGGAGCTAAACTACCCACACATTTCGATGTGGAGACCATTATCACACGTGAAGAAGAAACTAAGACCACTAAACTCCAAAAACAACTGAAAATTATGCAAGACCAATTGGCTTAGATGATGCATGAGAAAGAGAAACCCAAAAAGACATACACATTGGATGCTCTTTGTTCATTTCCATTTGACAAAAGTATAAACATGCCGCCTTTCCCAAGAGGCGTAGAACTACCCAAATATGACAAGTACTTTGGTACTACTGATCCCCAATATCACTTGCAAGAATTTGGTGCTTTGTCTATGGAGTTTATACACAATCAAACGTACCTCATGCATTTATTCCCTAGAAGCCTAGGTGGTCAAGCTTTGGAGTGGTTCTCACATTTACCTCCTGGTATCAAGATGTTTGACAAAATTGCTAATTCATTTTTTTAGCAATATTATCATAACATTCAACATCTTGTAAATATTCAAGATCTATGCAACCTTAAACAGAAGGTTGGTGAGCCTTTTCTCACTTTCCTCCAACGGTGGAGATAGCTTTATACTAAGTACTTCGGTAAAATCCCAAAAACAAAGAAGCTCGACATTTTCACTGATAACCTCTTACCTGATTTTGGGTATAGAGTCCAACTACAAGGTCCACGTACCTTTGAAGACATGATTACACAGGCTATCCATATCGAAGAATTTATGGTCAAGAAAGGTGAGCTCACTCTTCAGAGAGACTCAAAACAAGGTTCCACTTCCAACAGGGATAAAACCAAACATGTCAACAAGAACTGAGAAATTGTACATGATGGGGTTGTTGATAATGTCACACCAAAACCTACTAAAGTAGAATTTAATCTCATAGACTGCTTCAAAGTGACCAAAAGTGTTGAGAAGCCTCCTCCTGACAATAAAATATCTAGGAACAAACCAAAAAACTCATGGGCAGCACGACCCAAGTGAGAGTATATGCCTTTAGGAGAACCTTTGGATGTGGTTTACAAAACATTGCTACAACACAAGCTTATCTCACTAATGGATAACCCTCGTCCCTATGATCCACAACCACATCCACCATGGTGGAATGAGACCTCATTTTGTGAGTATTAGAAAAACAAGGGACATAAAACCATCAACTGTATAAACTTACGTCATAAATTCTAGGACATGATTGATGCTGGTGAACTTGTGGTAGATGGACATAACAAAAACTCGGACCGCAAGGCGTTCAAAGAGCCTTTCCCAGCTTATGAAAAAGGAGAGACTTTGAAACCAGAACCCTACAATAAGGTCAACTATACATATTCCAATGATGACAATGTCATTCACATGGTTGAACCTGTAGATTCTGAATACTGTGATGTTATTACCATAAAGGGGAAGCAAGATAACGATAAACCCAAGACACCATTTGTCTTGAGAGGCCCTACTTCCAATAACATGGATAATGCATCTTTGCAACACTGTGCTAACGTTATTACTCGCTCTCATGCAAAATTGGTGCTCAAAGGCCCTACACCTCCTACTTCAAATCTTGAACAACACAAGGAAAAAGCCCTTGCTGGCCCATCCGGTAAAGGTGCAAAACACACGATGAACTTGACTGCAACCAGTTATAGTGTTCTAGATCAATTGACTACAAAGCTTCCTCAAGATCTTGATCTTGAATGATTTCAATCCATGGTAGGTCACCTGACCTCACCTCATCTTATGACCTTCTCCAAGGAGGATGATAACTCACTGAATCATTCACACAATCAGCCTCTACATATTGAGGTTATGATCCACCAGACACATGTTTCTCGGGTTCTCATTGACAATGGCATTGGCCTAAATATTGTTTCTATGGCTCTGCTTAGACAATTGGATTATTTTGAGGACTATGTTGATCCTCGATGAAAGATCACTATTAAAGCATACGATGAAGTAGAATGAAAGTCACTAGGTCTTGTGACTTTACCAATTCGCGTCGGTCCTCTCGAAAGGGATGTCACCTGTCAGGTGCTTGACATTCCCTTAGCCTACAACATTCTGTTGGGATGGCCATGGATACATGAGATGCACACTGTGCCATCCACATACCACCAATGCATTAAATTCCCATTTCATGGCTCTGAAGTTACTATTTCTGCAACTACTAGCTACACTTGCAATATGCTCAAAGCTATTGATTCTTTCATCCTTGCTAACTATGAGTCTACTGATTGTCACAACAATAAGCTGAAACAAATTGAGCAGTCATTTAAATTGAAAGAAACTAGTATGGGAGAGTACCACATGGAACCAATGTTATCATTAACATCAATTCCAGAGTCCCCTCGACATTTTGGGAGACCCTCAGTAGCAAAGAAGCCATTCGTGTTGACACCTCAGACCAAGTTTAATGGCTCTTTTGTCAAAGCTACAGTTCCTTTAGAAGATGAAAGAAAAAATAGAGCCATTGCTGCATGGCTTTACAAAGAAGAGTCTCCAGTAGACCTAATAGAACAAGCTCAAGAAATCACTCCTAAGAAGTATGGACCTGGTCTTAAGCTTATGAAGCATTTTGGCTACAAGGGAACTGGCCCTATTGGGTGCAATAACAATGGTTTAATAGATCTTGTCAAAGCAACAGTGACACAACTGGCCTAGGGTTCAAGAGGAAGAATCTGATGATGAGGATTCTTACCCTTATCCTATTCCTTATGATCTTGCTAAATTCTTTGCTGAGCCAGATGACTTTGTGCCATGTGTTAGCACTGTGGATGATACTAGTGATTCTTCTAAGGACAATACTGAGCAACTCAAATATCATTCAGAAAAAGGGGAATCTAGTCAGTCATGCCATATTGAGTATTTGTGTAAGAATCCAGAGGCTGAAGGAGAGTATGTCCCTATCACTGTTGGGGAGTTCTATAGTCTCTCACCATGTAGCACCGATTCTCATGAATATGAATCTGAAAATCTTTCAGAAGTGACCGCTGATAAAGATATTGATCAAGTGCATGTCTATGAAAATCAAATTGAAGTGAGTGAAACGTCTAGGGATAGGTCACAGGGGTCTAATCCAACTAGTGTCTTAGAGTCATTAATTACTAATGTTCATACTCTGAGACATTTGAATACACCTATGGGTGAGGTCGTCATAGGTCTCAAATTGCTGGTCCATGCATTTAATAACTATACTATGAATGCAATTGAACCAGCCACTACTCTCTCACTCGTACATCCCAAGCTTATAGACTTGAAACCCAATGCATCTAACAAAGTCCCCACATTCCAGAATGACTATACTCTTGCCTGTTACCTAAATGCTATTGAACCTATAATTTCTTCCACCAATGAGCAGAGCATCAACATGACTGAGGTCAACATCAAATATCTTAGTCACATAATTAAAAAGAAAAAATGCAAGAGGTCCGATGGTGAAAACCACATTGTGGCAGTGTTAGATCCAAAAAAAGTAAAAACAAAAGACGTATCCAAGGGTGAAAACCTCTTTGAGGCACCCGTGGATGAGATATTTGATGTCCTTCCCAGTCACTTTTAGGAGAGATCTTCAGTGTTAATAAAGCCAACATAGCCGATTAACATGGGCACAGAAGAACATCCTCATGTGATACATTTGCCTCAGTCATTGTCAACTGAAGAAAAGGAACAATTCATTGCCTTTTTCAAGGAGAAGAAAATAAATTTTGCCTAGACATATTCTGACAATCCAAGATTGGATTCTGATCTTATCATGCATCACTTTTCCATAGCACTAGGCATCAAACCAGTTAAACAGAAGCTTCAAAAAATGCATCCTCATGTTGCATTGCTAGTCAAAGCCAAATTGGAGAAAATTCTGAAGGCTAGTTTCATCTGTGCAATTGATTATGCTAAATGGATATCCAATATTGTCCCTATGTCCAAGCATGATAAGTCTATCAGAGTTTGTACAGACTTCTGTAATCTTAACTTGGCATGTCCTAAAGATGATTTTCTGCTCCCTAATATTGATATGATCATGGACATGACAGTTGGTTATGAGATGTACTCACTTATGGATGGTTTTTCTGCATACAATCAGATAAAAATTGCACCAGAAGATCAAGAGAAAATAGCTTTCACATGTGCATGGGGGACCTTTTGTTGGAATGTGATGCCATTTGGTTTAAAGAATGCTGGAGCTACGTATCAGCGGGCTGTTACTGTAATTTTCCATGACATGATGCATAGAACTATGGAGGACTATGTTGATGATAATTTGGTCAAAAGCGCTAAATGCAATACTCATTTGCAAGATTTGGGACCAATCCTAGATCGTATGGAAAAGTTTAGTCTTTGGCTCAATCCTAAGAAATGTGCATTTGGTGTCACATCAGGAAAACTGTTAGGATATATTGTTTCTGCAAAGGGAATCAAAGTAGATCCAAAAAAATTACAAGCAATAATGGACATGCCACCACCTTGAAACATCCGTCAGATGAGAGGACTACAGGGAAGGCTTCAATCTATTCCCAGATTTATTTCACAATTGGCAGATAAATCACAACCCTTCACAAAGACCTTACATAAGGGTGTGAAATTAAATTGGAGCTAAGATTGTAAGCAAAGCTTAACACAGATTAAACAATATCTTGTCAATCCACCAATCCTGATGCCTCCTATGCATGGGAAGCCTTTGCTTTTATACATTTTAGCCACTGAAACATCTTTGGGAATCCTGTTGGCTCAAGAAGAAAATGATAACAAAGAAAGAGATATTTATTACTTGAGTTGAACATTGGTCTCTTATGAGAAAAACTACAGTATTATTGAGAAAGCTTGCTTGGCAGTTGTCTTTGCTTCCCAAAAGTTGAGACACTACATGCTTGCCCACACTACACGGCTTGTGGCTAAAATAGATCCATTAAAGTATTTTCTCAGTAAGGCAGCTCTCACAGGAAGATTGGCTAGATGGGTCATGATACTAAGTGAGTTTGACATCCAATATGTTGAACACAAGGCTATAAAGGGATAGGCAATTGCAGACCAGCTGGCTAAGGCACCCATACAGAGTCTTCTACCAATAAACATTGATTTTCCAGATGAGTCAATTCTAACACTCACTCACCATACATGGGTTATGTTCTTCGATGGATCCTTCACACAACAAGGATCAGGTGCTAGATTACTTTTCATCACACCACAGAAATACTCATTTCCCAAAGCATACAAGATTATGTTTCCTTGTACAAATTACATTACTGAATATGAAGCTTTGATCAATGGTATGAAAATCACAGCTGAATGGAGAGTAGATCAGTTGGATATCTTTGGTGACTCTTAGCTTGTCATCAACCAAGTAAATTATGTGTATCAAACAAAGGATGAAAAACTAATTCCTTACAAATGCATGGTTGATGACTTGAAAAAATATTTTGCACACATCACCTTCCAATAGGTTCCATGCATAGATAATAAAGCAAATGATGCCATGGCCACTCTGGCCTCCCTTCTACAAATGCCAAAAAATGATCTTCGACATGAGTTCTTGGTGGAAGCGTTACACTACCCAGCCTATGACACACCTGATTCCAAGATGATCTATTCTATTATAGGACAAGAATCATCCTGCTACCATCACATCTATTCCTACGTTTTTAATCAAACCATTATGGAAGGTCTGACCTGGAATGAGAAACGTTACCTAATCTGTAACGCTTCACATTATGTCATTATTGCTGATGATATGTATAGGAGAAGTCTCAACGGAACACTCCTTAGGTGTTTAGAACCCGACGAGTCCAAACATGCACTAATTGACATTCACGAAGGCATTTGCAGATCTCATTCCAATGGCCTAACACTAGCTCGCAAACTCCTTCGTGCTAGTTACTACTAGCCTAAAATGGAGCAAGAAGCTATTAAATATACTAGGTCCTGCAAATAGTGTCAGCTACATAGGAATCTCATTCACGCTCTAGCTAGAGAGTTGATTCCCTCTATTACAACATGGCCATTTCAAAAATGGGCCTTTGACTTGGTAGGATAGATTCACCCAACCTCTTCTAATGGACATAAGTTCATTATCACCTCTACAGATTATTTCACGAAATGGGTAGAGGCAATCCCTCTCACAATTGCTGATGGTAAAACTATAGCACTTTTTATCATAAACTACATCATCTATAGATATGGTGTGCCATCCTCAATCATTACTGACAATGGAGGATAGTTCAAAAATAAAGACCTTAAGGAACTGTGCAAGAAATTCAAGATTACACAACATTGGTCTTCCATTTATTACCCCAAGGTAATGGCCAAGCTAAGGCATCCAATAAGGTGATCCTCAAAATTCTTCATCGCACAGTCAGTAAGTCAAGGAGAGACTGGCATCTCCAGATCAATCTAGCCTTGTGGGCATATAGAACAAGCATTAGAACTCCAACGAGCACGACTCCTTTTGTGTTGGTATATGGGGCGGATGATGTGCTTCCAATAGAGGTTGAGATTCCTACTTTGAGAATTGCTATGAAAGGTCTTATCACAGATGATGACTATAGGATAGCCCGACTTCAAGAGCTTGTGTTGTTGGATGAACGACGACAAGTGGCCTGTGATCATCTGCGAGCATATCAACAAAGAATGGCACGAAGCTACAATAGGAAAATTAGGCCATGTGACTTCCAGCTGGGTGATCTCATCCTGAGAGAGAATCCTAAGAATCAACAACAACGAATGCAAAAGGGAAAGTTTGAACCAAACTGGCTAGGTTCTTACATCATTACTATAGTATATAGATCTAGCGCCTACCAACTTTCCACAACCGAAGGAGAAGTGCTTAAAGAGCCTATGAACACTCTCCACCTGAAGCGGTTTTACAGTTGATTCAATCTCAACAAGCTCTCTATACATATCTAAATGTCCTGAAAAGAAATCCTAAAAATCAGAAAAAGTCCTGAAAAAAAAAAAATTAAAAAAAAAATTAAATTTTTTTTTTTGAAAAATAAGAAAAGTGCCATTGGTGAAAACCTAGAAATAGGCATCATGGTAGCAAAAAAAAGGAAAAAACTTGCCATGAAGGTGAAAACCTAGTAAATAGGTGCCTCTTGTTCTCAATGCTCCATCTTGCAGTGCATCTTTTGGTTACTCTGTATAGTCACTTTCATGCTTTCACTTTCCTACTTTTCCTACTCATGTATCCATGGAGATAGTCTGGTCATAGCTCAAGGGCATTCCCCCCTTAGTGTCACTCTTTTTGAGATTCTCCTCATAAAATCTCCTACGGGATAGTCACAGTCATTTTGACTGTGTTTGCCTACTGTTGCCAGTGTCACTCTTTTCAAGATTCTCCTCATAGCATCATGACAATCACCAATCATTTCGACTACATCTGCCTACTATTGCCAGTGTCACTCTTTTCAAGATTCTCCTCATAGAATCTCTTTTGCAATGGTCACCATTTGTTTCAGCTATGTCTGCCTACTGTTGCTCAGGTCATGTCTCAAGATTCATTTATGGAAGATCTCTTTTGCATCAATTGCCAGTCGTCTTGGCTGTGTCTATCTACTGTCGCTTAGTCCTTCTTAGGTTCTTCATTGTGAAGATTCCTCTTTGACCTTAGTCACCAGTCGTTCTGACTATGTCTGCCTACTGTTGTCACCCTACTGAAGAAATTTCTTTCTTACATGTTCTGGACATTGACACTTGACATCAATCCCGAAAACATTGAACTCAAAAAAAAAAAATGATATACTTGTTTGGATATGCTGAGCATTTTCTTTGTTTTCTTTGTTTTGCTTTATCATATCTCCTTGAGCAACTCGATGATGTCATCTTCGACTAGAGAGGTAATGACTGGGGGCATGATCTTTTTCTTTGCTTTCTGTTTGTAGTTTAGTTCTAATAAGTTGATTTATTCCTATAAGAGGGGTGTCCATTATAAGAGCCTCCATCTTGTATTGGATGGAAGTGTGTACCTCGACTCCTTTTATACAAATACGTCAATGACATTGGTTCTTCTCTTCGTTTGTTGGAGTGAACTCTTCAGGCTATAGTACATACTGATAATCATCCTATTAAGTGAACGTATGGGTCACTACGAGTATATTTAGCACACTTCTGTCTTAGGTTATGAATGCAAAGGTTGTTGTGGACAAAATGAATACTGAATACTTAGCATAAGAGGAATCTCCCGTGTGTTTGGTGTGCCTGTCATGCAAGCAACATTCAGGTCATCCTAGCATTCATGCTTTGATGCTTATGTTAACTTGCTACATTAAAAGGAACCAATGTTCTGGTCATTCTAGCTTCTAGTGCCTCAAATGCTTACATTTAATCCCGACATCCCAATAACGTATGTTATATTCATATTTTCATGATTGCAATGTCAGTGGAAATTGTATAACATACGAGCTTTATTTTTATCCAATGATGATAAATCATCGAAGCTTGGTAACCAGAATTAGGGTTGCATTTAACATAGTCTTGCATTACATACTCCATTTGCATTACCACGCAATTTGATGGTAATTTTGTTCATACTCCACATGCATCAGATTCTTTCATGGCTACACAAGCATTTGATTCATCGATTCATGCTCCTCAATGGAATACCTGTGACTATCAAACAAAAACACACAACACTATGTCAGATGTTAGCTCATACATATGCATTCTATCTAAACATACATCTCATGTACGTCAGAGCTCAAAATCACTACAAGACAAAAGCACAAATGAATTGAAAATGACCCTTCGAGCCATTATATAGGTGTTGACCAAATTTTTCATAGTGCTTGAATTTGCGCAAAAATTGCACCCCTGGCTAATTGGGCCATTCCGGATCCATTTTTGGGATCAAATTCAAAATTTGACACACCTAAGAGCCTTAAAAATGCATTGTAAAATTTTGGGGATCGACATGATCGAACGCTTGTGCAGCCCAAATCTTTCTGATACTTTATGATTCTTGGAATCCTTTCAATTTTACATTCTCCATATTTTCAAAATTCATTTTGAAAATAGTCAACTTAAGTCAACTGTGGCTAACTTTGGTCAACTTTTGGTCAAACTCATTGCGACTTCACAATCATTTCAAATCAACCCAATCTTTAGATAATTATGATCTCTTCTAGATTCTACTGACATGATATACTACTTCAATCATATTTTTGGTGTGTCATCTTTCAATTTCACTCCTGAGGGGGCAGGATGATTACATCATTAAATACTTATTGCTCGGGGCATCTAGTTCCCATCTTATGTCCTAGTCACTTGGGGCATCACATCACTTGGGGCATATTGTTTCCTTCTATCTGGCATCTCTGCCATCTATCTTATCTTTTCATCAATTGATCAACCTTATAACAACTCTTCTTAGAGTTTGATAGATAGGTATTGGGATAGTCTAAACCCCTTCTCCTGAGGATCAAGCCTCATTCTAAGGATGATTCTACGACTCATGATTGAACTTTGTTATCTTTCTTTTATCAATTTTGGGTATCTAGGTGTTCTATCTAGATCCTTGAAGGTTAAGCTTCGTGCTGGAGATAATCTTCTAAATTCTTTCAATTCTAGGTATCTAGGTGTTCTATCTAGATCCTTGAAGATTAAGCTCTATTCTAGAGATAGTCTTCTAAATGCTCTATCACTCTCAGGTATCCAGGTGTTCTATCTGGATCCTTAAAGGTTAAACTTTGTTTTAAAGAAACTTTTTAAATGCTTATCAATTTTAGGTATCTAGACATTCTATCTGGATCCTTAAAGATTATGCTTCATTCTGGAGGTAGTCTTTTAAATGCTATCAATATTAGGTATCTAAGTGCTCTGCTTGGACTCCTTAGGATTAAGCTTTTTTCTAGAGATGGTCCTTAAAAAGCTTATCAATTGGTCTCCGTATCATCACCTTCGAAACCAATCTCATGTTTGCATCATGCTTTCTAATTATCTTTGAATTGAATGTGCTACTCGCACATTCATTCAAAGAGGGGCAAAATGTAATACCCCAAAATTGGCTCATTGCCATTATACCAATTCTGGTTTATTCCTAATAATTTCAAAGTCCTATTCTAATAGGCAATTCTCATTCTGTTATTCGCTACTTGACTTAATTATCAGATGCAGAAAACCTAAATCTACATTCATCATGCTTATTATTTAATTCCTATAGTATTTACTCATATTAGTCACATTAAACCTATTGATTAATATTTAATTTAATTATTAAAGTATTTATACTTTAATTAAATTAAATTATATCCTAAGGCTAATGTACTATGGAATTAAATTTATTTTATTTAATAAATACGCCTATCTTAATTAATTAAATGTAATTATTTAATTAAATGGGAAAGGTATTTCTAATTAATTAAAAGAAATTATTTAATTAAATGGAGTACTTACTTCTAAATAATTAAACAAAGTTATTTAATTAAATGGGAAGCCATTCCCAATTAATTAAATGAAGTTATTTAATTAAACAAAAGTGTCTCTAATTAATTAAAGATTATTTAATTAAATAGAAAAAGTAATTATGAGAGCATATTTCATTTTATTAAATTAAATATCTCAACAAAATCTCTCTTCAGTTCAAAAAGGGGAATTTCGAGTTCATTATTGATCAAAAATGAGTTAACTCAGTTAACTCTTTTTTCTACTCAAATTAAAACAGTTAACTCCTTATTTTACTCAAATTAAGTCTGTTAACTCCCTTTAATTTGGGAATCTCCCTTTATGACTAAAACTCATCTTCAATCCTGACCGTTGATCTGAATCGATCTCAATCGTTGATGGATTCCATGAGACTCTATTTAAGAGACCCTCATCTCTTCATTTCAGGAGGATGAATTGATTTGCTATCAAAGTGCTGTTGAAATTCATGCTCATATTTACTTACATTTCTTGCATACATTCTCGTTCTTAGTTTAATCATGCATATGCTTAATCTAGTTTGCTTCATTTGTTCTTAGATTACATTGCATCTTTCATTTTTCAGATTAATCTGTATACTCATTCTTATCTTAATTCCATTGTCAAATCCTTCATTCTTAGAGGGTCTAGTTGCCTGCACCTCGATTCTAAGGATATTAATAGGCAAAATCCCTTTAGACAGAAGGCAACAGGTCACCTTGCAGGCCAATTTTCTGATGAACAATCCAATGTTCATTCCGAGATGAATCTGCATGCAATGACCATGTTGAAGTGTGTGTGTTAGCATAGGCCGCATTTTCACATATACAGATGGGTCTAATGGAGAGAATTCTATGAAGGATGTATAATCCATATCCATAAAGCTCAGTTTCCAATGAAATCATTTTACCATGAATTTTTGGCATTATTTCTAGGGATGGTGTCAATTTAAACCTTTTTTTAGGGTCATTTTTAGGAGTTTGTATGCAAAATTAGTTTTTTCAAGTTTTATTCCAAGTTTAATTTAGTATTACTTTATCTACATGCATAGGTGAAGAGACCATCTCAGGAGACTTCTTCCTCAAAATGACCCATTTCAAATAGAAGAAATTGTGTATCCTAAGAAAGAAGACCAACACCCTAAAGAAGAACAAACCATTGAAGAAAATCTAGCAGTTGCAGAGGAGTCACCATTTGAAAATCCTTTTGCAGCCAATCATGTAAACCTCCCTTCATCATTCTTTGATGAATCATTAGGTTTGAATAATCTCTTTTTTTTCGTCTATATATGAAGAAAATCCTTTGGCCATTGTGACTACCACCACCACCACCTAGAATGGCTCAACCTACATTTCCATTTCCCATACTTGACATCTAGGATAACAATAATCTTAAGAACATTCCTACTTCTTCCCTTCCCAAGTTTTGTTGCCCAGTTACTAAAGATCCAAAAACCTTTCTCTTTGAATTTGATATTCTTTGTAGAGGGTATGATTAAATAACTAATGCACATCAACTAAAATTGTTTCCCTCTACTCTACAAGAGGTAGCCCTAAGATGCCTCATGGGTTTAGGCACTAATGTTGGAATCGGCTAGGATGGAATGAAGAACTTGTTTCTTGCCAAATAAAAAGATTATTTTAGATGGAGTATGGGAGAAGATGATATCTTCAAGATGCAACAGAAAAAAGATGAAACTCTTGAAGATTATGTTTCAAGATTCCTTTATAATTTACAAAGGAATATTGAATATTAGCAAAATGAGTCATCTTAGAAGCACCTTTCTTAAGGGGGTTAGAGGAGACTTGTGTTCAAGACCTGGATCTCATGGCCAAAGGACACATCACACAAAGTACATGGAATGACATTATGAGGTATTGCAAGAATTATTCAAGGGCAAATGCAAAAAAAGAAAGATGAATTCATTCTAATTCCTTAAAGACTAGTGGAGCTAGTGTATCAAAAATGGATCTTTCAAATTTATTATCTAATTTCAAGATAGAAATTATCAATAATTTTGCAACCCACCTAGATACAATTCAAGATAGAAGGAAACATAAAGAAGCTAATGCTATGTTAGCTAATTTTTTCTCTCATTATCAAGAGAGGAAAAGGAATTGCAAATGCAAGATGTATGCTAATTTGGAGACTCAAGTGCAGCAGATGCCAGTAGAGTTTAAAGCAATTGATGAAAATGGAGAGATATTTTACGTCACTCAAAGGAGGTTGTGGGCTCAGAGACAAGGTATGCCTCAAGATCCTCATTAAAATTTTGAAAATTTTAATAGTCAATGGCAGAATCCTAATTTATCACAATTAAACCATTGGAATCCTTATTGTCCTCCTCAAACTCAATCTACATGCAATAACCAACCCTAGAAACAACCTCCACCTGATCAAAGGAAACAAACTAATTGGAAAGCCCCTCCATAATAGAAAAATTGGCAATAGCCTTTAATCAAAATTGGCAACAACAATCCAATCAGTATAAAGCCCCATAAAATAGCTAGCAGTAGTCATCTCAATGGAAACCTAATCAAAAATATAATACCTTGCCACAACCTCAACAACAAGCTATAATACCATGTCCTCCTACAACCAATAATAATCCACCCAAACAAACTCAGTTACCTTCTTAGCCTACACCAAATCTAGATAACACAACTAATCAAAAACAAGTATACTCTTCCAATGATACTCAACAACAAACCTATCCAATCAATGATATACACCTTTGTTTTGGCACCACTCTTCCAAATTCTAAAAGGAAAATAATAACAAAGTTTACTTATGAGAAATACTTGAATGAGGAATCCCTTCCATTTCCATCATAGCCTCTTACTATAGGTCATCTCCAGCATTTCCATACATACTTTCTCAAGCATTAAGTCCACTTGACAACTTTGTTGTAGGAGAATTGCTCACCCAATTAAAGAAAATGACTATCACAATACCATTGCTAGATGCCCTCAAGGAAATCCTAGTATATACCAAAGCTATTAAATAACCTTATATAAGAAAACCTAGCTAAAAGTGATAGGATCCTCAAACTATCCATGTCATGCGACAACTATCTAACCTTATGTTGAACAAATCAATAGTTTTGAAATATTTTGATCTAGGAAGTCTAGATGTTACAATCCATATCAATGGAACACAAGTGAAAAATGCTTTACTAGACACAAGTGCATCTATGAATTTTATGACTAGGGAATTGCTTCTTCACCTTAATATCATTGGGATTCAAAGAAACTCCTACCATACTTTAGCTTAGTGATAGTTCCATAGTAAAGCTTAATGGCATGATAGAAGATGTCATAGTTACTTTGGATTCTTGGGAGTATCTGGTGGATTTTGTCATTTTATTACCTAAAGAAACTTTGGGAGGATATCCTATTATCATAGGATGACCTTGGTTAGCTACATCAGATGCCTGCATTTCTTGTCGATTAGGAAAAATGACCATTTCTAGTGGATCCACTATTACGAAATTGGCTTTGTACTCTTCGACTAAACCACTCTTGCAAGATGACCAAGGTATCTATCTTAATTTAGGAGATGATGAACCATAGATAAAATCATTAAATCATCTCATGATGATTGAAAGAAACCCCTTTATAATTCCTCAAAATGATGATGATATCCTTGTAGCCATCATATTCAATGAATATGGTGAAGACACCACTTTTTGTAGTGACTAGAATTGCTCATTACAAACAATTCTTACTCCCAAGGACACACCCAACTTTCCTATAGCTACTAGTTACCTATATACCCTTTCACCTCATGAAATTAATTCTTCTAACTTCAATTAGTTAGCTATGGTTGATAAAGTCGCTAGATTTGAAATTAATCCAAGAAAGGAGCTCAATGTTAGTAAGAATCTTACTCGTGATTGTTTCAGAAGTATAGTTGAGTTGTTGTAGGACAATCATAAAGAATTTTCATGGGATTACACATACATGAAATGATTAGACCCAAAAATATGCACTCATATCATTTATATTACATTAGAATGTGAGCCTATCAAACATCATCATAGAAGAGTGAATCTTGGATTAAGTGATATTGTAAAAATTGGATTGCAAAAAAAATATGAATGTTGGATTCATCTATGCCATTTTTGATAGTCAGTGGGTCTCACCTTTGGTGATTGTCGCTAAGAAAGTAGGTAAATGATAAGTATGTGTGGACTATAGAGAAAATAATACAAAAACTAAAAAGGATTGTTTCCTATTGTCTTTCATTGATCAAGTTCTTGACAACTTGGCTAGGAAAAAGTATTTTTCTTTTCTAGATGGATTCAGTGGGTATAACTAGATACAAAAAGCACCAGAAGATTAGGACAAAACAAATTTTACCTATCCCTAGGGAACATTTTCCTATTTAGTATTACCCTTTCAGTTGTGCAATGCTCCTACTTTTCAAAGAGTTGTAATAAGTATTTTATTTGATATGTATGCTGACTATATGGAAATTTACATGGATGGTTTCATTGTTTATGGCTCTACCTTTGATGAAGCTAAATACAATTTGGATAGAGTGTTGAAAAAATGTCAAGAGCACAACCTTTCATTTAGAGCGAACCTCTAAGTTCACAGAAACGCTTACTGGTCTAATCACATAATGTAAATGAGTTTGGATTTAATAATCACCAAAAGGTTTAATTTAAACATTTAATTAAGGATACATTGACCATATAAGGACAACATTGGTAAAATATGAATGGTTGAATCACTAACTCCATGTGCCACTACTAGGGATATAAATCCTGCACACTAAACAACACAATCAAGTGCAATTGCATATAATAACATAGCTGAAGCAATAAATGCATTAAATCACCTATTTAACCATTATTTAATTATATTAAAATAATCTATTTACATCACTCAATTTCAAATAAAGCATAACAATGCTGGAATGAAGTAAATAACCATAGCATTAAATCCATCACCTAACATAATCAGAGTTATGTCCAAATACCAGATAACCAGATATCATCATAAAACACACTGTCATCTCAAAATGGCATCATCATGCAATATGATTAACTGAACAACATAAAAGTCTAATATCTATGATACTAAAATCAAAGTATAACATCTGACCCTCAGGTCATCTCAAATGTAAAACATCACATAAGTAACAGATATCTCATAGATCAAAATATAACAAGGTAAATGCCATAGCACATAACCGAATAATCCAACCTAAATATTCCATTTCTAATTACTTAAGAATTTAATAATGATTGTTTAAAGAATCAACAAAAAGTCACTTAAAACACATAAGTGAACATAGTCATAAACATAACTACCCACTGCTATAGGAACCTAGTCGAGTGTAGCATGGTAATAGTACAGAGTGCAATCTCTGGACACATCTCAGGGTAATCATGGAACAACCTCATGATACCACATAGATCCTAGTAAGCACTGGCACAAACCTCAGTGAACCATAAATCAAATCATAATCTCATAAATCAATCAAAGCATAATCAAAGCAACTGATATAGAAACATAAATCCAAACACCTTGACGGTGTAGACCACTTAGGATCACAATCATGATCCCATCTCAACAAGAAATCAGCAAGGTTGCATCCATAAGGATGACTCATAGAAGTCAAATGGGAGAGGCACTACATGGTTAGAATAGAGTATCAACACTTCAATTAAAGAGTTATCAGATCAGGAAGGATCAGATTAGACTGAGCAAACCAAGGATCTGGAATCAACAATTAAAGATTGTAAGTCATCAGGTCAACGCATTCTGATACTCTCTAGACATTTTATTAGGAATGAAAATCATATGATGATAGTTTGATTTGATAGCCATCTTGTAAGTGTTTCAACAAGGTGCTAAATCCTTTAATAGGGTAACATTCCAAATGAGTGTTTGTAAATCCTTTAACCATGTCACTTTTAATATGATGTAAAGCCTTTAACAAGGTAGGCCTTTCATAGGGCAAACCATTGGAAGTGGTAAAATTGTGTAACCTTAAATAGTTTTATATTGTTGTAGTGATAATTTTTGGGTGTCATCCCCACCCCAGTTTTACCTTCTCATTTTGGAGGGTTTCTAGGTGACCAAAATCTTGTGTTATCTATTTTCATACATGTCTTTAATTTTATGTTAATTAGATATGGTAGATACATGTGAATGATCTCAACTAAAGTTTTAAAGGTTAAAGTTAGTTACTTTTGATTCACCCCCCACTCTCAAAAGTAAATCTTCCCATTTGTAAATTCCAACAATTGGTATCAGAGACAAGTTGTCACAAGGAGAATCCTTACAACTTGGAGAAAAGATCTAGAAATGGAAGTCTACAAACTTGGGAAGGTCATAAAAAACTAGGTGATTGATATACAACTCGCTCTACATACTCTAGAAGAAGCCAGGGAAGAAATGAGAAAATCCTTAAAGAGAAGAAGAGAGATTGCCATAGCTAAGAATGATACATAATACAAGGAGATTGACACCTCAAAATTGTTTGCAAATGGAGATTCCAAATAGTTTGATGCAGCAATAGTAGATCTGATGGAGAAGAATAGAGCCCAAGTAGAAGAGATTAAAAATCTCAAGATTGAACAAGAATCACAAGACATGATGCTCTGTGAAGTGACTGAATAGAAGAAAAGAGCTACTAAAGATAAGGCTATTCTAGAAGAGGACAAGAGAAACTTTGCTAATAGATTGGAAGAAAAGTCAATTGAGCTTGCAAGAATTTCCAACATCTAGCTAGACACCCTAAGTCAGATGATGAATACACATCATGAACTAGATATCAAATACATTGAGATCTCCACACTGAAGATGCAAAATGAACAACTACAAAATGACCTAAAAAGAGAAAAGGAGATTGCAGAGAGCTTCAAAAAACCTAATGAGGCCATTAAGTACTTTGAATAGCTACTAAAATCACCAAGAGCTAGCAATGATACTTTAGGACTAGGATACACTAGCACTAAAAAAGGAGAGTCATCCAAGATTGTAGAAGAAAGAAGTGACAAAGGTAAGAACACTAAACCTACTTGTCATTTTTGTGGTAAAAAAAGACATACCTCTAATGTGTGTAGGAGTAAGATCACTCATCAACATGACAAACCTAAGAATATGGATCACTATTACATGTGCAACAAGCAAGGACATCAAGCATATGACTATAGGACTTGAACCATCAGAACACCAAGATTTGAAGGTCACTGCTATAATTGCAAAAAGTATGAGCATAGAGATTTTGAGTTTAGATCAAAGCCCATACGAACACCTAATCAACCAATAAGGGAAAATAATCATGGACATCACTACAATTAGGATTACAACACTAGGCATAGTTGTCACTACTATTAGGAGTATAGACACATCCTTGAAAAATTCATAAGAACACACTTCAATGTAAACTACAACATATGGTTTAGCCAAACCACATGTTTCAATTGTTTGAATACTAGATATATCAGTAGAAATTGTCCAAAAAGTTCAAAGGAAGTCAACTCAAAGTTCAAGAAAGCAAAAGGAAAGGTAGATGTTGAACACATTAGAAGAGAAATCAATAAGATTTGGAAGAAGAAAAATGGAAGTAGCACATCCAATGAAGGGATCACTTCACCTAAAAGGTCATGTGTTCACACTTCATCCAATTAAGAAAAAGAGGATTTGTGAGACTAATAGACAAAGCTTTTCATACATCAGTTCCAAGACAACAAATTAATGAAAAGGATAGATCAGCTTGAATAGAGATGCAAAGTCAAAATTTCAAGATTTAATAATGTTGTCGAGTTGTCTTCAAATGCCTAGTAAAATCTAATACATGTCAAGTTGATTACCAAAGCTAGTAGAAGCTGAATGTTAGTTGTAGCTGAGTTGGTAGTAGAAGTCAAGAAAAGAGAAATTTTAGTTGAAGTTGAGTGAGGGAAACTCTAGTGTATGCCGAGTGGTGGAAAGAAAATGGAAGTCGAGCAATGATGAAATGTTTAAGAAGTCGAGTGGACAGTTGTAAATGCACTAAGAATTAAATGCTACAAAATAAGGGTATATAATCACATTTTGAACCATTTTTCCTCGTCATGAACAAAGAGCAACAATGAAGAAGAGTGTAGAATGATTTCAAAGTAAAGAATCTAGCATTTGGGTATATTTCTACACATATTTAGCCCAGTTTCATCGAATTCAAGGTATTTACACTAGTGCCGAGTTAAACAGTTTTAAATTTCTTCATGTTTAAACCCTGGATAGAAGAAATGGCCTCCAATTCTAGGAAACCTTAGGAGAAAGAGCCATTTGAAGTCCAATTAGTGTCAAATGAGGTTAAGCAACCAAATTTTTGGCCAATCCTTGAAGTTATATAGAAAAATGACCCATCTAGAGCCCTATCTATTATTCCTCCTAAGGTAGTTATGGTCCAAGATGTTAGGAGGTGTTATAATTGTAAGATTAGCACTATTGGGGACATGGACATGAGAGAAGCATATGAGAGATTGTGTGAAAAAAAATTTTTGAAAGAATAATATCAAATCATTGAGAAGAAGGGTTTGACTCGTGCCCTAGAATTCCCCATTGTCTTCAAAACTAAATGGATTAGAATAGTATTAAGCAAGATTCATGATGTAATTTTATGGCCTGATCAAAATATCAAAAATAATTATTCATAGGGTAATAGGGTATCCAACCCTAGATTGGCCCAAGACCCTCAGGCATGATTCAAAGGAAACAATTAAGAAAAAATACAGGAGCAAAATGGAACAAGAGAGTTATGACTATAGATACCATTCAAGATCCTCTTGTTGAATTTTTTGCTAGGGTTATTTCACACAAGTTATATCAGTCTAGCAGACTCAATAGTGTACCGTGCATTGTAGTAGATGTTGGCTACACATTAGTTAAGAAGGATCATACATATGACCTAGTAGAATTGCAATTGCAACAAATCAATGAGAACCTAGGAGAAATAAGAAGAACTTAGGGAGCCCAATGCAAATTTGGTGCAATTTTGATTTGTATATTTTGCTATGTACAAAATGAATTTCCAACTTTGGGTAAAGTTAGCTAGAAAACCAACAGGTCCATAGTAGCTCAAGTAAATGAATACATTAAACAAATGGGAGCTAATTTTCAAGAAGTCCATGAAACAAAGATTGAGGATACCTATTTCATTAGTTGAAAAATATGTAAATGATGTATGTTTTCTTGTAGATATTGATTATACCTATATTCAAGAAACCATACCAAGGGTTAGATGGCTAAGACCTCTTGGTTATGAAATCAACATCTATGAGGCATATGCATCTATAACAACATTGCTAGCAAAAGAAGTGGATAAGAGTGCACCACATTTTGGGACATATGATGTGGTAAAATCAAAGGTGGATATGGAGTTAATGATAGCTTCCACATTGAAGAAGAAGGACAAAATTTTGAAGAAGCTCAAAGCCAAATTTGGAGAAGGGTTAGCTGAGGCAAAGGAAGAAGAAGATGAAGAAGCAAATGATGATGAAGATGAACAAGGGCAAGAGCCATTAGCACTAATCCAAGGCATGGGTGAGGATGTAGAGGAAGAATAAGGTGCTAAGAAAGAAGCACCTAAGGTTGAACCCAAGAAGAGAAAGGCACAAAAATAACCTGCAACACAGCCAAAAGCCAAGAAGAAAGTAGCTAAGCCAAGCCTAGCCAAGCCTACCACAAGGTAGATACAAGGGCAACGACAAAAGTGGCAAAATAATAGGAAAAGAAGAAATCCACAAAGAAAGGAGGGCCAGTAGAGAAGAAGAGAAGAAAATATGTTGCATCCCCTGAGTCAGATGAAGAGAGGACATAATCTGACAATGAGCAGTTTAGAGTGGTAAGACATTACACCAAATCTAATCTTGAAAATGTTTGCAATAACATTAGGGATAATGCAGATTTAACTCAATTGAAAACTAGTAATTTTAATAAGTTTTTAATAAGTTAAGTAGAGGGGAGTAGAACATAGTGGAAGAATCTATCTACAATATGATGGCCAAGTTCAAGACTACTCCACTTGAACTTGATAATTCTATGTCTAAGGAGATAAGCTCCATTGTTGAAAATAAATAGCATTATTGCCTAAACATGGAGAAAGAAACAAGGGAGTTAACATTAGCTCATGTGATTCTTGACCTTACAAAAGGTCAAATAAGCAAGGCTAGCAAGAAACATTGGAGAAAATTTGCACCCAAATATAGAGCCTTTAGCATTTTGCAAAATAAAATTGAGGATGTTGTGAAGAAGTCTACACAAATGTTGAAATTGATTTATGGGCTAACTACTATCAAAGAAGGACAAGAAGATCCCTTTGAGGGAAGAAATGATGGAGGAAGAAGGAGAGAAAGAGAAGGAAGAAGTTACAATGGAGGTGAAGACATAGAAAGGTGATGAGGGAACAACTGAAGAGCAGCAACAAGAATAGAGTGTCCAAGACACACAATTTCCACCACCTAGTCCTCCACATACAACACCTATGTCTATAGAAACTATAATTGTGAAGGATGTTCCTAATACCTCAAGTTAGAACATCAATCCATTGACTACAAGGGATCTCAAAAAGATCCTTCATCAAACAACTTTGCAATCATAGTTGTGTACAAATCTAGTTTAGGTGAGTGTAGAGGAATTGGAAAAAGCTATAGCTGAAATAACCAAGGAAAAGGTGAATACACAAGAACCACCTTCATAACCTCCTACAAATACAAGTGATCAACCACAAGAGAAATTATCACAAGAAACATTTGCTAAGGTTGACACTATTGTAACTATCAAGGAACAAGCTAAGGAGAAAATAGGACAAGAAGATACCACTGATCCTATAGCACAAAGCCAAGGTATTTCCTCTTTCTCTCTCTCCTTGGGGAGAAAATTTTCTTGTAAATTTTCCTACAAACTCTAGTAAATTTTCCTATTATAGGGACTCCTACTAATCAGCCAAGCACTAATGTAGTACCAAGCTCGAGCTCCACCAAGGTAGCAAGGGTACTTCACTATGGAGACCCTACACTTGATGAAGAGATAGTCATACCAAGTTATGACTACAAGACAATGAACTTAGCACAGATCAATGAAGTGAAAGAGCCACTAGAAAGGAAAAAGAAGTAGGAGATACTAATAAATGAGTATAGACAAAGGCAAGCATTAGTAGAAATCAAAGACATCTTCCTTGATGCATTTAGTTTGTCAATACCTGATGAAATGAAGCCCATTATGGAGCAACTATCCAACATAGTGGACCAAGTACAAAATCAAGACCTTGATACCAGTGTCAAATTGTTGGAATGGTCTGAAAAGATATTTCAAATGAAGGTGAATGAAAAGATATCTAGTGAAATAGCACTATCACAAGTGGAACTGGCTAAGAAAGTTGAGAAGGTGAAAATAGTACTTAAGAACATATTCTCATTATACTCCAAACTATGTGACTCTTCTTTTTTCACACAAGAGACTAGCTAGAGAATATTGAGCTTGGAGAGGAACCTTAAGATATCAAGCACACAACTACCCAAGGATCTAGCTTAAAGTGAGAAGCATTTTGCCACAATGCTTCACACTCAAAAGGAGTTACCTATATTAATAGTAGAAGAGGCTAATATTAAGGCTAAATTAATATATATTTAGTCTACAATAACCCCATACATGGAAGTATTCCATAAAGAGATGGCCTATGCAGAGAATATTTTGAAGAAAGATCCAAATCTTTCTACATTAGAAGGCCTACTACATCTTGTAGCAGAGACAACCTTCCAGCTCAAAGCACTAGAAATAGCACTGGACAACTAGGATGCTACTCTAAAGATTATAATGGAGGTAAATAAATTTTTTTTGGCTATATATTCCATTCATTCTTAGGACCCTTTGACATAAGTGTCAAAAAGGGGGAGATAATATATTATTAGATAAAGGGGAGATATAATAATTCGGGAGATATAATAAATGAGACCCAAAGGAGGAGATATACCTAAAGTGAAGTAATAATCAAAATTTTGAAATTTTGAGGAAGTAATAAGGAGATATAGCCAAAAGGATACAAAAATTGCAAGGAGATGTGTGAAAGGGGGAGCAAAAAAAAAGAGGGAGTACAAATAGAGCAGAAATAGAGTAGACAGAAACAAAAGAAAAGGAATGATAAGGTAGAAAATGGAAACAGCATGAGACAAATTCAGCATAAGAGATTTTGGATATAAAAATAGCACATCAGCTTAAGGGGAGTTACAACTTATTAAGGTATATAGTCTTCTACAAAATTTTGAACAAGTTTTTGAAGTTTTGTACATATGTCGAATAGGATGTTTATTATACTCATAGAGATTAGATTCATAATGCTTAGTTAAGTGTTTTTGCTAATCATGTCAAACGGGGAGATTGTTGGTCTCAGATTGGTTTTGACAATTGAGTTTCTACACACTTAACCAATTTCTAAGATGATGTTGAGTGTGATACATATGTTTAGCCACATTATGTGCCGAGTCAAAAATTCAATAGGTGTTGAGTGAACTTTAGATGCCAAGCAAGATTCAAGTGTCGAGTGATAAGTGATGCCGAGTCACTATAGGTGTTGAGAAAAGTATAGATTTTGAGTGAAATAGAGTTACTATAGGAGCCAAGCAAGATACATTTCCTATATATGTCAAGCATGAGCAATCAGTAAGTATTGAGTAACACAAGATCAACATATGAGTTTGTGCCTTCACAAACTCAAATGTAAACCATTTTTGAGCTGACTTAAGATGAATCTCAAAGGATCTTAAAGATAAGATCAAATCTTTTACCTTCCCTATGTAATCAGCATGTAGCCAATAAGAAAAATGGAGAAAACATGCAAAAAATAGGAAAAGTGTAAAGATTTTAGTGGGAAAAGAAGAATGAATATTGATTTTAGATTTATACCTAATCCTAAGACTTCAAAGCCTTTAAAAGGAGGTTGATACCCCATAATTCATGTGTGTGTAAGAGAGGTATATGGAATGCATGAGAGAGAGTTATATGGGAGAATGCTAGCGAAGTTCATAAGGGTGTAAAGATTTAGAGAAGGAAGAGCTGCATTGTAGAATTTAGTTGGTTAGAATAGAGTATCGAAACTTTGAGTAAAGAGTTATCAAATTAGGAAGGATTAGATTAGATTGAGCAAAAAAAGGATCTAGAATCAATAATTAAAGATTGTAAGTCATCAGGTCAACACATTCTAATACTCTTTAGCCATTGTATTAGGAATTAAAAACCTATGATGATAGGTTGGTCTAATAGCCATGTTGTAATCCTTTCAACAAGGTGCTAAATTCTTTAATAGGGTAATATTCCAAGTGAGTGTTTGTAAATCCTTTAACCATGTCACTTTTAATAGGGTGTAAAGCCTTTAATAGGGTAGGCCTTTCATAGGGCTGAGCATTGGAAGTGGTCAAATTTTGTAACCTTAAATAGTTAGATATTGTTGCAGTGACAATTTGTGGGTGTCATCCCCACCCCAGTTTTACCTTCTCATTTTGGAGGGTTTATGGGTGACCAAAATCTTGTGTTATCTATTTACATGCATGTCTTTAGTTTTATGTTAATTAGATATGGTAGATGCATGTGAATGATCTTAGCTAAATTTTTAAAGGTTAAAGTTAGTTACTTCTACTTAACCCCCCCCCCCCCTCTTACAAGTAAATCTTCCCATTTTAAAATTCCAACAGAACTCAACTATACTGTCATAGAAAAGGAACCGCTAGCTATTATTTATGGTCTCAACAAGTTCAAACATTATATCACTAGATATAAAATATGTGTGCATGTTGACCATGTTTCCATCAAGTACCTCATCAATAAGCCAACTATTTTAGGATGACTAGCATGTTGGTTACTGCTTATGTTGGAATTTGATATCAAGGTCATAGACAAGCTAGAAAAAGTTAATATTGTAGCCAATTTCTTTTCAAGATTGTAGGTCCCTTGATCCTATAGTTATTGATTATAGTTTTCCACATGAACACTTTTTATCCCCAATATAAAATAATCCATTGTATGCTGACATTGCCAATTATCTTACTATAGGGAGAATTCCAGCTCATTTCTCTCCTAAGGATAAAAGGCTCCTAGCTGAAAAAAGTTTCAATTTTTCTTGGGTAGCTAGTTGTATGTTATGCACTGGACTTGATCAAGTAATGCATAGATGCCTCTTGGAGGATGAAAATTATGCTATCCTATGTGCCTTTGATGATGAACAATGTGGAATAAATTTTGTAGCTAAAAGAACAACATTCAAGATCTTAACAACTAGGTACTACTAACCAAATCTACACAAGGATGCAAAAATATATATAAAGAAGTGTGATAGATGCCAATGTTTGGGATGATCAAACAAATATGATGAAATGCCTATGTAGCCACAAGTATTTGTTACCTTAGTTGGACAAATGAGGGATAGATTTTGTTGGACCAATTTACCCTCCCTCAAAAGGTAACTCATATATGTT
Organism: Cupressus sempervirens; assembly: GCA_028749045.1. Taxonomy (NCBI): domain Eukaryota; kingdom Viridiplantae; phylum Streptophyta; class Pinopsida; order Cupressales; family Cupressaceae; genus Cupressus; species Cupressus sempervirens. The sequence continues at coordinate 882,065,713 of CM053783.1, forward strand.
GGTTTGCACTAATTATGTCACTAAATGGGTAGAGGCAAAACTTATGAAGCATGCAAGGGATAGAAATGTTCCAAAATTTCTATATGAAGTCATCTTTACAAGGTTTGGAGTTCCTATAGTATTGGTGATTGATCAACAAGCTCACTTTACATCCAATCTCATTGGTGCCCTCATTGCTCAGTATACCATTCGACATGGTAAGTCCACTCCTTATCATCCAAAAGCTAATGAAGAGACAGAGATAAGAAACAAAGAATTGGAAGTCATTTTGAAAAAAAAAGTATTCAAATACACAAGAAATATTGGGCAACCAAGTTCTTGGAAGAATTGTGGGCATATAGAACAACATGAAAAACTAAAAAAGGATTTACTCCTTTTGAAATTGATTCAAATTCAATGCAAGAAATGGCATGATAAATTTATTAAAGAAAATTAATTCAGTGTAGGTGACTCAACACTCCTCTATGATTCAAGATATCAACACCATCAAGGAAAATTTCAAACCAGATTGTTAGGACCCCGTGAGATTGAAGTAGTCTATGTTAATGGCACAATACAACTAGCTAAAATCAATCTAGTTCAATTCAAAATTTTAGTTAGCAGTCATTAGCTAAAAAATTACTATAAGCCCCAATATTGAGAGGACTTCCTACAATAGTTTGATTTTGTAGATTCTCCTACAGTGCTTGAACCTAATTCTTCCACTTAGAGTTCGTCATTGCTTTGACACTGATCAAAGTTCATAATAAATCTTCACTTTCTCCATGATAATTTCATCTCATCTTCTTTCTCTCTCAAGCATTCATTTCACTTTTCTACTTTTCCACACAAGTTTACACTACTACAAGTATTCACCACAATTGCATAGGTTCATACCATGTATTTTCTTTTTCCCTCCTTATTTATTTCTTTAATTTCAAGAATTTGCATTTTAATGTCATTAAATTATTTTCTCACATTGCACTATGGGACCCATGCTCTCTTTTAAATTTGTGGGGGGGGATTGTGTGTGTGCATTTTTATTTTGCATATAAATCTTGTAATTATAAGTAGTATATTGCATTTTGGGCAATTATGTGAAGATATGCCATATCATTCCATCTTCATTTATCAAGTTGATGTTGCACTTGCCTTTTATTTAAACAGTATTCACATAACTTGCATTAATGGGAGTTTGAGTGAAAAGGTACAAATTTAATGATGACATGACATTATTAGATGACATGTTATTTTCTAAAACATTGCAACCTTTTGTTCTTCACTATATCTAAATGCATATACTCTAAAAATTTTGAACTTGTCTCTTTATCCTACATTTTTTTTTTGAGTGTACAAATTTTCACTTTGGGTCTTTTTCTAGTACAATAATTGGGGGTGGTTTGATATAGCATGAACCCATAGTTCATGACATTATTCTTAAAAAAAAAAAAAATTCGTCGACTGTTTGAAACTCATGATTGACTCTAGTATTCTCAGAAGCTTACTACTTGGGGTGATGAAGTTTCTTTTTAGTTTGTGAACTCATTTAGTAATGGAATAGCTATGGTGAAAGGGCTCAAGGTCAACTATATTCCAAAGATAATTTTAGAAGTCTCAGGGTTGCCATTGGAAGGGGAAATTTTTTAAAGAAGATATGGACCCATGAACGACGAGGGCCCAATTCACCCTGAACATAGATAGACCACTAGAAGTGGATAAGAAGTAAGGGACAAGGAGAATTTTTGTAGAAGAATCCTATAATCAGTGTGCCCTCTATATTATGAAGTACATTACATATGAAGGAAGGTATTAGTGGTTGCATTGTGTTCATTTTAAAATCCTTAGTTGCTTAAGGCATGACAATAGACCTATCAATATTCCACATTTATTGTTCAGTTTACTACATAAATGATATATATATATGTAGGAAGGTAAACCTAACTTAAGTTTCCATCATTGTTTGATTAAATTGATAATAAAAAGAGCATTAACACAAGTTTCTAAAATCAAATTAATAAATTTGTGTTGTAAATTATTGCATATGTACTAATATGATTGTGGGAATAAGTCAAAGGAAGAAGTCCATGCCAAGGCATTAATAGTATAGTGATGGGGTTACTTGATATTTATGAGTTACTAAATATTAGGTCAACCTAACTTCCAACTATTGCACAAATCTAGAAGTAATTATGTCATGTGTTTACTTAGACTTATTCCATTACAGAGATATACCATGATGTAATAATTTCATTGCTAAGTTCTTGATATTGAAGCTAGATCTTAGGAAGTTAGTTTTATGTACTTTCTTTAAATAAGCTATTGAATAAGGCTCTAAGTAAGTTCAGAAGAGTTTGTAATTGCAATAGAATTTCTCTTTCAAATATACACTATCATCTCTAGTTTGTACTACATTTATTAGTTCATATCAATACAAGATTTTACTGTTGTTTTTTAATCTTTGAAGTTTATGATTGATGTTGTTCACTTATCCAAGGGGGACCACTTGTTAAGTGAATCTATTTGGTAGAATTAATTTCTCTTGTAAAAGGATTAAGTGAGATCTTTATTGTTCCTGCAACCATTGGTAACAAAACTAATAGTTGTTCCTACAGAAAAGGAGAATAATGTAGAGTTCTATTTGTTTTTCATTTTTTTCATTCAATTAAGGTTTCTTACATTTGCATATAGATTAAGTGTTCCTATTCTTAATTCCTTAGGATATAAAATGATAGTTAAAGAGGTTTAAATCATATACTTCACAGACATCATTTCAAGTTTACGTCCCTAGTTGATTAAGTAAATGGGTCTAATGCATAGTTTTGGATGCTATGATGGATGTATAAGCCATACGCATAAAGGTTGGTTTCTAATACAATCATTACACTATTATGTATTTATCTATGCATCTTGATCATGATTCCTACACATGTAGTTGTATTGGCTGATTCTTTTTGGTTGCCTATGACCTCACTCTTGTCTACATTAGGGGGGGTTCTTTTGTTGCTTCTTATGCTTCCTTAGTTTGATGGATGAAGTTATATATTCAATATTTGTTTCTATGTACTAGGTGAATATAGTGGTTGGGTACCTATGAATTTTGGTAAGATGGATCATTTATCATCCATAAAATCTTATTTTCTTTCCTACTTTGGATACATCCTTTTATGTTCAATTAATCAACTCTTTAGGATTTGGTCTTTATGTCCATCTGTATCTTTGACTTTGGTTGTTTTCCTTTGTGTGCCTCCTAATTCAAGTAGTCTCTTCTAATGACACTCATGCATATTATAGTCTTCTCTACCTGGTTAGTAACTATTGCAGTAGATGTTCTTCATATGGGTAAGTACACCAAGTTGTGGTGCCAAAAGGGGGGTATAAGTGGACACCCTTTTTCTGAAATCAGCAATTTTTGAACTTCAACAAGAATTTAAAGATAATCATGCTCAAAATTTTAAGATATGACAAAAACAAAAGTAGTAGTCCTTTGAATCTAGTTTGTAAACTACTATTTTTTTTCAAAATGGTTTAGTTTTAGGTCCTCAAAAAAGGGGGCCATAGAAAGTGGTATTGTTTATTCACAAAAAACATAACATGGTGCAAAGTGTGGCCCTGCTAAAATTTTAACTTTTTTTCGAAATTCTTTAATTGCTCTGGTCAAAAGTTACCTAACACTGTGTAGTTTATCCCAGATTTTTTGAGTAATTTTATAATGTGTATTTTTTTAATGAATTTTTAATTGGACACATCCCAAAAATGTGAAATATCTATGTGCTCCCACTAGAAATGATTGAAAACTAATCTAAAATCAAAACTTCTTTTTTTCAAAGTGTGTAGAGTGGAGTCTAGTTTCTAAAAAACTAAGTTGTTGTGAAATTTGATGAATGAGCTAAAATCTATAGCACAATTAATACATGTTGGTTTTTGACAAAAAATAGACATACATTCAAAAGAAATTATAGTTGAAAGGCTTGAAATAGTTCAAATAAAAAATCAATTATATGGTTATATAGCTAACATAGAGACCTACAATGTCAAATAACCTGATTTTATTGATGCTCAACCATGAGGAAACTTGAAGGAGAGCACACAAGAAAAATCAATTTTTTTTGGTATGTTTGTAGCAAAACACATCTCAGACCAATTTAGAGACTCCAAACCTTTGGGTTGGATCCCCAAGGCAAAACCAAGCCTTAAGCTTGGTAGAATGCAAAGCTTTGAATAGCACGTGTGTACTATAGCATGCACATGCTATTTAAAGCTTTTAAAAATTTGGGTTTTAATAGTGCATATGCACTTTAGTGCATACACACTGTTAAGACCTAAATTTAAATAAAGAGGGAAGAAGAGAGGTAGAGATAGTAGAGAATGAGAGAGATTAGAAGATGGGAAGAGAGTAGGAGGTGGGATAGGGAGAGAGGGAGAGAGAGAGAGAGAGAGAGAGAGAGTAGGGGATCATAGAGAGTGGGATAGGGAGAGAGGGATGGAGAGAGAGAAAGATAGAGTAGTGGATGGGAGAGAAATATAGAGAGTAGGGGATAGGAGAGAGAGAGTAGGGGAGAGGGAGAGAGAGGGGGGAGATGGGAGTGTGTGTGTGTGTGTGAGAGAGAGAGAGAGAGAGAGAGAGTAGGAGATGGGGGAGAGAGAGAGTGGGGGTGGTAGATAGAGAGACAGTAGGAGATGGGAGAGAGAAAGAGTATTTGAGATAGAGAGTAGGGGGTGGTAGAGAGAGAGTAGGGGATGGGCGAGAGAGAGTAGGGGATGGGCGAGAGAGAGTATGAGGTGGTAGAGAGAGAGTAGGGGATGGGAGAGAGAGAGAGAGATAGAGAGAGAGAGACTAAGTGAGAGACTAGGGGGTGGGATAGAGAGTAGAGGATGGGAGAGAGAGAGAGAGAGAGAGAGTAGCCAATGGGTGAGGGAGTGGGAGAGGGAGAGTGAGAGAGAGGGGATGGGAAAGAGAGAGTGAGAGTGAGAGAGAGTAGGGGGTGGGAGAGAGGGAGACTAGGGGATGGGAGAGACTTTAGGGGATGGGAGAGAGAGTAGGGGGTGGGAGAATGAGAGAGAGAGAGAGAGGGAGGGAGGGAGAGAGAGAGTAGGGTATGGGGCAGAGAGAGTGAGAGAGTAGGTGGTGGGAGAGGGAGTGGGAGAGTGATAGCAATAGAGGGAGAGAGGAGAGGGGGGATGGGAGTGTGTGTGTGTGTGTGTGTGTGTGTGTGAGAGAGAGAGAGAGAGAAGGGGATGGGAGAGGGGAGAGAGAGTAGGAGATGGGAGAGAGAGGAAGTGTGTGAGAGAGTATTGGGTGGCAGAGAGAGAGAGATTAGAGGATGAGATGGAGAGAGTGAGAGTAGGGGATGGGAGAGAGGGAGAGAGAGAGAGAGAGAGAGAGAGTAGAGAAGGAGAGAGAGAGAGAGAGAGGATGGGAGTGTGTGTGTGTGTATGTGTGAAAGAGAGAGAGTAGGGGATGGGAGAGGGGAGAGAGGGAGTAGGGAATGGGGGAGAGAGTGTGTGTGAGAGAGAGAGTAGGTGGTGGGAGAGGGAGTGGGAGAGGGAGAGAGAGAGAGTGGGGGGATGGGAGTGTGTGTAAGAGAAAGAGAGTAGGGGATGGGAGAGAGCGTCAGTGAGAGAGAGAGAGAAAGTAGAGGGTGACAAATAGAGAGAGTACAAGATGGGGGAGAGAGAGAGTGAAATTAGGGGATGGGGGAGAGAGAGTGAGAGAGAGAGAGAGACAGAGAGACAGAGAGAGAGAGAGAGAGAAAGAGAGTAGGTAGTAGGGGATGGAGTGGGAGAGGGAGAGCGAGTGAGAGAGATTAAGTAGTGAGAGAGGGAGTGGGAGAGGGAGAGGGAGAGAGATTAGGGGATGAGAGAGAGAGAGAGAGAGAGTGAGTGAGTGAGAGAGAGAGAGTAGGTGATGGGAGAGGGAGTGGGAGAAGGAGAGGGAGAGAGAGAGTAAGAGATAGGAGAGAGTGAGAGAGAGTAGCCTGAGAGAAAAAGAGACTAGGGGATGGGAGAGAGAGAGTAGGGGATGGGAGATGAGAGAGATTGAGAGGGAGAGTAGGGGATGGGAGAGGAGAGAGAGTGAGAGAGAGTAGACTAAGATATAGAGATTAGGGGATGGGAGAGGTCCAGATAATGAAAGAGAGAGTATGTGGTGGGAGAGGGAGTGGGAGAGGGAGAGTGAGAGAGGGTAGGGGATGGGAGAGGAGAGAGAGAGTAGCCATAGAGAGAGAGAGTAGGGGATAGAGCATGAGAGAGAGTAGGCAGTGAGAAAGGGAGTGGGAGAGGGAGAGAGGGAGAGAGACAGGGGGATGGGAGTGTGTGTAAGAGAGAGAGTAGGGGATAGGAGAGAGAGTGCATGAGAGAAAGTAGGGGATGGGAGAGAGAGAGTGAGAGAGAGATTAGGTGATGAGAGAGGGAGTGGGAGAGGAGAGAGAGGGGGGATGGGAGTGTGTGTAAGAGAGAGAGTAGGGGATGGGAGAGAGAGTGTGTGAGAGGGAGTAGGGGTTGGCAAAGAGAGAGTATAGAATGGGGGAGAGAGAGTAAGAGTAGGGGATGGGAGAGAGGGAGTAGAGAGGGAGGGAACGAGAGTGAGAGAGAGAGAGAGTGATTGTGCGATGAGAGAGAGCGATTAGGGTATGGGAGAGGTCCAGACAATGAGAAAGAGAGTAGGTGGTGGGAGAGGGAGTGGGAGAGGGAGAGCGAGAGAGAGAGAGAGAGAGTAACAAGAGAGAGAGGGAGATTAGGTGGTGGGAGAGGGAGTGCAAGAGAGAGAGTAGGGGATGGGAGAGAGATAGAGTAGGTGCTGGGAGAGGGAGTGGGAGAGGGAGATAGATATAGAGAGAGAGAGTAGGGGATGGGAGAGAGAGAGATTGAGAGAGAGAGAGTAGGGGATGGGAGAGAGAGAGAGATTGAGAGAGAGAGAGAGTAGGGGGTGGGAGAATGAGAGAGAGAGAGAGTAGGTGATGGGAGAGAGTGAGAGAGAGAGAGAGTAGGTGATGGGAGAGAGAGAGGGAGAGAGAGAGTAGGGGATGGAAGAGAGAGAGAGAGAGTAGGTGGTGGGAGAGGGAGTAGGGGATGAGAGAGGAGAGAGAGAGAGAGAGAGAGTAGGGGATGGGTGAGGAGAGAGAGAGAGTCAGAGAGAGTGTAGGGGGAGAGAGAGAGAGTAGGGGATGGGGGATGGTGGGATAGGGAGACATTATTTTTCACATAGTGTGTATGCACTATAGTGCATACACACTTTATAAGCCATATGTGCTATAGTGTGTATGCACTATAGTGCATACACACTTTATAAGCCATATGTGCTATAGTGTGTACGCACTATGTGAAAACACCAAAAAATGGTCATAACAAAAGTTTGGGTCCCTATTGATTCATATTCTACTTTTTGGATATTGTGTATTTTGTTCTTTTGATAGAAAACATGGGTTTCATGCTATTGGAAGTTAGCAAACACTATTTGAAAGATTTTTGAACATTCTTTCATTCTATTTGAAGCTAGAAAACACCAAATTCAATCATTGGATACACTATTTGAAGGCTTTTTTAATATTCTTTATATAGAAAAGGTTAGTGTAGACTTTTTTAAATATTCTTTGTTATTATATAGAGACAAATTTGATTATAATTTGACATGTTTAATATATAGTGAATTTACTGAAATTTGTATGTTTGAATGAATTGTTATTTGGAAATGGTTAGAAATTTGACAAGTTGTTTAATATATATTGTGTATTCATTGAAATAATTGTAATTTGTATATGTATTTGAATGATTTGTAATGTACAAATTGTAAGTAATTTGGATGTTTGAATAATTTGACATATAGAAATCATCATCATGCCAAGGAAGAAACCAAAATCTCAAACAACGGAAGAGAGGGAGAGAGAGGGAGAGAGATAGAATGAAACTACTACGTGAACAAAGAAAATTGCAAAGCAATAATGAGGAATTGTCTTTTGAAGAGGAACAAGAACCACCGATACAAAGAAACAAAGAGAAAGAATTGGAAAGACAAAGAGAATTAATGAGACTATTATGCTCAAGAAGACAATTGAATGTTGAAGCTATACCATCTTCCAGTGTTGGAGTCATATCATCATCTCATGTTGAAGAGACGCTAATTTGTAGATCTGATGATGTAAACACTCCATCATGTCATGTTAAAGGCACAACATCAACATATCAAGTAGGTGATATTCCATCTTTTGCATCTTATTTCCAAGGCACATCATCTTTGGTTCAAGGTACGCAAAGCACTCAACCTTATATTGATATTCAAAATGTTGAGGGAATGGAAGAGATTATAATACCTTATAGAATTTGTTTTAGATGACCAAAATATTTGATTGATATTGATACTAACATTTTGAAATCAATGCCTAACAAGATTAGCAAACATACTTGTCAAAAAAAAGTTAATCGTATGTGGAGATTATTTTTTGAAGAATTAAATATTATAGGTCAATGCCAATTATTTGTTGAAATGATGAAAATTTTGAAATTTAAGCCTATCATGAAGATTCTTGGGCTAAGAACAATGGATGATTCAAATCAAAAAGTATTTTCAAGAATCTAATGAGTGATTATGACAAAGTGAGTTCTAAATCATGCACCATAGATAGTAATATCACAATACAAGTACTTATATTGATAATACTAAGTATTCAAGTGAAGAAAGCTCAACTCATGAGAAAGACAAGAAAAATATTGAAAATCGGTAGAGGTACTCCAAGAAGAGCCATGCTAAGGCGTGAGAGATTGGAAGATCCAACAAAAATTAAGTTATGGACATTTTATAGTAGACTACCACGAAAGGATAAAGAAATTAGTGAAGCTTTGAAATTATTGATCAAATTTTTTTAGACAAATAACACACATGTTTCCCCTAATCAAAGAGATGTTGTAAGAAGGAGGATGGTAGCCAAAATTGTGACCCACATGTGAAACATTTTTTGAACTCAACTCAGACACATTTTTTTGTAAAATTTATTGGTATGTATCCTCAAATTTGAATAAGTCAAAGATTTTTTGAGATGGGTAAACCTTTTTAATTGAAGATAAATCACACACTTACAACTTGTTGTTGTAGGATACATATTAAATTTTCTAATCATTTTGATGTTTTTAGGCATATCTGTGTGTTTTTGCATTCTAAGTTTGTTTTGTAGGATTGTGACATGAATGAGTCACCTAGATCTTCAAGGGAATTCATATCCAACATTTTATGTGAAATAGGGGATGACCAACAATGTTAGAAGACATCATGCTTATTTTGTGATTCTTTATAACTTTTATCAAATTGTGAACATATGGATAGTACACATGCAATTGGAAATGAAATAGTAGATTGCAAAAAATATAAGATAGTGACATATGCTCTAAAAGATGAGAAATATGGTAAAAGATGTGATTTAGTCATTGAAAAGATTCCAGTGTATGAGCTAATGGAAATTTTTTGTGAAAAAATTATTTATGAGTATGCAAGGCATACACATAGAGCTCGATGGCTAGATTTGCAATTCAAGTTGTGCAAGGATATGTTTCCACTGGATACCATTTTTTTGGTTGTAGACTTTCTACAGAACTACACACTATAACCACAAAATGAGGTGTAAGAAAATTATTATATTCTCAATAGGTTTTCATATTTGTTCACATAACATTCATGCATTCACCTAGAAGTATAGAGGATTAGATGAAGATTTTGAGGGAGTACCATTTTTACATCGATGATGATCGATCACATTCTAAAAAGTTTGTACCTGGTTGTTTTCAACTATTTTATGGAGATTTGGCTAACAAGGGCATACCATATCATCAATACATTATTTAGTTAGACAATTGCACATCTCAATTCAAGAATGCGCAGATGTTCTATTGGTTGAGAAGGATACATAGGTTGTCTAGAATTCAATATATGTAGAATTTCATAGAGGTTGGTCATGGAAAGGGAGAGCCTGATGGTGTAGATGCATGCATCAAAAGAGTCTTAGCTCATGAAGAACTAAAGTACAAAGATGGAGCAATATCGATAGATGCAAAATTCATCATCTAGTGGTGTAATGCTACAATGGGTCCAAGTAAGGAAGGTGAGTCTACGGTTCATAGATTTTTTTGTTTGATAGATAATACTAACATTGCACCATATGAGAATTGTTGCACGGTAACAAGATCAAGTGAGTTGCACTCTTTTAGAAGCTCTGATTTAGGTTGATGGAATATCCACACACAAAAAATGGCATGCTATTATCCATCATATGCAGAGGAAAATTGGGATGAGTGTGAGTCGACTGAATGGGTGGACAAATGGGATATATGAGTTTTGGACCCAACTGACACCTCTCGTCCCCGACAAGCACTGGAAATGGTAGAGATAGATTCATCCATTGACTTTGATCACTTGTGTAATCTAGTGCAACTTGGTAATATATATATATATATATATATTTGTAATTTCAATATATAACTTTATAACTTTTACCTAATTATTTTATGACTTAATGACTGCATTTTGTACATTTATCACTGCAGGCCATATTTTTGCTATTATTGCACTTGAAGACAATGAAGAAGTGACAAATTATTATTTGTTTCATTATGTCCAAGACAAAAAATAATTGAATCACTCGGTTATAGATGGTGAAGGTTTATAGTACCCTATCAGTGCAGTGGTTGTAACTAGCACATGGCTTAGACGATATTCTATGAACCTTAACTAATGGTATTCAAGGATTGGCAAATAGAGAGGAAGATTCTTCATTATTCAAACCTTATTGTCATATCAAATGTCCACTTGAAAAAAAATGGTGGAAAACCACATAATGAGACTCTTTCAAGAGTTCATGAGATAGACCGTGAGGCAATACTTGAGACATTAAAATGTAGAGTAGATCTAGTTTGTTCATTAGATTGAATAGGGAGAGGGAGAGATAGAGAGAGAGAGAGAGATCTAAGCCAAAGAGACACAACCATCCAATAGGTAATAAATAGTCATTCTAAGAATCTGAAGCAAGTGCATCCAATAAAGAAAAGGAACATCATTAAAGGATCTATATGCATATATGAACATTAACCAATAAAAAATATAAAGGAATACAAATATTGAGTATCGTATACAAAAAAGATTTTTCCAAACCAAAGGCAATAATTCATTCATAATAGTCGGACAATTAAGAACCATATATATATATATATATATATATATATATATATATATATATATATATATATATATATATATATATATATATATGAACCTGATTATTCTTACATATGTATACAGTATTATTGACCAAATCAGAATTAGCAAAATAATATTGCACATAATCTCCATTACAATAGCTCATGGAAGCTTTGCAATTTTAATAGTTATATTCTATAGTCCTGAAAATGGGCATTACAGATATTGCTCACTAATCCTTTACGATAGAAAATGTTTACAAAAAATGGCATGTACTTGTATGAGGACATTATATATTACAGAAATCCCACATCAAAGCAGCTAGCTAGCTACTCAAAAAATAGTAACTGAATGCAAGTATGATCATAGATACCTTAATAAACTAGTATCCCCTTTACTCAAGCAACATCTTAGTCATCTACTTGATTGGGACATGTTTGGGAACGGACAATCTCCATTTAAACTCAAGTCTCCATTTAAAGGTGGCAATGAGCTTTTTGTTGTTTTGTTAAGATCATTAATATATTTCAATGAATGCATAAGGATTTCATTCATTGGTTAGAAGCTTAAGGATAGGTGTTTGGTTTGATTTTAAGCACATTTGTGCTTTAGGAGGACCTACAATGGTCATTGGCAATGTATGAGCAAAAGTTGCTCAGGCAACAAAAAGTTGCCATCAACTTTTTAAAAGTTACTTAGCAACTTTTCTTATTTTTTTGTTTTTCCAACTTTACTAAGAGGCTAAAAAACTCTAACTAACAGTTACATGCAAATGTAACCAATACCAAAAAATAGTAGATCACATAGAAGAGAACGCAAAATACCAAGATTTAATGTGATTCACCCAATCCTTGGGCCACGTCCATCAACAACAAGTTCAATATTATTATTATCCAATGATTACAACTTGATTAAAATTTGTAATCCCTTACAGCTCAATACCACCGCAAGAAGCTACAATATCACCATTACATTATGAAATCCCTAACTCTAAGACTTTTTATACAAGCTTTTTCCACTTACAAAATTAGGGCTAGAATAATAGAAAAATAGTAGCCGATGACTTTTACAATATAAGGGTATTTTTGGCTTCAGGGGGACTATCCCCAAAAAACCCCACAGGGCCATTGCCCCTCGACCTCACCTTGTACTGCAATAGGGAGTGCACTTGGGGCATTGCCCTAGGTTCCTGTAGGAGCATTTCCCCTTGACTCCATCTTGGGGGTGCTACCCCCAAACCCCTATAGAAATAATATGGGGAGAAATCCATGTCAGATAAACCTCTAAGTCTTATTAGGCTCCACATCACAACATCTCCCACTTGGAGATTAATTAGGCTCCACAACAATAACCTCCCACTTGGAGACTGATCATACAACTACTAAACTTGTAGCTCCCACTGGAATATCAAACCACCCTGGACTCTGTTGTTCTTTTATTCTATTCAGTCTAGGAGACCAACTAAAGCTAAAGAGGAATTCAGCTTCTCCCTTATCACTACCTTTGTAAACATATCTCTAGATTGTCATGTATATGTATCTTATCTAGCTTTAATTGTCCATCATCCAAAACTGACTGAATGAAATGATACTGCAATTGAATGTGTTTTGTCTTTGAATGCAAAGCTAAATTCTTTGCAAGATGAATAACACTTTGACCATTTGTAGAAAAATAATTATCCCTCTCAGGGTGTCCCAATTCTTCCAAGAAGAAATAAAGTCATATCATCTTCTTAGCTACCTTTGTAGCAGCAACATACTCTACCTCTATAGTGGATAAATTATTGACCTTCTATAACCTAAAAACCTAGCTCACTGTTGCCCCACCAATAGTAAATACATTACATGTAGTACTTCACTTGGTATCAATATCCCCTACCAAATCTGAGTCAACATAGCCCTATAAATCAGTAGTAGAACCCCCAAAGTGTAAACACTTACTGAATGTTCCTCTCAAATATCTAAGAATCCATTTTATTGCATTACAATGCTCAATTCTTGGATGACTCATATACCTACTAACAATTCCCACTTCATGTGTAATATTTGGCCTAGTACATACCATAGCATACATCAACCTTCCTATAGCTAAAGCATAAGGTACCTTAGACATCTTGTCCTTCTCTTCTTGTGTCTTGGGACACATCTCCTTAGTCAACTTCAAATGACTAAGTAAAGGTGTGCTGACAACTTAAGTATTCTCCAGAGAGAAATGTTACAACACCTTCTCAATATAATCAGCCTGAGATAATTTCAATTTCATGTTCTTCCTATCTCTACAAATCTTCATACCAAGGATTTTTTTTGCTACCCCCAAATCCTTTATAGAAAATGCATGTTCTAACTGGCATTTCAGCCCCTTAATATGATCCATGTTAAACCCAACTACAATTATATCATCACATATAAACATAAAATAATGTAGCTATCATCATCCAACCTCTTAAATTAAACACAATGATATGAATGACACCGACTATATCCATGCTCATGCATAAACCTATCAAATTTTAGATACCATTGTTGAGGTGCTTGCTTCAAGCCATATAAACTTTTCTTCAATTTGCACACTAAGTTCTCCTTACCTTTGACCTCAAAATCCTATGGCTAAGCCATATATATCTCTTCATCCAAATCAACATGAAAAAAGGTTGTTTTAACATCAAGCTACTCCAAATGAAAATCTTCATTAGCCACAATACTTAAAACAATATGGATAGAAGTCATTTTAATAACAGGAGAAAATATTTCATCAAAATCAATGCCTCTTTTTTGTCCAAATCCTTTTACCACTAACCTAGCATTGAATCATTTCTTAGCTCCATCCTCTTCTTTCAACTTGTAAACCCACTTATTCTATAAAGCCTTTTTACCTATAGGCAACTTGCATAAATCCCATGTCCTATTTTTCAGCAAAGAGTCTATTTCTTTCTTCATTGCATACTCCCACTAAATTTTTGTATCCACCTACACAATTTCATCATAAAATTCAAGTTCACCATCATCAGAAAGTAAAATAGAATAAAAAGAGGGAGAATATCTTTCTGGAGGTCTAATTTTCCTTATTGACCATCTAACATTCACTGGTGTGTGTGCTATTTGTTTTTGTGGTTGTTGTGCATCATGAGGAATTGTTGGAACATCAAATTTTGGAGTATCATCCAGCACTACATAATCATTTTATTTCTTCTCATGTTGTTGCAATAGATCTTTGAACAATAATTTCTCATTGAATATGACATCCCTTCTTCTTACAATTTTATGCTTTTCAAAATCCCAAAGCCTATAACCAAATTCATTAATGCCATATCCAAAAAATACACATTTCTCTAACTTAGCTTCCAACTTGGTTCTATTTTCAAAATCTATATGAGCAAATGCTTCACAACTGAAGGTTTTGAGAAAAGAATAACTCACCTTCTTACTAGTCCATGCTAAATCTAGAATACCACAACCCAAAAGAGTAGAGGGACTTCTATTAATCAAATATATAGTAGTATTCACAGCCTCCACCCACATGTGTAAGGGCAACCTAGAATGCAACCTCACGCTCCTTGCATGCTCCATTATAGTCTTGTTCATTCGTTCAGCCACTCAATTTTCCTGTGGAGTCCTCGAAATAATTTTCTATCTATAAATACCATTAGTGGAGAAATAATCTTCAAATTCATGACTGCAATACTCACCACCATTATCAGACCTAAGAAATTTTAATTTCTTACCAGTCTCATTTTCAAGCATTTCCATTTCTTAAAAATTTGAAATACATCAGATTTCTATCTAAGGAAATAAATGTCATGTCCCCTTTTCAAATAATTAAAAAGGAAAATCTTTGCTAAGGCAGGCAGGCCCAAGAAAGTGAAGTTTCGAAAAAAGGGGGTTAATCTTTAAAAACCGTTGGACTAATAAATGAAAATTATTATTAAAATAAGTTTCATTAACCTCTCTTGGACGTGAGTTACAGTTATGCCCTCTTTTAAGGGGTTTGGAGGCATTTTGGGCTCATTCCAGAACTTGATTTTCACTCATTCTTTGTTATTCTTCAGAGGCTGCCAAACCTGTGGAGAAGGAGACCCAAGAACGAGAGTTTGCAGGTTTCCAGGGAGACCCAAGAATGCGAGTTTGTAGGTTTCTAGGAAGGCTAAGGATGGGAGTTTGAAGCCATTCCATGTGCATGCTCATACAGAGTTTGCCTTTGTGCTGAACAGTGTAGATTTGTGGGTTTTTGGGTGTGTTTTTTGCATGAGTTTGGTGTTTTCAGTTGAGCATTTCATATCAGTTTTGGTTGCTGCTGTATTTCAGACTTTAAGCTATTAAAATAGAGCTAAATATATGTATTGGGATGTGATTAAACTTCTGAGATAGTTTATTAGTGTTTTTGTGGTGTTTTCGGGCATTTTTGTGTTATTTTCGAGAGCCCGATGAGCATTGTTTTTGTCCTCCATTTGGTAGCTATTGTGTGCATGTTATACAGATCTGGAAATGAAATTTTATAGGCTGTTATGCTGCTCAAATTTCTGTAAAAATGTCTACTTTCAGATTTATTAATAACAGGTGAAGCTGTGAAGCTTTTGGCACTATTTTTGGCATACCCGATTTGGGGTTTCTTGAAAAATTTGGTGGATCTTTGTGATATCAGTTGTTTGATTTTGAAAATATGATTAGAGGTGTGAAATACCATATCAAATCAGAAAAGGGACATTTCAGTGGTATCAGAGCCATGATCTTGCCAGCTTGAGGGTTTGTAGAAGTTGCAGGTCAGTTTTGACAACTACCCAGATCTTGCATGTCAGTTTTGACAACTACCTAGATTTTGCATGTCATAATTTATGGTTGCATGTTTCTTCTAATCAGATGCATGTTAAAATTTATGGTTACATTCTACTTCTACTCATTTTCATGTTAGTTCTTGGTGAATTTGGTGGTTGTAGAAGGTTGCATGTCAGTTTTGACAACTACCCAGATCTTGCATGTCAGTTTTGACAACTACCCAGATCTTGCATGTTAGTTTTGACAACTACCCAGATCTTGCATGTCAGTTTTGATAACTACCCAAATCTTGCATGTTAAAATTTATGGTTGCATTCTACTTCTAATCATATGCATGTTAGTTCTTGGTGAATTTAGTGGTTGCATGTTGCTTCTAATCAGCTGCATGTCAAAATTTATGGTTGCATGCAACTAAGTGCAAGAGAAAAAAGATATTTGCAACGAGAAAAGAATAAAGAAATTTTGATCAAACCTCCAGTTGAAAGTAAAAGTACAAAATCCAAGGAGGGGAAAAGTATGGCTGATCTAGATGAGATGGCAAAGAAATTCTTCCAAGACATCCAAAATACTCAGAAGCAAACAGTGGATAGTTTGGCAGAAACTAGAGAGGCTTTGTGAATATTGACAGAAAAACTACAAGGAGTTGCATCTATTAATAAGAAAGGGAGCACTTCAGAGGAGCCAAGAAATCTGAAATCCACACCATCTAAATCAACCAAAACTATTTTCTTACCTACAGATGAGCCACCAGTACCAAATCCAGCCATTAATCCTATGGAAGAGGTTACAGGTAACTTGATTACATTAAGAGCTACTTACAATGGCTTAGATGATGACTTTCGTAGTTCGGTTCCTTTTAGAGAATATGTGGATATGATGAAAACTTTGATGCCCAAGAAAGAGTACAGAAGGGAGCATGACATAAGTGGAAGAGAGCTCAAAAATAAAATAAGCAAGTTTATAGCACCTACTTTTGATGGAACAAATAAAATTTCAGCTAGAGCATGGCTACAAAAATTACAGACCTTCTTCACACTTAACCCCATGAAGGAGAGTGATTCTATTCAAATTGCAAGTCTACACTTGGAAGATGTAGCCTATGATTGGTGGTATCATGGAATGACTACTCAAGGTCATGATCAGGTAACTACATTTGATGATTTTAGTCAAAGAGTTATAGATAGATTTGACCTCAAGGATGATGATTATGAGGATGTTGTTGTGCATGATGGTGAGATACTTGGTAGATTTGAGCAGACATTGAGCATTCATGACTTTTCTGAGAGAGAGTACCAGGCACAGTTAGATGCTTCATCACATGAGGTTGAGGCTAGTAGTACTTCACATGATTTATCCTGCCAGCTGAAGGTGAGTGAAGACAGTATTGTGACTACATTCTCTCATCATGACAGGTATGTGAAATTAGTTGGTATTGGTCATATTACTCAAGTGAAGATTTTGCTTCAGTTACCAGCTGATTATAGTTTATGGATATGGACTCGAGATTGTTACATTGGCATTTGGGATTCAGTTGACTAGAAATCTTTAACACTTTTTGGCAGCAGTGATTGTTTGGTTGTTAACATGGATTTGATTAGCAGATTGCACGATGTTGTCTTTTCTTGTGCCAGGAGCTTATCCGATGTTGGTATTAGTTTTTATACACTAGTGTTGGGCTTTGTTCATATATCTAGTCGGCCATACTTGCTGGAATGTGTTGATGATATTTCATATTTGGCAGTGTGTATAGATGAGTCCTAGGATCATATTGGCATTGATGACATCCAAAAGGATGCAGTGGGCAGTTTTAAAGACTCAGTTTCCTTGGGTATAGAGGAGTTGGACAGCAATGCTAATGTTTTTGATACTTCGTATGTTGATATGAGCTTTAGATTTGATTCACAGGATATGAATGGTAATACTCTAGAGACTAGTAACTTTGAGGACACTCCTTCAGATAGTGCATCAGAGGAGGTTTGTAGGAGACAGTCAAGCCAGTGCCATCATGTGTCTAATCAGTTGAGAGTTCGTGACCAAGACATTGCTATCACTTGCCAACATTTTGATGCTGCTCGTTAGTTGTTAGCAGTTTATGGATGGGGTTCTCCTACTAGTGATGAGTAGGGAGGAAGTTATCTTTCCTTGATAGAGATCCACTCTTTATGGGAGGCTATTCGGATTTTGAGACAAAATTATATGCAGTTGGTAGCTGACAGAGATTATCTTATGGAGTGGGGCAGTACAGCATATGATGCATTGTTGGCCAAGGAAGATGAGGTGAGTGAGCTTACTGAGTAGCTTGAGGTGACTTCTAAGATTCTTAAGAGTACACAGTTGGCTCTCAATGAGTCACAGTTTCATTTGGCTAAGGTGACCATGGAGTTAGAGGGACTACAGTCTTTACCTGATTCTATACAGTCACAAGCTGTGGTGTTTGGTGATCCGAGGATGTCCATGGCCGAGATTGTTAGAGACAGTGGAGATGGGGATGCATCCATCCTTGATACTAACATTGGCATATCAGGTTCATTCCCACTAGAGTCAGGTTCAATTGAGTTGGGTGCTGTAGCAGATTTTTGTGGTGTGCCTGACATGGTAGTGACCTCTAGTACTAATGGCACGAAGACTAGAGATGTTGTATCAAAGACCATGTGTGATGTTGGTGAGATGATAGTTGGCATGGTTCCTACTAGTAATACTACTCCCTTCGCAATGTCTTTAGAGGTAGTAGTCAGTTCCAACTTGGTTAATGATCGATTGCAGTTAGTTACATCTGGATTGTAGTCTAAGCCATTGACTGAGATTGGTGCATTCTATCGGCATTACACTGTGAGGTTGATAATACATGACTTAGAGTAGGAGTTTTGGAGTGATGCTTTAGCAGGTGTTGTTATTGATTCTACTCCTTTGGCTATGACATCTCTTGACTTAGCTGGTGATCAGTCACAGTGGGTTGTATCACTTCTTCATGGTGAGCTATTGACTGAGGTTGGTTTTTTTATCAACATTATATTGCAGGGTATGTACATCAGTTAGCATTTGATCCTTGTACTGAGGAGTTGATGGCAGACAAATTTGGTTTGGATTCCATTTCTTACTCTTTACCTTGTAATGTCTTTTCACCATCAGCAGTGTATGGGAGTTATGGATATGAGATAGTGGCCGATGATTTACAGAGTTGTGTTGACTGCAAGAGTTGTACAGTGTGTGGATTCTCCATACTTGGTACAGTTTCATTCGAGAGGGTTCACCATTGTTGCAGAGTTGGATTGTACATTCCATATAGGCCAGTGGGATGCGTTGATGGTATTTACTATGTTGCTAGTTTGATTTGTCCACTTTACTTGGGTTTTGATGTTCTAAGAGTTTTTGCCTCATGGGTTTTTGATTGTGGTAGTGGTGATTTCGGAGTTTGGTTTAGCTATAATTGTCAATTTGATTATGGATTCCTATTGGTCATATTGCAGAGGATATTGCAGGAGCCTGTGTTAATTGGTAGTAGTATAGTTCATGACTACATTTGGAATCTAGGTGGATTGATTGGTTTATTTTTCAGCCATTGCTTGAGGACAAGCAATGATTGGGAGGGGAGGACTTGTCATCTCCCCTTTTCAAATAATTAAAAAAGAAAATCTTTGCTAAGGCAGGCAGGCCCGAGAAAGTGAAGTTTCAAAAAAAGGGGGTTAATCTTTGGAAATTGTTGGACTAATAAATGAAAAATATTATTAAAATAAGTTTCATTAACCTCTCTTGGACATGAGTTACAGTTATGCCCTCTTTTAAGGGGTTTGGAGGCATTTTGGGCTCATTCCAGAACTTGATTTTCGCTCATTCTTTGTTATTCTTTAGAGGTTGCCAAACCTGTGGAGAAGGAGACCCAAGAACGGGAGTTTGCAAGTTTCCAGGGAGACCCAAGAATGGGAGTTTGCAGGTTTGTAGGAAGGCTAAGGATGGGAGTTTGAAGCCATTCCATGTGCATGCTCATACAGAGTTTGCCTTTGTGCTGAACAGTGTAGATTTGTGGGTTTTTGGGTGTGTTTTTTGCATGAGTTTGGTGTTTTCAGTTGAGCATTTCATATCAGTTTTGGTTGCTGCTGTATTTCAGACTTTAAGCTATTAAAATAGAGCTAAATATATTTATTGGGATGTGATTAAACTTCTAAGATAGTTTATTAGTGTTTTTGTGGTGTTTTCGGGCATTTTTGTGTTATTTTCGGGAGCCCGATGAACATTGTTTTTGTCCTCCATTTGGGAGCTATTGTGTGCATGTTATACAGATCTGGAAATGAAAT
Source organism: Cupressus sempervirens (assembly GCA_028749045.1). Classification (NCBI taxonomy): domain Eukaryota; kingdom Viridiplantae; phylum Streptophyta; class Pinopsida; order Cupressales; family Cupressaceae; genus Cupressus; species Cupressus sempervirens. Next base: position 882,085,929 of record CM053783.1, read on the forward strand.
TTTATAGGCTGTTATGCTGCTCAAATTTCTTTAAAAATGTCTACTTTCAGATTTATTAATAACAAGTGAAGCTGTGAAGCTTTTTGGCCCTATTTTCGGCATACCCAATTTGGGGTTTCTTGAGAAATTTGGTGGATCTTTGTGATATCAGTTGTTTGATTTTGAAAATATTATTAGAGGTGTGAAATACCATATCAAATTAGAAAAGGGACATTTCAATAAACCCATACTTTTCTAGTTGCATCATAAATAAATGTAACATAATAATGAGAGCCACCAAGGGAAGATACCTGAGTTGGTCCCCATACATCTGTATGGACAAGCTCTAATTTCTCACTTTTATTTTACTTCCCATTCTTCACAAAACTCACTCTCTTTTGTTTTCCATACACACAACTTTCATAGAAATTCATAATAACACATTTTAGACCTGGTAAAATTTTCTTTGAATGAAATACTTTCATACCTTTCTCACTCATGTGCCCAAGTTTGTTGTGCCACAACGCTATATCAAAATCTATAGCAGCTATTTTTTCTCCCTTCTCAATTGTAGTAATTGTTCTTGAACATTCATTTTTCTCTAAAACAATTAAAGTAGAAGGAACAATGTGACCTATACAAATATATAAGCTGGTTTCTTTCACACATTTTGGTACTACAAGAGAACCTTTTGAAACCTTTCAATTTTTATCATTAAAAGTAACTACACAACCCTCATCACCAAGTTTCCCTACTGAAATTAAATTCCTACTTAGCCTTGGAACATGTCTTACCTTATGTAGTAGCTAATGATTCTCATTTTGCAACTTAATCTTAACTTTTCCCTTTCCAATAATCTGACAGGGTTCATTATCCCCCAAATAAATGAGCCCAATATCCCCTTGGACATAATTAATAAAATAACCTCTATGAGGTGTAGCATGAAATGAAGCACCAGAATCTAAAACCCATGAATCATCAACACTTTCTAAAGACAGAAGCAAAGCATCCTTTTTAGGTTTGGTACTTACCACATTTGCCTCCTTCTCTCCATCTTGCTTTTCTCCTTCATTTTTTTTTGAGTCCAGTAATATTTCCTTTTATGCCCTAATTTCCCATAGTACCAGTAGTCATTTGGTCCTCTCAATTGAGACCTTCTCCCTTTTGACTTTTCTCTTGATTTCCCATGATTTCTAGAATTATTTTCTCTTTCAGTTATTCTACCTTTGCTTTGTGCATTCAAAGAACTTCCTGATGTAGATCCACCTAAGGATTTCCTACGAGTTTTTTTACTCAAAATAACACCAATCACATCATCAAATTTTAAGGTACTAGATCCATGAACAAAATTACTCACAACCATTACCAAGCCATTCCAGCTTTCAGGCAAAGAACACAAAATCAAGAGAGCCCTAATTTTCTCATCAAAATTAATACCCATAGAAGATAACTAACTAGTAATAGTATTAAACTCATTTTAAATAATCTGCAATAGATCCACCTTCTTCCATTTTCATATTAAATACATATCTTCCTCATATCTTTATCACCGTGTGTCATGGGATCAAATGACCTATTCTATTAGCTCTAGGCGCCTAGGTAAACCCTAGCCCCAAGCTCCTCCTATCTTGTTAAGCACTTGAACCTTCTTGGGTAGGCTTAACTAAATCATCCCTAAGAGTCAATAAATGCCATAGGGTAGTGATATTTGATGGAGCATATCTCGAAGCTAGTGTAAGGTGTGGATGTGATTCTAGATGCTATAGGACCATGTTGCAGAGGCCTACAACCTCTCTCACTTTTTGGGGATCTTATTGCATTTTGATTTTGCGACCCCATCTTGGGTGAAGCTAAAACTTGTAATGTTGGTCAATACACAGTTGCCAACTATTGAATCTCCCTCACCACTCCTCGTGGGATTGAACTATCTATTCCATTAGCTCTAAGTGGCTTGGTAAACTCTAGCCCCAAATTTCTCCCATCCTATTGAGTGCTTGAACATTCTCAAGCATGTCGAAACCAAATCTTCCCTAAGAGTCACTAAATGCTATAGGACAGTAATATTTCATGGGGCATATCTTAGAGCTTGTGCAAGGTATGGATGTGATTCTATATGGTATAAGACCATGTTGTAAAGACCTATAATAACCTCTGTCTCTTTTTGGAGATCTTATTCTTTTTTTATTTTGTGACCCCATTTAAGGTGATGTTGAAACTTGTAGTATTGGCTAGTACAAAGTTTCCAACTATGAAATCTCCCTCACCATTACTCATGGGATCAAACTGTTAGTTTTTGGTGACTAAATAGGAAAGTATTGTACATACTTCATAAATTCTTTAGGAAAAATAAATTTGGGCCCTATTTTATCAAGATTTTGGGCTAACATGTAATTATTAATTATAACCCTAAAGTAGTAAAAATACTTGTATAAAAGGGCTTAGGGTTAGGGATTGTTTCATAAGGTGATGCAAAAATTGGTTCTTGTAGTAGTATTGAGTTGTAAGGGATTACAGATTTTGATTAGGTTGTAATCATTGAATCATAAAAATATCAGACTTTTTGTTTGGTGCACATAGTCCAGGGATTGGGTTAACCATGTTAAATCTTGGTGTCTTGTGGTCTTTTCTATATGATTTATTATTTTTTGATATTGGTTATATTTGCATCTAATTGTTATTTCTGTCTGTGGTTTAATCCTAACATGAACTATTTGTTCTGTTAGCCCTAGTTGGCCAGGTAAACTCTAGCCCCAAGCTCCTCCCAACCTATTGAGTACTAAACATTCTCCGGCATGTCAAATTGAATTGTCCCTAAGAGTTACTAAATGCCATAAGGCAGTGATATTTGATGGGAAATATTTCAGAGCTCATGTGAGGTATGGGTATGATTCTAGGTGCCATAGGACTTTATTACAAATACATACAATAATCTCTCTCTCTTTTTGGAGATCTTATTCCATTTTGATTTTGTGACCCCATCTTGGGTGATGCTGAAACTTGTAGTGTTGGCTAGTACAAAGTTACCAACTACCAAATCTCCCTCACCATTCCTCATAGGATCAAACTATCTATTCTATTAGCTATGGGTGGCCAAGTAAACCCTAGCCCCAAGCTCCTCCCATTCTATTGAGTGATTGAATGTTCTTAGGCATGCCGAACTGAATCATCCCTAAGAGTCACTAAATATCATAGGACAAAAATCTTTGACAAGATGTATCTCAGAGCATGTGCGAGGTATGGATGTGATTCTAGGTGCTATAGGACCTTGTTGCTAGACCTACAATAACCTCTCTCTCTCTCTCTCTCTCTCTCTCTCTTTTCAGAGATCTTATCCTATTTTGATTTTGTGACCTGATCTCGGGTGATGTTGAAACTTGTAGTGTTGGCTAGTACAAAGTTGCCAACTTTTGAATCTCCCTCACCATTCCTCATGGGATGAACTATCTATTCTATTAGCTCTAGGTGGCTAGTTAAACCCTAGCCCCAAGCTCCTCCCATCTCATTGAGTGCTCGAACATTCTTGGGCACACCAAACTAAATCATCCCTAAGAATCACTAAATGCCATAGGGAAGCGATATTTGATAGGGCATATCTCAGAGCTCGTGCAAGGTATGGATTTTATTCTAATGATATAGGACCATGTTTTAGGTACCTAAAATAACCTCTCTCTCTTTTTGGAGATCTTATTCTATTTTGATTTTGCAACCCCATCTTGGGTGATGCTAAAACTTGTATTATTGGCCCCAGTACAAAGTTGCTAACTATTGAATGTCCCTCACCATTCCTCATGGGATCAAAATGTGTATTTTGTTAGCTCCAAGTGGCTGGGTAAACTATAGCCCAAGCTCCTCCCATCCCATTGAGCACTCGAACATTCTCAGACACAATGAACTAAATTGTCCCTAAGAGTCACTAAATGCCATAGGGAAGCAATATTTGATAGGGCATATCCTAGAGCTTGTGTGAGCTATGGATGTGATTCTAGATGCTATAGGACTATGTTGTAGAGGCCTTCAATAACCTTTATCACTTTTTGGAGATCTTATTCAATTTTGATTTTGTGACCCCATCTTGGATGATGTTGAAACTTGTAGTGTTGGCCAGTACAAAGTTGCCAACTATCGTATCTCTCTCATATTTTATCATGGGCTCAAACTATCTATTCCATTAGCTTTGGGTGGCTAGGTAAACCCTAGCCTCAATCTCCTCCTATCTCATTGAGCACTCAAACATTATTGGGCACATCGAACCAAATCATCCCCAAAGAGTCACTAAATGCCATAGACCAATGATATTTGATGAGGCATATCTCAGAGCTCATGCAAGGTATGGATGCAATTCTAGGTGCTATAGGATCATATTATAGAGATATATAATAACCTCTCTCTCTTTTTGGAGATCTTATTCTATTTTTATTTTGTGACCCCATCTCAAGTGGTACTGAAACTTGTAGTGGTGGCCACTACAAAGTTGCCAATTGTCAAATCTCTCTCATCTTTTGTCATGAGATCAAACTGTCTATTCTATTAGCTATAGGTGGCTAGGTAAACAATAGCCCTAAGCTCCTCCCATCTTGTTGAGTGCTTGAACATTGTTGGACATGCCAAACCGAATCATCCCTAAGAGTCACTAAATGCCATAGGGCAACAATCTTTGATGGTGGCAACTAGATATGTTATCTCATCCAATGATGGAGACTCATGATAGAAGGTAAAGGGTTGATCATACATCTCATTTTGAATATGTTATTTTTTTATGGTAATATGGTAATCCTTGTTTGTAAGGTCAAGGAACTTGAGGTCGCCTATAAACCCAAGGTGCCTTAGTCCTAACAATTTTTTGTTTTTTTTTGTTGTTTTTGTTAATAAGTTGACTCAATAAGTGTTTTGAGAGTCATTACACCTTATATAGGTTCTAGATTTTACCAAAATTGACTTGGTAAGTTCTAGGAAGAGTTAGTGCAAAAATTGCATTTTGCAATAAAAGTTGTTGAGAACTTTTTGGAAATTTTAGCAATTTTTGTGAAAACATTGAAATTAACCTTGTAAAAAATCAAACCAACTAGTAATTGGTGTGAATGGATGTAAAATGATTAAAATACCACCTATGAATTTAGAGAAGGCATAAGGTGTTGGTGATTATTAAAAAAAATTATATGTCAAGGAATCATTGATGATGTTAAACTTGTATATAGGATCATTGAGTTATTGTCAAATATCATTACTTCCTATTTAGAATAGAAAACTCATACTTAGTCAGAATGAAACACCAGTTTAGTTGCATGTTATCACTGAATGGAGTTAGTAGAAGATGTTAATGATCTTCTTGATTTTCTTAATAGCCATTTCATGGGTTTGAAACATAATCACTTCCCTTTGTGAAGAGTTGTCCGAAGATCAGCAAATTACAAGTTGTTGCAAAGAAAATACAGTCGTAGGATGTTGGAAGATTATTTTCACTCATAGGATGTTGAAGAATCTCTTGGAAGGATGGAATAGATGATAGACTAAAGTTTGTGAGATGGTTATTAGGTTTTCCTTGAAGTGTCTAAGGTTTTATTTTGAAGCAAGAAGTTGATTATGATCCATTTCTCAAATTTGCTCATTTTTCCCTTATTGTTTCCCAAGTCTTGAATAGGGAAAGTGATCAAGTAGTTTTGTGAAGTTGGGTTGAAGTTTGTTCAATGTTGTAATGAAGTTGGAAAGAGTCTTTGAAGAGACTTAGGTAGGTGGGAAAGGTAGTTTTTCTTAAAAGTGTTCTTGCTGGAAATCTACTAGCTTTGGTCTGAGCAGTCTACATCATTTTGGATGCAAATTACATTAAAATGAAATACATGTTCAATGTACTTAAAACGTAAACAATAAAAAAAAGATATATACTATGATAACCAATAATGTCATACATGAAAAAACATATAATATTTTATGATATCCAATAATGTCATACATGAATGAACATATAATATATTATGATAACCAATAATGTAATACAAGAAGAAACATATAATATATTATGATAACCAATAATGTCATACATTAACAAACATATAATATATATGATTACCAATAATGTCATACTTGAACAAACATATCATATATTAACCAATAATGTCATATGTCTAATAATGTCATGCAGCAAATATAAGTCATACATCAAATATAAAATGTCATATATATATCAAATGAATATTGAATATGTCCACTAATGTCTGAGCATGTGTGCCTATCAACTATATCTTCTCCTTCCCATGAGGGGAAGGAAACAAATCGCTAGAGGTCTTCAGTCATCGTGTGGAGGGAGATAATAGGGATAACGGGGTATTCCTCATACACGTGCTTGTCCTCTTGTTTAGGCTCTTCTCTAACTTGAGCTAATACAAAAAAAGTTGATATGAATAAAAAATTATTATACATTGAAATCAAATAAATGTACACACAAAATTAATTATTTTCTTACTGCAATCAAATAGTCACTCTGTACGTCAACCTCAAAGGCTCGTAGATGATCAGGTGTAATAAGGCCCTACAAAAATTCAATCAATATAATCACTTATAAATAACATTTGAAATTTCAATACTAACTATTATAAATAACAACTAAAACCAAGAAAATTCTTTCATACCTCGGTCGATGGCTCTAAAATAGCCATCACTGTAGCAACTCCATGATCGATGGACTGGCGAAGATGAGGAGGAATCTAATGTCAACAACTGCATGTCATATAATACAATTTACATGTAACATGAAACAAATATAATCAAATGAATTAAATTAACATGAAACAAATATACCTCTACAAAGCTCGTATCATGCCTAGGCTCAGAGTCCCTTGTGAATGTTGATGGTCTAGTAGAGAACTGATGCACATGCATAATTTTTTATTGTCAATCCTTCATATGATTACTTAATAAATATATGTATTAATTTAAATAATTAAATTGATACATACCTCTGAACTCATCGACATGACAAAAAATGGGGCTAGGGAATCTATAAAAGGGTCAACAACACTCTTACCGTAAATTTTGAACAATGTCAATAAACGCTAATTTAATTAGTCATTCACTATACATATGAAATGTGATCAAATTAGTTTATTATAGTTGTAATTTACCTATGTGTCAATGCCAAATGTGTCACTTAGGAACTCATCAGTGACTAGCCCATCATCCATACCATCTCTAGCATGACTGTCAAATGTGCATAAGGATCCACATGATGTGCACATGTGATCGTGATGCATAGAAGGCTCCTCGTCAACTAATGAACTAGTGCAATGAATGAGGATTTATGTCAAAGCATTGATAGTCCCTAGAGTGCTAGTCACTACATGTTCCTTCACAACTGAAGGAATAATCACATGTTCACCATGTGGCTTGACAACAGGTGTCCTAACTACATTAGGGTCATGACGTGCCCCTAGCCTCTCAAATGATGACCCCCAATCTCTACCCTAAGATTCTAATATATCAAAATAATTGGGGATCTCCCTAAGGAAAAATTCACAATACAATTTCTTTAAGAAATACATTGGAAACTCATGATTATTGTAGCCAAGGGCATCAAAGAAAATCCACCTACTAGTGTTTGAAAATGTTACCGGTTTCCAATTACCCTAATGAGAATAAAACACATCTAGGGGCAGCTAACTCCCATTTTTGACATATCCTTTCAAACACTGGGCCAACTAGAAGGCTTGACCCTTCTTCTACTTCAGGCTCTGCAAAACCTAGGTGGGTGGACCTCAGATTCAAATAATATGGTACCAATGCAAAAACATATTACTGAATCTAACAAAGAAGATAACAACCCCTTATATATCCTAATAACTCATGTAATGACATAGATCTATAATAGCAAATTGCAAATCTAGAAAATTCATAAGCTAAGTGAGGGTTAGACTATTCTAGCTCTTCAACATAAAATGTAAAGATGATTTGAATTTTGATTTGATTTTATGTGGATGGGGAAAACGAATGAAAACTAGGTATGAACAAAAAACTTATGATCCTATAATAGACTAGTTCATCATCCATTGGGCAATTCACGAATCTCCCTCATGCATTTTGGATATCTAGAACACATATTTTATGCCAAGACTCCAAATCTATCCATTTACCTTCTAAATTGGATATCAATGTTCAATCTAAATCTCATTCTTACCTAATATCCTCATCAATAAACTTACAACCCTATTGATTTATCTTAAGCATTTACATAATTCATTGAATTACAAGCAACAATGAAGCAACATATAGCCTTAAGGGACTGCAACTATGATCTAGGCTCTTTGTTCAAAGATCATAAAACATCACAGCTCACTAAGAAAGGAGACAATATTTAAACTGAAACTCAACATTTGTTGTTCCTTGTATTGATTTCCTTGAAATAATACATTAAAATGCATGAAATTAACTCATAAAGAACCTAATAAACCAAGCTATACAATGAAAAAATGTTGTCACACAAGAGAGAAAATGGCAAGAATGAGAAACTGATGGGATGGGAAAGGGGTATCATAGCCAAAGAAAAGCTTCATGGTCTTGAACTAGCACAACCCAAATCTTCCATCTAGACTTCATCAATTGCATGGCCAATTCTATTAACTGTCTTCATTCGAGAGAAACTTTCCAATATTTTTCAACCCTTACAATGGATGAAAGAAAGAAAGATATAGACCAAGATGAATTACCAAATCTAATCTATGCTTGACATGTGTCCGCTTGAAAATCATCTTCTGCTGTTGAAAACCTCTTTCATCTTTCTACCATTTTGATTTGATTTTGTTTTCATCATTATTTTGTAACAAACTTTTAAATATCTCTGTTGAATGATAAAACCCTCTATGCAACCATAAAATCTGAACTGAATTCAGTTGCAAGTTAGGAATATGGGAGAAAACCTCGTATAGCTCAAACACACTACTTCCTGTGTAAAAAAAAAACTCCAAAATTAAAAAATTTGTCTTCTCCCAATTCTAGTGATATATAACATCACTATATTTACATATCGGGAACCCCCTAAAAGTTTGTTTGAAAAAAAATTCCTTCTTACAAGGTTTAGGTCTGCAACTCAAAATTTAAACATTTCAAAAATTTAAAATAGTCTAAAGTCTAAACTTTAGAATAAAAGGCCCTTTTAAATTTAAAATTTGAACGTGCACCCAATTTGAAAAAACATTTTTAAATGAAAATTTTAAAATTATTTTATATTTCCCTTATGTCTCCATCCTGGTCAACTAGGCTTTGACTAGCTACCTCATGTCACTTCCTGATTAGTCGACGCCTACCAGCAAATGCCATGTGTCATGATCTGATTGGCCTACCTGTTGCATTTGCCATGTAACCATCTGCCCCAAGCCCATTGCCATGTGACACTCTCCCACAATCCTACATTTGTTAACAATCAAGCACTTCCATTTTGTGGGCTTGCGCTGTCTGTTGATCTAGGCCATGTGTCATGATCTAGGTGCATCTAGTTTGAACTTGCTCTGGAGTACCACCTCACTACCAGCTAGGACCCACTGCCATGTGGCATTAACCTGCATGCCTACATTATCCAACTAGTGCACATCTCCATTTTGTAAGCATGTGCCAGCCCTCTGATCTTGACATGTGTCATCATCTAGTGTCATGCCACCACATTAGTACACTCCCTCTTTTGTTTAAACTTTGTGATAGCATCGTCTCTAGCTAGCAACCTCCTAGGCTCAAAATTCAAAGTTTGTTAACTGACCACAGGCCCCACTCTCTAGCTGGCGACCTTCCAAAGGCCAACATCTTTAAGTCACAATGCATTGTGTGTATGATAGCACTTAAAAAGCTAGAACTTTTCCCACATAAAAAATGTGGGATAAAAGCCTTTGAAGTCTTCCCACATCCTATGCTTTTCCTTCAATGGTGTGGCTTTCTCAAGACATGGTGGCTCTCTTTTGTGTTGTGTTGATGCAATTGAGTCTCCCACTCATTGCAAGAACCTACATGTATCTTCATTTTTGTTATGGAACCTATCACTTGGCATGGACTATTAGCTACAGCCATAGATTCATTGAAAAAAATGCCTCCCCTTCCTGCAAAGGTGGCTCCAATGGCGTTGGCTCTACCTTTTCATTCTTTGATACTGATTTCCACTCTTTGATGGCATTGAAAGAACTATTTCAGCTAACACACTTGTATCATGTGTGGTCACACATGGTTTCCTTTTCTTTTTAATTTATTATCAAGAATTAGCAAAGCATTGGGAAAAGCTCCAAGAATGGGCAAGAACAAGCCTCCAAATGAATAGGCCTCCAATCTTCCTTGCACAACCTTCTTGAGATGGATTTCTTTCTTTTAGATTGTGCCTCACATTAAAAATGTCTCATCTTTTAGCATGGAGCCTCCATTCCTCTGCTGTGCATTCACATATTTTAGCATATATCTGTGCATAATCCAAACAACAATAAGAATGGGTATAAAACTTCATCTTTTCTTCCCCTTCTTTTCATTTTGTTGACCATCTACTACAGTCACTATAGCAGCATTGAAAAAAATTTACTCCCTTTGTAGATGTCACAGATTGCAACTCCATAGTTGCCCTCTGCTTAGCTGCTCCTCTTTATTTAGAATTTCATGGGGTCTTTCTCCAATTCTTATGTGTGGGATAGCCTCATTTCTTTTCACATTATCTTTATTTTGAATCAAAGGCTCCCCATATACGCAACTCGCTATACTTGGATTTTTTTTTGTCCACTTTGTAGTTCTTGTTTAACTCAAAATCATCTATAAAAGAATTGTCATAATCAAAACATTCCATAGCGCTATCATTGCCACCTTCATAACCCTTGTCTTTCATTTCCCAACATCTCTATTTGAGATCCCATCATTTAATGTGAGCTCTTCTAGGTCTGTGATTTCTTTTAACTTGATGCTGCAGGTGATCTATCCTCTTTGTGTGGACTTCCCTCTCATATGCTACGACTTCTTCTACAAACTTTTCCTTTTACAAATATGCCCACACTTGTGGCAGTTGGAATACCCTTTAATGTGGGCAGCTTTGTGTTTGCCTTGACTACATTTTTTTTTATACGTAGGGTCTACATGTTTTTCTCCCATGCCATTACCTCAAGATATTTCCTCTAACATCTCTTGCCTCTATGCAAATTCTCCAAATCTAATCCCGACATCATGACATAAACTCATATCACTTCCTCATATTCCAAGCTTGTCAAGTTTTTTGAGCAGTGCTGAAAGTTCCTCTTTAAAATATGGATTCCCTTTTTTAATCCACCCCCTACTCTTCCCACATGTGTTATTTGACTCCTGCCATGCATTCATTAAATAAAATTTTCCATCTTCACTTTCAGAAACCTTTCATATCTAATTATATATGTGTAATATAGAAGACATTGATCACAACTGCCTACATGTTAAACAAATCATGTCAAAGTGTTTAACCCAAAAATACAACTCCATCGATTGGTCTATTATGTGAGTACTCCCTCATATAGATTATAAATGTATCACCAATTTTAAAATGTTTATACCCATGAGCATTATAAATCATCAAATTAAAAAAATTTGCAAGACATTTAACTATAAAAGGATGTTTCCAAGTTTCCCTTTATACCCCATGAGAACTCTCAAATATAATCCTTGTATAGTCTCTATTTATTCAGCCTTACACTTGCAAGCTTTTTCCTTAACTCTGTGAAATTAGTTTGATGGGAATAGTTGGGCCCCAAAGTGGGTCTGGCTAAAAAAAATTCAGTTCCAAAAAAATGAATTGCAAAACTAATTTGAAACAAATTCAACCATTGAAAAATAATTTGAAACTCATTTTACATATTTTTGCAATCTATGATTTTCTGCTAACAGGGCCTATTGGCTAGCTTTAAAAACTGACCCAAACATCTGACCGGGCTCTGAGATCAACAATACTAATTCTCTACTCTGCATTCTTACACTATGCAAAATCTTGTCTTATGAAAATTTTGGGGTCAAAAGATATTGACCATCAAGGTTGACCTCTCAAAACTACCTACAAGAAAACATGTTAGAAAACAATAAATTGTGTTCGGATTTGGCTTTGAAAATTGGGTAAATGGACATTTGGGGGCATGAAAACTAGGGTGTTGGTTCATTGTCATGAGGAGAGTATAAATATATGATTTGGGCTCATGAAGAATAATAGGGCATGAATTTCAAGTGCTCAAAGTGGGCTACTCAAAATTGCAGACTAGGAACACTGATAGAAAAATAATTTTTGCAAATGGAATTGACTTAGAAAAGTGTGCAGATGGATTCATCAAGGCTTGAAAACTGGCACACTTGAAGTATTTTTGGAGTACAGCACAATGCTATAATCCATTCAATCTTACCAATCACAAGATCAAAGATATAACATCACGAATAGGGGTTCTAACAAATTTGCAAATGCTGACACCAGTAAAAAGCTAGAAATTACATTTGGAATCGCATTTGAAAACTGATGAAATGGATTTGTCATAAGGTCACAATTGAAACATAACATGTCTTTGACCTCTAAAATGTAATGCAATAGGAATTTTCTCATTTTTCTGAACTGGGTCAAAATTATAGCAAGTCAAATAGGGCCTCCTAGAATTTAGAATAAATTGCATCAGCATGACATTGATAAACAACCAACTTTGAGGGATTCAAAACCTACTCAAATAGACTCAAAATGACTCAAAATCTGAAACATAGGTTCTTAGGGACACTAGACACTCCCAAAGTGGCGAGTCATGAAACATTTTTGGGTGCGAGATATTCAATGACAAACACAGCCTCCTATCACTATTTGACACTTAAACAAAAATGTAGAAATGAAGATTGCTCAAAACGGGACTTCACAAAATGACTCAAAATGGAAGTTTAACTTCATGGAACACATAGATACACTAAATCAAAGGTGTTAGAAACATTAAACACCTCATGGGGCTCAAAGGTACAGTTGGGTACATATGCATTTAAAAGCGCTTAAACAGCTTAATTTTCTCAATGGTGCTCAAAATCAGGGCTACAATTTTGAGCACCAACACCACCATCTATCCCAAAAGTTATTTCTAATACCATCATGTATACACCAATGGATGGGGTACCTTTTAGTTGTATGTTTAATAGTATTTTGTTCTCCAAGCTTTTTAAACAATGCACAAATGCTACCTTTTTCTATTTCCTCTTTTTAACATCTTGATATGATAATTTGTTTGCATAATATCTTCTTTGTTCATCCCTCTTAACATGCCAAATATTCAACTGACCACTAATAGAAGCTACATGGGTCATAATGAACTCAACGGAGGATGACAATTGTGCTCTCATCAAATTGGTTTCTCCACAAGCTTTCAACCTACCAATGGGTGCTTCTAATTCATTTTTCTCTCTTTCTATTTCATTCATTATGTTGTCTTGGGTGCTAGGAGGAGGTCTTCCAATCAGTGGAGGTTGTAGAATTTTTTCCTCTTCTTGTGGAGAGTTTTGATTTTCATCTTATGGAGGGTTTTGATTTGGATCTTGTGGAGGGTTTTCATTTTGATTTTTTTGATCTGACTAGGGATTTTGTGTTTCATTATTAATATTTCCTAATAAGAAACCAATTGCAATCTAAATAAATAAACAAATTTAAAGAAAAACTGAAAAAATCTACAAAACAATGTAAAAACTTACAAGACAATGCAAAAACATATAAAACAATGCAAAAACAAGAGTAGAATACATACTACGTGATCCCAATCTTGATCTTCAATGACAAGGAGGTATTTTGAGGAGGTGAGCGAGAAAATTCTTCAACTTTTGCAACTCGTGTGTGCATTGTTAAGGAGGAAGAATGTAAAAACAAAAAACAATAAAATGGGTTGTGGGTTTGCAGCCCATATATAAAAAATTATGTATTCACAAAGCATGTACGTGCTATAGGGTGTATGCGCTACAGCATGCACATGCTTTGGCTTGGGCTCCACAAGCCTGTGCTTTAGCTTGGGCTCCAGAAGCCTTAAACTTGTGGAGCCCAAGCCAAAGTGTGTGTGCACTATAGTGTGTATGCCCTATAGCATGTCAACGCTTTGTGAATTAAAAAAAAAGACCTTTGTGTGTCATGTTTTTGGCACCACAACTTGGTGCACTTACCCTTATTGTCAACCTCCAACCAATGGAGGCAAGCTTTGATTTGGGTCCCTCTAGTGACATAATCATCTGCAACCTATTTGTTATGGTGAAGTTTGGCAAGTTGAATTTGTAAATCAACATCAAAAGGATTAAGGGTGAGAGCCTCAAAAGCTTTTTTGAGTGTACTGGTAGTTGATTGATTAGACCATCTTATGAAAACTACCAACTGCTGCCCATAAATGTGTAGAAAGTGAAGGGTTGTGGTAATGGCATCATTCCACCACTATTCCACCCTATCTAGGAATGCAGACATAGCTCCAAATTCTAGACAAATAGGATATGAGCAATAGAGGAAGCATGCATCAACACAAGCGTGTTGAGGAAAAATTGTGACCTAACAACTCTCTTGACAACTGTCTGCCATGAAATGGAAAAATAAATGGGATAGTGGTCAGATAACATCACATCTAACAAGGGAATGATAGGTAAATCTCGATCCTTAGAAGAGGAGAAAAATATTGTGCAGTAACCATGGCACGATCAAGATGTTTTAAAATGTAGTTAGAGCCAGCTCGAAAGTTGGACCAAGTATGCCAAACGCCACTATGTTGGCAATGGTTAGTATTGGGATAGAAAAAGGCCCAATTTATTACACATGTAGTACCAAGCTTCCCTTTCCCTAGTTGTCTAGTGAAAAAGAAAAATGTCATCTTTGTTAGAGGCCAACTCTACCATATTGAAGTCACCACACATAACCCAAGTAGTTGGAGGCAAGTTGTCAGCCAACCAGCCCCACAATTGAGATCTTTCCATAGCATCATTGGGAGCATAAACATTAATGACTCCAAAAGAATGATTGCTAATGGAAAGTAAAAACCAAATGATTATGTGCATGGGGTCAGAACCATGCAAAACAATAGCAGAATGAAGATGAGGTGACAAGAGAGTAACTACAATACCTTTGCTAGCATCGTGTTGAGAGAAAAACATAATGCCATTTGGCCAAATGATGCAACATGCAGATGAAAGCATGAAACCAAAGATCTTAACCTCTTGCATATTGAGAAAATCTAAATTTCCAAGTCTATGACGGGTATCCATAACATATTATTTTCTGGAGAGGTCTATAAGACCTCGCACATTCCATGATAAAAAAATTCATGAAAAATATTCCATATCTTCCTCATCCTCAAGTGAGGAGTAACTATTCTACAAGAAATTTGAAACTGGGTTAAAGCCAAAAGGAAAATCCTCTGGACTGATGGCCCAACATTTCTCCTCTGGTTTCTCAGCACGTTCGAGAGGATTGCAAGAATGTCACACATTCTAAGTCACTATGGAAGAAGAAGCAAGAGGGTTGCAAATCACAACTGAGATGTTAGCCTTGGCAGATACCTTAATCCCCTATGATCCAAGGTTTGAAACTTGTGAAACACCAAGGTTTGGTTTTGAAAAAACTGCTTGAATCCCTAAACTAGTCAGGGTTTACGCTCCTATTGAGATAGGAGGAACCAAAATAACAACTGCATATGACTGTTTAGGATCCAAGGGAGCCTTGACCTTGTTCCCAATATTAGCTCATTCTTCTTTTCTTCCTTATGCTAGTTTGGCAAGTACCTCTTTAGGTGGGGGTTTAACCCTAGGCATAGCCAAATGGAAATCCCTAATCTTGTGCTCTGCTAACTAGTACTTGTAGAAAGTGTTAGGTAGGTTCAAATAAATCACCTTTTGAGAGAAGGTTTGAGAACTAATCTATATTTCCACAGAGTCCTTAAGATCCTTAGAAAGATTAACCTAAACGCAAATGCATTTCTAAGGGTGAGCATTGAAAATTTTTCATGTTCCTTTGTGATAACTTTGCCAAGAGTATTGGCAATGGACTCAATAAAATTCCAACATGATAAGGGTAAACCTAGGAACTCTACCCACATAGGAACCCTAAGCTTTTTTTCATCATAGACAGTGAAGTCTCTCGACCATCTTTAAAACACAAGTAGGGAAGAACACACAAACCAAGGACCATTGCTAAAAACTACATCTACCTATGATGGGTTGGTAAACCAAAAAAAAACCTTTGGTAAGGTTTTTCACAATGTCAAGGTGGACTCCATTAGGAGTCCATCTCTTGTTAACCCATTCTTAGAGCATAGATTCAAGAGGATTCCTACCCCCAAAATACCCTATTAAGATATGTTGTTCTAACAAATCACAAGCAACATCAAATTATTACAAAGGAAGGATGATATTAGGATTACCTTGTGAAAAACCTTCGGGATGAATTTGCGAAGACATTTGTTCAATGGAGACACCATGGCTTTCCAAAGCAGCAACATGAACACCAGTATCAACAACTAGGTCACCACTGGCTAGGGCCATTATAAACTAGGCTAAAAAATCCCACAATAAATGTAGTTTTATAGGTGGAAATAATAGAAGGGAAGCTCAGATAGAGAGTCATATGCAAGAACAGTCAAAGATCACATGAAACCCTAGCAGAGTGAAAAAAAAACATTTTGGGAATTTGGGTTGAGGATCAAACATGGAATTTGATTGATGTCTTTTTAAGAAGAGAGCTTTAAATCATAAGCTCCTACCAATATTTCACCCACTTCTATTAATTTATATTTCTCAACCTTTTATAGAATGTCTCCCACGGTTACCAAACAATCTTTCCTCGGGATCGGCAGTGGAAGTTGAACAAAAGTTGAACAAATGAGAATAATAAAGTTTTCATGGATTTATTTATGTAAATTAGTAATATTTATTCAAATCTAAAAGATTCAACTTACAACTTTCTATATTAAGAATTGTAGGTTTACATCAAAGTTGGATTGCTCACATTGATCACCAACTACTACTAGTAATGCCATATCTCGGCAAAGAAATTAATATAAAAAATATCCAATTAGTTTGAAACTTTATGATATAAAAAATAACTAGCATGGATGAACAAGAAAGAAATGGAAAAAAAATATTGTTCATTAAAAAATGAAAGAAACCATGACCAAAAGTGTCACAGTAACATTAGCAAAAAAAACAATACCTGTTAGAAATGATCTAACTCATTTCTTGTCTACTCTTTCCCTATAGAACACAATTTCTTAGAATGGTTTAAAACCATACAAAATATCTTAAATTCATTTCATTCATAACTATAAATAGAAATAGATTTTAATGCATACGAATCATGACACATAGGTCAAAGTTGAAACACAATGATTGAATGCCATAGAGCTAAAAAGAGTACCAAAATGTACATCACAATCCATGTAAACAAAGTAGAATAAGAGACGGTTATGTTCTTTCTATTATCCCTAATGGTTTTCTATAATATGATTCTCAAATATCCATTAATAGAATTTATTAAAATTACTTATATTACAAATAGAATTTATTAGAATGAAATCATAACCAATATTGATTCGTGAAATTGATTGAAGCACTATATTATTTTTTGAAAGATATGAACTGATAAAATAAAATGCTGCCTAAAAAATGGCAATAGAATAAAATATTAAAATCTAAATTAATGTGAGAAATTTTAGAAATTTGTAATATTATTTTTTGTTATAATTCAATTACTTCAAAATTTTATTTTACAGATGAGATCGATAAGTACTCAACCTAATATCAACAATAGAATAATTATAGTCTACCACTTCATTATTATTTGACCAAAATCACACCATGGAAGAAAACTAAAATTAAATTTTAGTTTCTTTGGTGGAATAATTTGATTCTGATGGAATGATTATAATAGCAACATAGATTGTAAACAAGAGCATAAATGATCAGCAAAATAGAGTTAAAACAGAGCACCACTAGAATAGAGCAAAGATATAAGAAATAGAGATATGACAGAGAAACAAAAACAACAGCTTTATTACATAAACACTATGACCTTTGTTACATACAACTTTAGCAGATACATTCATATTTATAGGTTCTATAGAGCTTTCTAGAAATTTGATATGAAGAAGCTTAAGGTGGAGAAAAAGACTTCTAGAGTTTTCTCAAATGGATAATTCTCGATATTGCAATAAATGTCTAGCTACTACACCATAAAATAAACATTATTCTAACACCTCCCACCCATAATGTTTATTTGGAGAGAGTAGAAACATCTTTGAGTTGCAATAGATCTCTAAATTTCATAAATTTGGCTATGGATAATGCATTTGTAAATACATCAACAACTTGATCTTTTGTTCCACAAAATTGTAGCTCCACCTCTTGACTTTCAACTAAATCTCACACAAATGATGATGCACTTCTATATGTTTGGACCTTGCATGATATATTGTATTTTTTGCTAGCTTGATAGCACTTTGATTGCCACAAAATATTATTTTTGGAGAGTCTTGTGGATGATGCAATTCTTCAAGTAAGGTCCTAAGCCACAATGCTTCTTGAGATGCCTTTGATGAACCAATATATTCAGCTTCTATAAATTATAGTGACACTTTTGATTACTTCTTGCTACTCCATGAGATTGGTCCTGATTCAAGATGGAAGATATATCCTGAAATTGATTTTCTATCATCAATGTCACCTGCATAATTAGAATCTATATATCCAACTAAAGTAGGCTCTATCTATATTTTATGCCAATCTAGTAAGTATCCTTAATGTATCTTAATATTATTTTAGCCACTTTCCAATGTTCAATGTGTGGATCTTCCATGTACATAGATACAATACCAACCACGTATGCTATATCTAGTCTAGTTATAGTAAGATACAAAAGATTTCCAACAAGTTGCCTATACAATTTTCCATCCACCTTCTTTTGAGTAGAGTTAGTAATTAACTTCAATCCTAATTCACATGGTGTATTACATGGTTTACAATCACTCATATTAAATTTCTTTAGCACATCAAGAGCATATTTAGTTTGAGAAAGCATGCTCCTTCCTTCTCCTTTCCATT
Source organism: Cupressus sempervirens (assembly GCA_028749045.1). Lineage (NCBI taxonomy): Eukaryota > Viridiplantae > Streptophyta > Pinopsida > Cupressales > Cupressaceae > Cupressus > Cupressus sempervirens. The sequence continues at coordinate 882,104,943 of CM053783.1, forward strand.
CTTGTATGCCAAAAAAGTAGTGCATTAGTCCTAAATCAGTTATTTCAAAAACTTGTTTGAATTGATCTTTAGTAATCTCAATAGCATGTGTCTGATCTCCTATAATAATCAAGTCATCCACATACAATACAATGATAACAACTTTATCATCACTATATTTTACATACACATTTGGATCAACTTTACTTCTTTTAAATTCGACATCTAGAAAGTAGTTATTTGTTTTTGAGTACCATACCCTTGGTGCTTGCTTAAGACCATAGCATGATTTTCTTAATCTACACACCAAATTTTCTTCACCATATTTAATAAATCTTGGTGGTTGTTGCATGTAAATTTATTCTTTTAAGTTAGCATGTAAAAATGCACTTTTCACATCCATTTGAAAAAATTTCCAACCAAGTTTTGTAGTTAAAGCAACTATTGTATGAATGGAAGTCATTTTGGCAGCCAAAGCAAAGGTTTTAGTAAAATCTATACCTTCTATTTGCAAGAAACCTTTTTCCACTAACCTTGCTTTGTACTTTTCAATAGCTCCATCTGATGTAAACTTTGTTCTATAAGTCCACTTGCAACCAACCATATTTTTTCCTTCTAGAAGTGTTGTTAGTTCCCACATTCCATTCTTTAACAAAGAGTTTCATTATTCTTGCATAGCTACTTTCCCATTCATCTTTTCCCTTTGCTTCTTCATACATGCTTGGAGTGTCAACTTGCATCACCTTGGTCATAAGAGCATAGCTACCAAATATATTTCTCAAACCTTCTTGATACATTTCTTGGATGCTTCTAAATTTTCTTGGATTTTCATTATCACTTTCACTTGATTCTTCAACTTGAGTCTCTTCCCATGTAATAGTTTGCACACCTTGACTCTGACCATTGGTAGAAATAGACTTTTCTTCATCAATCAAAATTGGAAAGGAAGATAATGTTGGGGAGTTATCATTCTTAACATCTTCATCAAACCATACATTTCTTTTAATATAGATTTCATTAGTTCTAGGATTTTATAACCTATATACTTTTGATTCCTCACTATATCCAACCATTATGCACTTCTCACTCTTCTTTTCAAGTTTTCTCCTTCTTTCATCAAGAATGTGAGAATATGCTTTACAACCAAAAATTCTAAAATGAGATATTGTAGGCTTTCTTCTACTCCATGCCTCTTCTAGTGTTATGTTCAAAATTGCCTTAGTAGGTGTTCTATTCAAGATATATATGACAGTATGAACTACTTCAGCCTAAAATTTAGCTTCTAGATTTCTAGAATGAAACATACACCTATCCATTTCTATTATAGTTCTATTTTTCCTTTTATCAACCCCATTTTTTTGGGGTTGAATAAGAGACAATTGATTCCTTCCTTATGCCATGTTCTTTACAAAAATCTAAAAAATCTTTATTCACGTATTCAATCCCTCTATCAGTTCTTATTATCTTTAAACACTTTCCACTTTGTTTTTCAATCAAAGCTTTAAACTCATTAAACTTTTGAAATACTTCATATTTCTTTTGTAGAAAATACACCCAAATTCTTATACTATAATCATCTATAAAGGTGAGAGCATACCTTGATCTTCCAATTGAAGGTGTTTTAAAAGGACCCATTACATCGCTATGAACTAGATGTAGAGGAGTTTTTGCTCTCCATGACTTACCTTGAGGTAAATTTTCCACATGTTGTTTTCCCATTGCACATCCTTCATATACCTTGGGACATAATGATATCTTTCGAAGCCCATGCACCATTTGTAATCTCTTCATAAGCTTGAGACTTTGAAAATTGACATGTCCCAAATGCTCATGCCATAACTTGCTCATATCATTACATTGGGTAATAGCACACATATTTTTATCTCCACATTTAGAACTAAATTCTTGAAACTTATATAATCCATTCTCCATTTTACCAAGTGCAATAACTCTATAATTATCATTCACATCCTTGATTAAGAACTTATCATTGTAAAATTCTATTTTATGTTCTTGACTTGCAATTTGAGATACTAAAAGTACATTTGTTTTTAATTCAAGGACTAAATCCACATTTTTGAACAAACCATTATCAACTTTGACATTACCAGTATCTTTAACTTCCAAAGCACTATTATCTCGCAAATATATTTTTTGTTTAGTATTTTCACTTAGTGATTCAAATTGTTCCTCACTATGAAACATGTGTTGTGTAGCACTAGAATCAATAACCCAATCATCTTTGAAAGTATTATTTTCTTTAGTGCAACAAAAAATGCATTTATTTTAAAATCACCTAATTTTGGATAATTATTTACTTTCTTTTCTATATCTCTTTTCTTCATGAAACAGTCATTTTCCTTATGACCCATCTTGCCACAATAATTACATTTCCATTTACTTTTATTATGATCTATGGATGAAGAACCTTTATTTTCATACTTCAAATTTCTTTCTTTAAATTGATCATCTTGTGACTTCTTATAATATGGTTTTCCTTTTATTACAAATGCTTGAGATTCACCATCAAATGATTCTTTTTCTTTAACTTGTCTTTTCTCTTCTTGAAATAACTTAGCACACAATTCTTCAGATTGAATACTTTTGAATTTATCCACAGTATCTAAACCCCTTATAAATGATTGATAAGATTGTGAAAGACTTTGTAATATAATTTGAACAAAATCTCTATCATATATATCTTTTCCAAGAGAAGCAAGCTCATTCTTCTTTTCCTTTAACTTACTTAAATGTGGGACTATCTCTTGTGAGCTTGATAATTTCATATTATATAACTCATTAGTGAGAGATAAAATCCATGCATAATTAGAATTTTGATATAGATCCTTCAAAATCTCCCTTACTTTGACTCCACTTCTCTTATTACAAACTTCTGGATAAACCTCTTCTGAAAGTGTAAGCTTGATTAGTGTTGTTGCCTTCTTGTCCCTTCTATCCCAATTATCTTGATCCTTTCCTGAATTTGTAGGCCTTTGTTCACTACCAGTCACAATTTCATAACAATTTTGAAGAGTTAATGTGATTTCAATATGAGATACCCAATCATAATAATTATTCCCATTTAATTTAACTGTGGGTAGAGTAACACCAAGTGATTCCATTGTTAAATTCTCTCCTTTTTGGATGAGAATGAAAGAGACTTCAAAAGAACTTCAATACCTAGATTGAGATTGAAAATTTTCTCACCAATTCATTGAAGAATGTCCTTTTCTTTTCCTATTGTATTGATCTTTTTGCCACAAGAATTGTTGGTGCTACTCACTCCTAGATTATAGCATCCAAGTAAAAGATTCAGCTAATATATATATATATATATATATATATATATTCACAGCCAAAAGAGTAAAGAATGCTCATATACCATGATGGAATAATTATAACAACAACATAGACTATAAATAAGAGCAAAAATGATTAGAAAAATAGAGTTAAAACAGAGCGTCCCCATGGAGTTCTGAAAATTAACACTGATGGTTCTTCTCGAGGGAATCCAAGCCCTGGTGGTATTGGGGGAGTGGCTTGTTGCAGTTCTGGTGACATTAAATTCTTTTTCTCAATGGATAAGGGTGATTACACTAACAATCTCATGGAGGCTTAGGCCATTTTATATGTTGTGGAATAGTGTTGTTTGTGAGGATGGCACAAGATTATCTATGAGTCTAACTCCCAAGTAGTGGTGAACTTGCTTTCCTCATAGGAGCTTGAGGATGTTAATTGGTAGCTGGCCACTGATGTTAATCAGATTCTTCTCTTTTGTACCTCTCTTAAGTTCATTAGGTTTACTTGCATTCCTCATGAATGAAACAGATCTGCTGATTGTTTGGCCAAGTGGGCTTCTGGTCATGCTCCGGGATGGAATATTATGGATAGGGGGCAACTTTCCTTTGAGATGGTGCAAGAATTTGATGAACTTGTTTCTCAGGATAGAGCTCCTTGTTGAACTCTCCTTGTTGTAATCCTTTCTATATTAATAATTTTTTACCCCTCTTTTTCAAAAGAACAACTTTATTACATAAACACTATGAACTTTGTTACATACAACTTTAGCAAATACATTCATATTTATAGGCTCTATAGAGCTTTCTAGAAATCTGATGAGAAATTTGATATGAAGAAGCTTACAGTGGAGAAAAGACCTTCTAGAGTTTTCTCAAATGGATGATTTTGGATATTGCAATAAATGTTTAGCTACTACACCACAAAATAAACATTACTCTAATAGATTCTCCCTTGGCCTCCATTGAAAACATCTTTTTGGATCTTGTCATAAGAATAAAAAATTAATTAAGTGCACATATTTTGAACTTGGCTCAAATAGTTGCCAGCTACTTTCTCCCCCAATCTCCTCCTTTTTTCCTGATGAGGAGCATAACATCAAATTTTGATTGAATAGGAGATGGTTATAGAATACAGAATAGGAAAATAATTTCAAATTAATGTCATAGGTAAAAGTCACACCCAAATATTTTGTTATGGATTCTTTATTTAAAACAATATTAAATAATAAAATAATTTGAAAAAATGTTAAATTGTATAGATATTAGTGTTGCATGGTTTTGAGGTCTCTTATGAGGCTGGAGTAGCCTCTCCCCTAATTAGTGTCAACATAGGACTTAAAGATGCACCAATATTTTTTATGAGCAACTTAAATGCTGATGATATTATATCAATAATACCATTGTGTATATATTCTAAAGAGTTTCTCTCATAAATCTAGGTAGAGACATTTCATTCAAAGCCCTTAACCACTTATCTTACAACAATTAAACATAATATGTATGTATTATTTATATACTAGAGAAAGTAACAAAAGTGTATACATAAAAAAATTACTCTTTTATACATAAGTTATTGTAAATGTAATTAATATATTCTATATGCATCAAATTATATACTCTGACATACTAACTGATTTATAATTTCCTATCAACATGATCATTTATCTACTAGACATTTTCTTTCATTCTTGAAATTCTCTATGGGACCATTTGGAAACAAGAATACAAGCGGAATAGGCATATGTAAATTCTTAAAATTTTGAATTCTTTATTTGGATGCACCGAATCAAAATTGGGATATGAAGTAAAATAGGAATACATATTCCAATTTTGGCCCAAAAATGAGGTTTTGCAATTCCACCCAAATAGGTGTTATTGGAAATACATATTCCTATTCCACTTTTATTTATTTTAGAAAACATAAATTTTGGGGTCCACGAATTCCATATCAAATATTGGCTAAACCAAACAAAGAATAGGAATACGTAGCCCCATTTTCTATTCTAGAATAGCTATTCCTATTCCCACAACCAAACGGGCCCTATATTAATACAACTACCAACCTTGTCTGAAGCACCAACCTCCGTAAATTGTGCCTTAATGAACACATCAACCTAAGTAATATTGCACCAAAGGGAGATATAAATAAATGATTCTCCATGGAATCAAACCATCAAAAACTCCACTTTGGTTATTCATCCTATTGCCTGTATTCAATGAAGATGAGATCAAAATGGCTACAATCTCTGGAGGGGAAGCATGTTCTGATAACTAGTGGGTCAAGTGGAATTGGGCTTGCCATTTCCAAAGAGGCTCTCTCTAAAGGAGCATTCATCACTATTTTAGCCAGAAGCTCCACTAAATTGGAGAAAGCAAGACAAGTTCTTGCCAAAGATGGTGACACCAAACATAAAATACTTACCAAGTTTTATCTTATTCCTTTATTTCAAGCTTATCCTGATGCTTAGATATCTTGAGATCTAATTTGATTCTTGTTTTTGAAAAGGTTGTAGATGTGGGTGTGTATAAAACATTGGCAAAGGCAATAAAAGAGTCATTTGAATGGAGACTTGTTGATGTGCTAGTTTTCAATGTAGCTATTGCAAAAATTGCACTTATGGATGAGAGTAAGATTGAAGATCTGCATGCCATGACTCATACTAATTTGACAGGGGTTGTCAATACTTTGCATGTGGGGGTTCCATTGTTAAAGAATAGGAGTGCTCAAACACCCATGTCAATTGTTCTCATGAACTCTCTGATAGGCCTAGTATTACTCAAAAGCTTCATCTTGGACTGATTTATTGTGAATTTTAGTTCAATGTTATATATAAGCCAAGAAAACATGTGTTTCATGTATTTTTACCTTTGTATCATGGTACTTGTTCTGTTATCATCTTCTAAGTAGATCTAATGGTATAGTACGTATTGATTGAATGTTTAATAATTTTAACAATATTTGATGGGAATTGATTTTCAACTTGTTTGTATTGATGTTGAATATTCATAATTGAATGAAGCATATTCTTTAGATCTTAAAATTTATATATCATTCAATTTATAAAGTGTGAGATTGGTGTTTTTTAACTAAGCAAACAATTTGTTCATATGCCATTATATTTGATAATCATACTTGATGACGTAGTTTTGAAACCATAGTTATAAGTAAGAGACTTGTCAAGTAAGCTTCTACAAAATTGACTGGGATTTGATTGTTTCCTCATGATTTGAAGAAGTGTAAAATTAGGGTGCTCAGCTATTGTGTCCTCTTTGATATATTGTTCAAACATTTATGTTTTTCTTGACTGTAATTTCTTTATGCAGTACACTTTGTATGGTAACGTTGTATATATTGCAACAAACATGCTATCAAGGGACTTGGAGAAACTCTCAAGCTTTAAGTGATGCCTTATAACATCCAAATTAGCATAATCTTTCAAGGATATACTGAAACTCCCATGCTTGATTACTGTAAGTATCTCTAATTTTATCTTACTAATCTTTAATTTTATTATCTTATAAATTTAGAATTAATTATAAATAGGATTTATTTTTTTGTTATGACCATTATCTTCCACTCTAGATTATCCTTCAATTTTTTAGAATTATGTGTATATAATATATTTTCAAGATTTAATAATAAATTATTACAAATTTTTTAATTTATATTATTAAGTATAATATTTGTTTTTAAATTTGATTGTATCACATTTCTACCATAGATATATAGAATAACATTGCATAATTTTATTTCTTATTTTATTAAAATGATAAATTATTTATTTGTTCATTAATTGACAATTAAAGAAATCATCTTTAGTAAAAATTTCAATGTTTATTCACTCATGATCAAAACATGTATTTTAATTTGCAAGATAAGATCCTCTTAACTGAAACCCTATATAAATAACATAATACAGTAACATCTAAAACATTCCCACTTAATATTCTTTAAGTCATCTTAATATTGTTTTGTTTTGATGTTTCCAATTTATATAGGTGGCATGGAAAATGACAAAGACATGTTGCAGATTATTAAGGCCACAACTTTCTATAATCAAAGTCAAGCAGAGAAACCTAAACATGTTACAAATTATACATTACAAGGAATAAAGAATGGAACGTTTCTTGTCACAAGCCAATACGATGGCCTTGTTATGTCAACATTCTCTCGTGGACCTATGCCTGCAGACTCATTTGGAAGGGCTTTGGTTGAATTGCTATTATATATTCCAACCGACTCTTCAGCTTCTTTGCTACTTTTTATGTTTATTATGCTATAAAACATAGGAATAATAGGAAATGTTAGAATACTATGAGCAGAAAGAATATATATATATATATATATATATATATATATATATATATATATATATATATATATATATATATATATATATATATATATATGTATGTATGTATGTATGTATGTATGTATGTATGTATGTATGTATGTATGTATGTATGTATGTATGTATGTATGTATGTATGTATGTATTTTTTGCTGTAAAAATAATATTGATATCTTTTTAAAGTATAAATAAATGTAATGATGAAATTTGAGAAAATTAAAGTATTTAGAATTATTTTCATTGGGTATTGTTAATGCAATGTTCAATGTAGAAGAAATATATTATAGTGTGGGAATTGAAAAAGAATATGATCATTACTTTTTTTTTTCTTTTTTTTTGATGAATAGTCCTTTTCAATTAATAAAATTTACTAAAACTACAATTCACAAAAAAGGGCCGGGGGATACAGGATCACCCCGCAAATGAGTTCAATCGACCGAAGCTGGAGCAAATAACATAGCCACAACCAGCAACTATAAACTATTCATCAAAAAAAATATTTAGAACAACCTCATGCTGCCAAGGCAGTACTAGCAGAGGGAGGAGGATCATCTTTATCAAGAAATACCCACGCATCAGTGGGATTGTGAGGCAGACTAGGAATAGTCCAGCCGTCAGTAGCATCCGTAGGATCTGGTGTAGTTGCAGTCTCCGCATCCTTCTTGTTTGGCCACAGAGGAGAAATTGCCAAGGCCAGCTAGGGAAACTTGCCAGAGTGTGCCCATCCAAGGGGAGGAGCCGGAGACTAGCCAAAAGCCCACCTAGGGGGGAGGGGGGGGGGGGGGGACCAGCCAGAACCACCACGTGGTGGGGAAGCAGAGCAACGCCTCCAACCACCATGACCACTGTTGGGAGAGAAATGGCAGAGACCCTGGGAGCGCGGTGTGTGTGAATGGCAGCCAGAGGACTGGTGTTTGGAATGGTGACTGCGGGATGAGGAAGCACTAGCTGAGGCATCCAGAGGAACTCTGGCAATGGTACAAGGAGCATTACCCTAGTGGTTTAACAATTCTTGTAAGTGGGCAACCTCCAGTGCAACTTTATTAGCTTGCACCTGTATTTGCATAATGACATTGTTACAAATGCATGCCTTAGTGTACATTGCAATGTTAACATCCAAAAAATTGTGAGTGAATAAAATTGCATTCCTATCTTTCCATAGAGAAAACAAAATTTCCATCCTAAAGGTATGCCAAATCTAGGAAAACTTTCGAGGAAATCTGGGGGAATCACCTAGAAGGATCATGTGCCATGAAAAAAGTTCGGGCCTGAAAGGCTTGAAAAAATCATGGATCCAGTGCCAATAATTCTGAGCACATTTGCGAAAACCAAAAAATATGCAAAAAGGACTTAGGTTGGCCATAGAAGGGGCATCTAGGGTTAGGAACCCCAATGTGCTTGAGCCGAGACCCCAGGGGAAGACCTTGGAAAGCAATGCACCAGGCAAAGTGAGTAATCTTAGGTTCTGTAATGGCACTCCAAATGGTGTTGAACCATTTTCTCCATTGAGAAAGCAAAGAATGCAAATGCCATCATTGATTAAGCATGTCCACCATCAGAAGGTGGGGCGAAAGCTATCTGTATCCCATATTGGGCTTATAATTGGTAAATGGAGTGGTAGCAAACTACGTCCAATCATACCACCAAGGTTGAACAGACTGAATCCCCACTTTATGAAGTAAGTGCATAGGGATGGAAGACAACAGAAGCTCATAAGTCTGACGATCAGCATGAACAAGGCGGTATTAAACTTGCATATCCTCCCAAGACCTGAAATTCATGGTGACTCTTGAAAAAATATCCTTAGTAGTGTGAATGCCACATTTATAGAAATGCAAAGCACTGGCACCTTGAGTCTTGGAAAGAGGAATACCCTGGAAGGCAAATAGGGGAGACCACCAAATGTTATGCTGATTTAAGGACAACCCATTGCAGAACTCATTACCAGCCCAATGAAGCCAAGGTTTAACAACTTCCTAGGCTTTCCAGATGCTCTTTATAACAAAGGAGCCCTGTATGACCACTGGTTCTTGCATAGTGAGAAGGGTCTGAAAACCAATTGCCTTCCAGGCCAGTTTGTTAGCAGGGTAGCCTGAAGAGATGCAATGTCTGACAAGAATTTTCTAGGCTTCATCTCCAAAAATAGCTCTGATAATCCATTTAGCATAGAGGGCAAGGCCCTGCTTCTGAGTGGAAAGCAGGCCGAGACCCCCAGATTCCATTAGGAGACAACAAAAATCCCAAGCAACTCTGTGAAAACCATGATGGTCAGATCCAGAGGCCTAAAGAAAATCTCTGATCAAACGTTCTAATTTGAGGTATGAAGCTTTGGAGGGAGCCCAACAAGAAGAATAAAACACATGGGTGGCAGCCAAAATCTTAGAACAAATCTGGAATTTACCAGCAAGAGAAAGTGGCTTAGTGATCCAATAATCAAGCTTTTTGGTAATCTTTGTAAGCACAACATTCCAAAGTTGCACAGGGGAAGCTTGGAAAGCAAAGGGAATGCCAAGAAAGCAAAAAATTTCTCCATGAGTAACCCATTTCCATTAGAATTGGCTGAGCCAAGGTGGAGCTGGCAAAAAAGACTGTCGATAACAAAGCATTTTATGCCATTGAATGGTAGAGCCAAAGGCTTGACAAAAAGTGTCAAGACAATCTAATACATTTTTGATGTTTTCTTCATCTTCAAGAAGAGTGAGAAAAGAATCATTAGCAAAATGACCATTGACTAACTGGGAGGAAGAATTAGGCAAGGAAATGCCATGGACCAGCCCAGAAGACACAGAGTGAGAAAGTAAATAACCAAAGCCTTTGGCAGCAAGGACATAAAGCATAGGAGCTAACAGACAACATTGTCTAATGGAACGAAAAAGTCTAAAAGCTTCAAATTGCAAATTATTGATGGTGATGCAAGCATTGGCATCACCAAAGAGCATCTCCACGAACTGAAGGAAATTGGGACCAAAACCCAAAGCTTGAAGCATAGCCAACATGAAAGGCCATTCAATGCGATCATAGGCTTTAGCAAAATCTATCTTTAAAAAGATAGCCTGCTGCTTGGACTTACGGGCCCCATTCCATACCTTCCCAGACAGCAATGATGTTGTCAAGAATATACCTGGATTTGATGAAGCTAGTTTGTTTAGGCTGCACAATTAGAGGAAGCATATGGCAGATTTTGAGAGAGAGTGCCTTAGCAATGATCTTATAAGACACATTGAGGAGGGTGATGGGCCTCCAGTTGCAGATGTCCTCAGGATCACCAGCTTTAGGTATGAATTTAATATTTCCTTTCTTTTGATCGCTCCTAAGCTTTTAGAATGGTATGCTTCAAGATAAAATTTGTGCAAATTAGGACCAATTTTCTCCCAAAGATGTTTGTAAAATTCACAGGGAAATCCATCACACCCAAGAGATTTTTCATCTGCCATGGAGTAAGCTACCTCTTTAAGGTCTCAGAGGGAAAGAAGTTGCTCACAAAAAGTGCATTGCTCAACCGTGAGGCAGTTTGGAGTAACAAAAATACACTTTCTGCGAGCCTCCTCCTGAGCAACCGAATGGCCCTGCGAAGCAAAAACATTCTCATAGTGAAGAACAAAAGCTTGCAAGATGTCTAGTAGATTGGAAAGAACATCAGTTCCCTTTTTTATCTTTTTAATCCCAATATTGGTATGATGGGCTTAGAGAGCCTGGAAGAACTCCTTTGAGGCTTTGTCGCCAACCTCCAACCAGTGGAGACGAGCTTTGATTTGAGCTCCTCAGGTAGCATAGTTATCAGCAATTTTCTTTTCATGGTGAAGCTTGGCAAGCTAAAGTTGCAGATCCACATCAAAAGGGTTGAAGGTGATCACTTCAGAGGCTTTTTTGAGGGCAAGGGTGTTGGCTTCATAAGATCATTTTCTAAAAATTGTGAGTTGACACCCATAGATGTGCAAAAAATGAGCCATTCTGGTAATGACATTATTCCACCATTGAATCCAACCTTGATGGGAATGTGGACGTGGTTCCAAATTCTAGACACATTGTATGTGGGAGATAGTGGAGGCATGCAATAGCACAAACGTGTTGAGGAAGAATTGAGACTTAACCACTTTGGGGACAGCTGTTTGCCAAGATATGCCAAAATAAATGGGATAGTGGTCTGACAATGTCACATCTATCAGGGGAATGACAAGTAGATCATGATCTTTAGAAAAATTAAAAAAAGATTGCATTGAGATCATAGCACGATCAAGATGTTTCAATATGCAGTCAGGACCGGCTCAAAAATTGGACCAAGTGTTCCAAGCCCCATTATCATGATGATAGCTAGTATTGGGATCAAAGAGGCCCAATTTATGATGCATGTGAAACCAAGCTTGTCTTTCGCCAGCTGTCCAACAAAAAGGCAGAATGCCATCTTTGTCAAAGGCCACTTCAACCATATTGAAGTCCCCACACAGGACCCAAGTAGCTGGCAGCAGGTTGTCAGCAAGCCAAACCCACATTTGCACCCTTTCCACAGCATCATTGGAGGCATAAACATTAATGACTCCAAAAGAATGATTGTTGATGGAAAGAAAAAACCAAATAATACGGTTTATGGGGTCAAAACTGTGCGATATAATATCAGAATGAAGGCAAGGTGATAGGAGAGTAACTACACCACCTCGGCCAGCTTCATGCTAAGAAGAAAACATGACGCTATCTTGCCAAATGATGCGGCATGTAGTAGAAAGCATGAAACCAAAAATCTTAACTTCTTGCAGGCAAAGAAAATATAAATTCCCAAGTCTATGACGGGTATCTCGGACATAGAATTTTTTGGGGAGGTCTATAAGACCTCAAACATTCCAAGAGAGGAATTTCATGAAAACTCTTCCATATCATCCTCATCCTCAAGAGAGGAGTAACTATTCTGCAAAAAGGTAGAAACCGGGTGAAAGTCAGATGGAAAATCCTCTGGACTTATAGCCTATCATTTGACCCTTGATATCTCCGCATGTCTAGGAGGACTACGAGAATGCCTTGTTGCTAGTGGTACTATGGAAGAGACTGCAAGAGGAGAACAAGCCCCAGCCAAGGATGAGGTCCTAGCAGCTGCCTTAATCCCCAACAAGCTAGTAGGGTTTGAAACCTGTGGAATCAAAATTTGTGCAACAGAAGCCGCTGGCATCTCCACACTAGTAGGTGTTGATACTTTGATGAAAGTAGGAGGAATCGTGGTTATGGCCGCATAGGATGGCTTGGGCGGCAAAGGATTCAAAGCAGGCTTGCCTTTGTGCCCAACAGTAACCCATTCTTCTTTTTTCCTTCGACCTACATGACAGGCATCGCTTTAGGCTAGGGTTTGACCCTAGGCGTGGCCAAAGGGTAGTCCTTGATCTTGTGTTCCGCAGACTGGCACCTATAACAGGTGTTAGGTAGGTTCAAGTAAAGCACCTTCTATGTGAAGGTTTGAGTGCCAATCTAGATTTCCACCAAATCCTTGAGATCTTTAGAAAGATCAACTTCAATGCAAACATGCCACTGAGGGCGAGCATTAAATTTTTTTTTGGCTCTTTGGTAACAACTTTGCCAAGGGCTTGGGAAATAGACTCAATAAAAGGCCAGCAGGGCAAGGGTAGACCTGGGAATTCAACTCAAACAAGAACCCTAAGCTTTTTATCATCCAAGACAGAGAATTCTCGGGACCATTTCTGAAAAACAAGCAGAGAGGAATGCACAGACCAAGGGTCGTTGGTAAAAACCGTGTCAGCTTGCGACGGGTTAGCGAAGCGAAATAAAAAAAACCTTTGGTAAGGTTTTGCACAATGTCAAGGCGGACACCATGAGGGGTCTAGCTTTTGTTAACCCATTCTCTGAGCATAGCTTCAGGGGGGTTCTACCAACAAAATACCCTATCAAGGTATGTTGTTCTAACCAGTCACATGCGGCATCAAATTCTTGCAAAGGAAGGACAAGATCAGGCTTACCTCATGGAAAACCTTTGGGACAAACTTGCGCAGGCATTTTTTCAGTGGCAGTGCCATGGCAATCTGAAGCAGCACTGTGAACACCAGAAACAACTAGTTCACCGCTGGCCAGAGCCATTATATCCTAACCTAAAGTTCCCGCAGTAAATGCGGTATGACAAGTGCTGACAGAAGGGGAGTGCAAGCGAAAGGCCATACGCAAAAAAAATTGCAAGTTCACATGAAGCAAGAAAACCCTAACAAAGTGAAAATCCTAGATGATATCCCTTTTCCATTACTTTATTTCATCTAGATATGTTGTAGATACTAATCTTGTCCTATTGATTATCTAGTTTATTTTCACATTCATAAAATTAATTTTTTTGGTGCTAAAGTAAGTCTTGAGATTTCAAAACACAAATTTATATTTGGGTTTTCATTGTGTCCCTCCAACTAGTCATTATGAGCCAAGTAAACCACAAAATTATTGACTTTCTTTCAAAACACAAATGTATATTTGGGTTTTCATTGTGTCATGAAACTAGCCATTATGAGCCAAGTAAAGCACAAAATTATTGACTTGTATAGTATGATATTACATTTGAGAACACGCCTTAGTCTCTTTTCATTGCCTAAATAGTCAAAGGATCATAAAGGAGAGCATCTCGATACAATCACATAAGATAAATTTATTTTATTATTGTACACCATCATTGCATTGTCTCCTTGCATCACCATAGAAATGAAGTAAATGGTTTCTTATTGTCTTATATATTTAAAGTGAACCACAAGGGCTTGGCCTAGGGAGACTATCCTTGCATAGTGAATTCTTAGAAAGGTTTTGTTTAATACCAACAATCAACTATTGTAGGTCACAAAAATCGTGAAGAGAAGATCATAGAATTGGAATCTTGAATAAATAATATTCATGTGGTTCATATTTATACATTAGGTTTACATCCACAAAAGTCAACCATAAAATCAAACACAGAGTTTGGAGATTTTAAAATTTTCATTTAGGATTAGAAGAGGGTCTAATAAATGAATGAGTTGATTACTAATACTTAGCACAATAATATATCTATGAATTTTTAATTAAGTATTTTTATTGATTTTCTTTACCATCTAGAAGCATTTCATTTAGCATATTTATGAATTCTAGCTCCTTAAACTAGGGTCTCTTGATGATGTTAAATTTTTATTTTTTTCTTGTTTGCTTGTATCTAGGATGTATTACTGTGTTATACATTTTTTGGTGAGCCTAACATACATTACATTCCTTAAAAAAAAATAGTAAATAACATTTTAATTATTTTTTAATATGTACCTTTCATTTGGATTTGATTAGGTTTTAAATACCTCATCTATAATGTTCCTTACATAATATTTTGTTAAAAGGTAATTTAAAGTTTCCTAGCATTGAAAATGGGTGTGTTAATGGATTTACCAATTTAAACTATGTGAGGTGAATTTATTAACTAACCACTTCCAAACTAGCATTTAATGCAAGAGAAAGAGGGGCTTCCAAGCATAAATCTCAATATAATCTAATTTAGATTAGCATAATCCAAAGGGATAAATAGATGCTAAAGCTAAACCCAAGTTACATCAAGGAATTACACAAGAAAGTCCTCTTTCATGCAATGACAAGTTTGATTAAACATGTGTAATTATAAATGTGAAATTGATTTAATTGATTAAATGAGAAGAATAAGATAGATTTAGGTCCTAAGTATATATGATCAACCTAATTAAAATATGAAAAGAGGTCTAGATTAAAAAGTGAAATGATAGATGAAGTACTCGACTTGAAATGTGTAGAGGAATATTCCTTTTTAATCCAAATATTGAGGATCTGAATCCATAAAAAACTTTTGACTGTGAATTTACAATCGCAATAGGAAACCTAGAAAATTTTATTTTTCAAAAAGCCTCAGAAAGACATTGACCTAATGGTAATGTGTCTAGATGCTTTACAAAACATTCACCATCTTTCTAGGACACCATAGCAAATTTGAACCAACTTCTTCAAAAATGTTTTGGTGAGTAGTTTCTATATCTATTATTAGAATTTGGCTATCCTAGTCCTACGCACAGTAAATTTTTTGTTTTTATTTTAGGAAGATGAGGGATTTCCTTGGTCAATCCGTAGATTGAGGAATCAAAATTTAAATTTAAATGCAAAGGAAATAAAGACAAATGTGAATATTTAGCTTGCTTGTAGAAAACCTTATCAATAAGGATTTTGTAATGCTTGTATGTTGTATATATTGAATTTGCAATAAAGGATGCAAAAAATCTCCACAAATGCAATGGATCTACCAAAACTACATCATGGAGCCATGGATGTAAATGTACATCAATGAAGAAGATGACAAATGTCTCAATATTGATCTCCTCCCTAGATGGTCAACAAAATATTACATCTTCAAAAGGAAATGCTCACCAACGATCCTTGAATATTTTAATGCCTTGAATGCTTGATGGAAATATTGTTGCTTAAATGTTTGAATGATTTTGATATCTTATGATTGCTATATTTCTACTAGATGTCTCTTGATCTGTCCAAATGTGAAAAGAGGTGACTAGTCTTCCTTTTATACTAGTTTTTGGGCATGAAAAAAAAGCAAGCAAATAAGGTCGCCCAATTTTACAATTTACAACCTTGAGATAAAATAGACTCTAGGATTTGAAATCCTTGGGCAATAGGTAGACTTGGGTTGACCTATCCAAGGGTTGGGTCACAAGGAGCTATCTCTGAGGTCTCAAAATTTTCATTGAAGATACGGGAGGATATGTGGCATATGTTGGAATACTTTAGAATAACTGAGAGGGTGGTGAATCAATTATCCAAGGTGCAAATATTTTAGTACTACAACTTATCCTTATAAATGCATTGACTATTAAATACATCAAACATATGCATATTATTTTCCTATGTCAAGATAAATTTCCAAAAATGTAAACATGCGAAACCACAAAGCCAACCACACATTTTGGCAAAAGGATTTTATGTGGAAATCCAATTTGGGAAAAGATGACAGTAACATGCTTCCAAATTTCACTCTTCTGAAGTGAGCTCTATGAGGAGCTGACCCTATTAAAGGTTACAAAATGCATTGTTAAATGTGACCTGGTTAAAAGATTTCAATCACCCTATTAGGAGTGAGCCTTGTTAGAGGACATTAGAACATTCCTTTAGAATGTCACGCTGTTAAAGGATTTACAAATGATTGTTAGGTCAACCTAAATCCAAAAGATTTATCCAAACTGATACAATTATTAGAAAGTAGTGGTGGGACTTGATCTAATAATAAAACAAAACTCACTTGTAGATTACATATCTTTGGTTTAGTCCTCCATTCTTCTTTTCATTCATACCCTTCATCTATGATTGCTTGTTCACCCTTCAAGCCTTTAAAATCTTAAGCCTTCTTTCTTTGTATGCTAATTGTAGACTCTTCTTGAAGAAACACCTTAGACTTATTGTCTTCCTTAGGTTCTCACACATGACAATTGTTGCTTCTAGCCTGCTATCTCTATAAATAGAGAGTTTAGGTCTTTTTTCTCTTAACCACAATATTCCATTCTCGGTTTAGGTAAGATTCAATGAATCTACCCAGATTTCCATTTTAGTCCCTTCTAGAAACTTCTTTTACAAACCTCTTTAAATTTTCCTCAAATAGTTTATCTTGATTTATGTGCCACCAGCTCATCATACAACCTTTCCACATGCTTCACAAAATTCAAGAAATCAACTTTGTCAGCTCGTATTCGTTAAATCTTTGATTAAACTCTTTTTACTATTACTTGGCATCCACACTGTTCACTCAATAATAATAGTCTTCTGATGCTCAGCCAACATTGAGTTTCTTAACATCAACTAAGTCTTCCTTGCTTGGTTACTACTTTTATTTCCTGGATGCTTGAAACTAACACTATTTTTCTTACGCTCAACACATACTATTTTTCTGACACTCGACATATACTATTTTCTGCTTAGCCTGAACTAAACTTTCTTGGCTTACATTGTTTGCTCGGCTAGGCTTGGCAAACACTTTTTATGAAAAAACTCCATCTAGGCTTATCTAAAGTAACCACTCACTTTAGCCTTATGAAGATTGACAATACACAATATCATCAATGTCTTGCTTGGTCTTAGTGCACTTTTTATACACCAAAAAACTCAACCTTTCTCTAGGTTCTCTTGTTATCCTTACTTTTCAAATCCTCTTCATTAATCAAAAAAATGATAGCATTAATACCAAAGTAAGCAATTTCCTCACCAATAAGTAGTAAGTTTGACATTAGTAAGTTTGACATCACTAAAAAAATAATGATTGCTCCATGATAGTTGCATCAATCTTCTTCACTTCAACAATCTTATTTCAACAACATAATAGGAAGAAGAGATGATTGAGTATAAATTCATCCATGGGCCATAAGGTCACTAAATGTTGAGTACTAAAAGGTCTTAAATGGTAGGTGCTTCTATTTTAATATAGTAAAGTTAGGCCCCACTTTAGCAGGCCTATGAGTTCTCTCAAACTCATGGTATAGTAGATCAAGAGAGAAATTTGTTTTGATTCTGACTAAGGAGATAAAGAAACCACTAAGCCCCTAACTATACTTGAGTCTTCATCATATAAAAAGTCACAATAAGGGGGACGTCACTAACAAGAAAAAGTGTAGCAAACTTTCCCAACAAAGTTTCTATTCCTTATTGTGAACTAAATTAAAAATAGAGTGTTGCAATAAAAAATGATTTTGAATGGTCTAGAAAGTGTGTGTGGAATGTCATTCGACCTAGCAGAGATGATTTGAATGGTCCAACAGGTGTGTAGTATGCTAGTCAATTCATCAAAAAATATTTATCCTGAAGGAAACTCCATGTCACAAAAGGAAGAATAAAAAATATGTCATTGGCATAAGGATGTGTGTGTCCTTAAGGGATTGAAAACAAGATTAGGCTTCCTAGACTATCAATAGACGAAAAAAGGGTCAAACAATAATCAAGGCTCATATATTTTCATTAACCCAAAGAGGGATTAAATCAAGGATTGAGCCTTCTAGAAAATCAGTAGTCCAAAGAAAGATCCAAAAGAACAAAAAATATAAAGCCCACATGAACGGTCAATAGTTCAATAAATGAAACCAAATTGTTAAAGTGTATGTGTGCACAAGTGAGCAAAGTGTATGCCCCTACTTTAAAGTTATTTGAATAATCTTAATGTGAGAAATTACTTTAACAAAAGCATACATTCATCATCTAGAAGTGTTTCCACTATGAAGTTCCTTCAAGATAGAATACTTCAAGGGAAATAAACATATGAAGAAGGAAGAGAGAGAGAGAGAGAGAGAGAGAGAGAGAGAGAGAGAGAGAGAGAGAGAGAGAGAGAGAGAGAGAGAGAGAGAATGAAGGGATCTACTAACTCTGTGGTTAGTATATGATCATATAATAATATGTAATATTATATAAAGTATACAATTTCATCTTTCCCCAAAGAAATTATAACTACAATACAATGGAGGAAAAAGAACATGAGAGATATGTAGAAGACTTTTTTTGTTCCTACAACATGGAGACCAAAAAGAATTGGTGCTACCATGTCACAAGCATCCAAATAGACTACACAAGGGAACGTGTATGTATAATACCACATTTATAACATAACATGTAATAACCAATTGAAGAATAGAGATACAAATAGAATAAGATGTATGACATGTTTGATTGCTTTATCATCTTGTACAAATAGAAAAATAAGAGTTGTCTAAAGAAATATAGACAAAACATATAAAAAAGAGCACAACATGGTAGGAGAAAAACAAAAATACACAAAGAATACCATGCTAGAGAAGTCCACTTCAACTGTGTCACATTGTTCCCCCCCTCCCCAATATATTGTTCTATAACATTAGGGAAAGGTGGGAGAATTTCTAGAGGGACAACAACCAACACATTAGGAACCACAACTAGATCCATGTAACGAATCTAGTCAGATTCATAGTAATCATCACTAGTATTGAGTGTTAAATGTGTAGAAAGAGCATGATAGGAAAACCATAATCCATTTTAATATTTTAATACTCATCATCACTAACATGTTCATTGGAATCATCATCAAAGGTATCATCAATATCAAGATTAATATAATCTAAATTATGAATAGAATCATCATGTTTATTAATTTACATGTTATTATTGTGCTTAATCTCCTCCCAAGGCTCAAGAATGGGTTGAATGAAGGATGACAAATTTTAGGATGAAGATGAAATTTGAGAAGCAAGAGCATGGGCCTTGGTCTTATCTTCATGGTTCTTGTGATGCTTATGAGTGTGTTGATTGTGAATGGTTTTATAAGATTAAATTAAATGATTAGGATCAAAGGTCATAGGTTTTAAAGAAGGAAAAACTATGGGGTGAGGAATGATAGGTAGAGGGATATGTGGAGTAGGGAAGACAATTGCAGGAGGATCAAACGTAGGAAGATTAATCTCAATAATCTTGTCTACCTTATATTTCTTATAGGATACTTAAATGATTAGGGTAGTTAGCTAGTTTTTGAGGGAGACATAGCCCATAGATATATTTATCAACAAAATCTTGAGGGTGAAATGTTTTATAAAGAGAATGATTAATGGTGGCAACTTCTCATTTATGTGAAAATTTTGTACACTTATGAATAGGAGAGGATACAACTTGCATGGAAGAGAGCCACAAAATACCCATCTTAACTTGAAATTGATCAAAAGTATGAATAACAACAATGGTAGTATGAATAATATTATTTGAAAGAGTCACAAGAAGATTAATAGAACCTTGAAGATGATAAAGGAAACCATTAAAAATTTGATGCAATAATTGCTTGATCATCAACTATGTTGGTTGATTTGTTTATTTTGATGTACTTTAGGATTAGATAACTTTTTTTGATGAACAATAGTCTTACTCTTATCAACAAAAATAGGAACTATTGGAGTATAGCTCTGAAACTTGCTCATTTGTAACTGATAATGGTGGAGCACTTCACAAAGATGCAAAAAAGAAGTATACTTTGTAAGAAGAGTCCTATCGCTAAAATGAAAATAGGTTGAATATCATGATCAAGAACATGATGTGATATTTGATTATACAACTGTTTGAATATATGAATACAAACACAAAATGTTTCTTTAACATTTTTCTTACAATTCATTAAATCAGTCAAAGAAATTTGAGGACCAATAATATTTTAAAAATGATGAATGAAAGGAATCCATAGAGGGTAAAGGGAAATACCATTGCAAATATTTTTTCCTAAGAGTATGTGTGAACAACTTAGCCATAATACTATATTTATGAGAAAAATCACTCCATGTAGTTTGGAAAGTTCTAACATGAATCACAGGATCAATGCCCCTGAAGCCAAAAATGCCCTTATATTGTAAAAGATGTTGGCTACTACTTTTCTATTATTCTAGCCATAATTTTGTAAGTGTCAAAATCTTGTATAAAATGGCTTAGGGTTAGAGATTTCATTATGAGAATGGTGATATTGTAGCTTCTTGTGGTAGTATTGATATTGTAATCAAGTTGTAATCATTGGATAATAATAATATTGGACTTGATGTTGGTGGACATTGCCCAGAGATTGGGTGAACCACGTTAAATCTTCATGTCTTGTGTTCTCTTTTATGCAATCTACTATTTTTTAGTATTGGTTATATTTGCATGTAACTGTTATTTCTGTTTGAGGTTAAATCCTAACAAGTGGTATCAAAGCCAAACGATCATCATTTTTTTATTCCAGACCGTCACCATTTTTTTGGCAATCCTCTATAGGAAGGTCTCATAGTTAAGTGGGAGTCATATGGTTGAGTGGGAGCAATGGTAGACAAGGGTAATTTGACATTTGACAAGTTTAATGGGTAGAACTTTCAGTTATGGAAGATACAAATGGAAGACTATCTTTATCAGAAGGATTTATGGAAGCTGTTAGAAGGGGGAAAAAAAAGATTAGGGATCTATGTCAAATAATGAATGGGATCTTTTGGTTAGAAAGGTAATTGGAAGCATTTGACTATGCCTAGCACCATTGGTGGCATATAATATTACAAAACTGAAGATGAAAGAAGAGTTGATGAAAACCCTAGGAACATTGTATGAAAAGCCCTTCGCTTCAAATAAGGTATTTCTCATGAAGCATTTATTTAATATGAAAATGGAAGAAGGTGGATCTGTTGTGGATCATTTAAATGAGTTTAATACTATTACTAGTCAATTATCTTCTATGGGTATCAATTTTGATGAAGAAATTAGGGCTCTCTTGATTTTTTGTTATTTGCCTAAAAGTTGGAATGGCTTGGTAATGGCTATGAGTAATTTTGTTCCTAGATCTAGTACCCTAAAATATGATGATGTCATCAGTGTTGTTTTGAGTGAGGAAAATCATAGGAAATTCTCAAGTGGATCTACATCAAGAAGTTCTTTGAATGCAAAAAGCAAGGGCAGAATGACTAAGAGAGGAAATAATTCTAGAAATCATGGGAAATCAAGAGGAAATTCAAAGGGGAAGAGGTCTCAATTGAGAGGACCAAACAACTGCTGGTATTATGGTAAAATAGTGCATAAAGAGAAAGATTGTTGGACTCAAAAAAAAATGAAGGAGAAAAGCAAGATGGAGACAAGGAGGAAAATGTGGTAAGTAAAAAATCCACAAAGGATGCTTTGCTTCTATCTTTAGAAAGTGTTGATGATTCATGGGTTTTAGATTATGGTGCTTCATTTCATGCTACACCTTATAGAGGTTATTTCAGTGATTATGTCTAAGGGGATTTTGGGTTTGTTTATTTGGGGGATAATAAACCTTGTTAGATTGGTGGAAAGGGAAAAGTTAAGATTAAGTTGTAGAATGGGAATCATTAGCTACTACATGAGGTAATACATGTTCCAAGGCTAAGTAGGAATTTGATTTCAATAGGGCAACTTGATGATGAGGGTTGTGTAGTTACTTTTAATGATAAAAATTTGAAGGTTTCAAAAGGTTCCCTTGTAGTAGAAAAAGGTGTGAAAGTAGGCACCTTAAATCTTTGTATAGGTCATATTGTTCCTTCTACTATAATTGTTTCAGAGAAAAATGAATATTCAAGAATAGTTGTTGTAGTTGAGTAGGGAGAACAAATAGTTATTGTAGATTCTGATTTACCGTTGTGGCACAATAGACTTGGGTACATGAGTGAGAAAGGTATGAAAGTAATTCATTCAAAGAAATTTTTACCAAGTCTGAAATGTGTTAATATTGATTTTTGTGAAAGTTGTGTGTGTGGAAAAAAAAAGAGAGAGTGAGTTTTGTGAAGACTAGGAACGAAAATAAAAGTAAGAAATTAGAGCTTGTGCATACAAATGTATGGGGACTGACTCATGTATCTTCCCTTGGTGGCCCTCATTATTATGTTACATTTATTGATGATGCGACTAGAAAAGTATGGATTTATTTCCTTAGATAGAAATTTGATGTATTTCAAACTTTTAAGAAATGGAAATGCTTGGTTGAAAATGAGACTGGTAAGAAATTAAAATGTCTCAAATTTGATAATGGTGGTGAGTATTGTAGTCATGAATTTGAAGATTATTGCTCCACTAATGGTATTTGTAGACAGAAAACTATTCCAAGGATTCCATAGGAAAATGGAGTGGTTGAATGTATGAACATGACTATAATGGAGCATGCAAGGAGAATGAGTTGCATATTGGGTTGCCATTACACATCTAGGATAGGCTGCCAATACTATTGTATATTTGATTAATAGAGGTCCCTCTACTCCTTTGGGTTGTGGTATTCCATAGGAAGCATGAACTGATAAGAAGGTGAGTTATTATTTTCTCAAAACCTTTGGTTGTGAAGCATTTGCTCATATAGATTCTAAAAATAGAAGCAAGTTGGAAGCTAAGTCAAAGAAATGTGTATTTTTTGGATATGGCATTAATGAATTTGGTTATAGGATTTGGGATTTTTAAAATCATAAAATTGTAAGAAGCACGGATGTCATATTCAATGAGAAAGTGTTTTACAAAGATCTGTTGTAGCAACATGAGAAGAAAGAAAATGATTATATAGTGTTGGATGGTATTCCAAAAGCTAATGTTCAACAGTTTCTCATGATGTGTAACAACCACAACAGCAAATACCACACACACTAGTGAATGTTAGACAGTCAACAAAGAAAATTAGATCTCCAAAAAGATTTTCTACTTCCTTGTATTCTATTTTACTTACTGATGCTAGTGAACTTGAATGTTATGATGAAGCTATGTAGGTGGATACAAAGATTTAGTGGGAGTTTGAAATGAAAGAAGAAATGGAATCTTTGCTGAAAAATAAGACATGGGATTTATGCAAGTTGCGTAACAAGGGAGAAGTTGAGTTCCTCTTCCACTTCAGTTGGTCTTCTAGACTAAATAGAATAAAAGAACAATAGAGTCTAAGGTGATTTGATATTCCAATGGGAGTTATAGGTTTAGCACTACTCTAATTAGTCTCTAAGTGGGAGGTTATTATTATGGAGTCTGATCAGTCTCCAAGTGGGAGATTGTTGTGATGTGGAGCCTAATTAGACTTAGAGGTTTATTTAGTGCAGTTTCTTTCCCCCATATTATTTCTATGGGGGTTTGGGGATAGCGCCCCCAAGATGGGATCAAGGGGCAGCACCCTAGGTGCGCTCCTTATTGTAGTATAGGGTGGGGTTGAGGGGCAACACCCCTACGGGGGTTTTCGGGGGTAACACCCCCAAAGCCAAAAATACCCTTATCTTGTAAAAGGCGTTGGCTATTACTTTTCTATTATTCTAGCCCTAATTTTGTAAGCAGTAAAAACTTGTATAAAATGGTTTAGGGTTAGGGATTTCATTATGTAAATGGTGATATTGTAGCTTCTTGCAGCAATATTGAGCTGTAAGGGATTATAGATTGTAATCAGGTTGTAATCACTAGACAATAATAATATTGGACTTGATGTTGGTGGACGTAGCCCAGGGATTGGGTGAACCACGTTAAATCTTGGTGTCTTGTGTTCTCTTTTATGCGATCTACTACTTTCTAGTATTGGTTATATTTGCATGTAACTGTTATTTCTATCCAAGGTTAAATCCTAATAGAACAAGCTATCAGAGATGAAGTGTGTGAAACCCAATCAGAATGGAGGACTAAAACAAAGATCTATAATCTTCAAGTGAGTTGTAATTTTTTACCAAATCAAGCCTTATTGTTACTTTGTAATCATTTTATTAGTCTAGGTTAAATCCTTTGGATTAAGGTTGACCTAATAGCAATTTTTAAATCCTTTAACCAGGTGACATTCCAAGTGAATGATCTAAAGTCCTCTAACAAGGCTCACTCCTAATAAGGTTATTGAAATCCTCTAACCAGGTCACATTTAATAGTGTGTATTGTAACCTTTAACAGGGTTCACCTTTCATAGGGAATCACTTTAGAAGAGTGAGAATTAGTAGCATGTTACTGGTGGTTTTTTTCAAATTGGATTTCCATGTAAAATTCTTGTGTCAAATGTGTTACTGAATTTGTTATGTTTCATGTTTACATTTCTACAATGTATTTTTGACCTAGGATAGTAACATAAAAATTTTAAAGAGTTGTATGATCTGATGGATGCATGCATAATAAGGTTTTATGGATATGGATCTATTAAGCATTGAAAAAATTTATTTGTACATCTGGGTCTTGGATAATTGATTCACCCCCCTCTCATTTTTACTTGGATTACTCATAAAACCACTTAAGACTCCCAACATGAGAAAGATTTGGACACATACTAACCATTGCATACATTAAACTCTCAACTATTGAAGAATAAGGAAAACCTTCCATCTTGGATTTTTCTTCCAAAGTAGAAGGACACATCTTTGAACATGATGAAAAATGATCAACCAATGGAGTGGCAACCGATTTGGCAATTGACATGTTAAACTTTTCTAAAACTTTTAAAATATATTTTTCTTGAGATAATCTAACTTCTCTTTTTCGTCTATCACAGATTATGTCCAACCAAAGAATCCTCTTTGCTGCCCCTAAATATTTCATGGAAAAACAAAGAGCCAAATATAGCTTTAGCTCATGAATGACTCTCATTCTATTTCCAATAGTCAACATATCGTCAACATACAATAGAAAAATTACAAATTCACTAGTAAGAAGTTGTTTGTAGTAAACACATGGGTCTAATTCACAGTGAGTAAAACCTTGATGAGTTATGAAGTTATCAATTTTTAAGTACCATTGATGGGAGCCTATTTCATCCCATATAGACTCCTCTTTAATCTACAATATAAATGCTCTTGCCCCTATTTAATGAATCCCTCTAGCTATTCCATATATAATTCCTCTTCAATATCCCCATGTAGAAATATTATTTTTACATCAAGTTGCTCAAGCTCAAGATCTCAGGTTGCTACCATGCCCAAAACTAAACAAATGGTTTGCATTTTAAGTACTAGAAAGAAAATCTCATTTAAATCCACTCCTTTTTAGTGAGAAAATCCCTTCACTACCAATCTGGCCCTGTACCTTTTGCATCCTTCATCCTCCTCTTTTATCCGATAGACCCATTTATTTTTCAATGCCTTACAATTTGGTGGAAGAGGAACTAGAACCAATTCCCATGTCTAATTTGTATATAAAGACTCCATTTCATCTTTCATAGCATCTAACCAATGCACTGAATTTACATCAGTGTAGGCCTTTCTTAAAGGTTTGTGGCTCTTTCCTAGTCATCAAACTTACAAGGGTGTTTTCTTTCTCAAGTAGATTTCCTTGGCTATAGGATTTTATTTATATCCTCTCTTTGTCCAACTGCAAAATCAGTGCCAATAGCCTATCCATTTGCTTGATATATATTATGAGGATCAAGTTGGACACTATCAGTCCCCTGTTGCAAAACTAGTGATTGGTGTGTTTGAATTGGACCACCAAAATCCATTTCAATCGTGGCATCATAAAAATTATGTTCAATTTCAATGTGCAGATTTCCAACAAAAAATTGGGGATGTGTGTGAAAGTCAATGTTCAATTTCACCTTTGTAGGATTGATGCCCTATGAAGCACAAGGGCTTGGTTGGAAAATGGAGTTACGGTCACTATGCTAGTCAATGATGGAGGAAGAACCCAATCGAGTGCAACCTAAAACCAAAGGAAAGATGGGAATGTGTGAGCTAGGAAATGTAGAGACAGTGAGTTGTGCAAGGCTATTAGTCAGGCATTGAACACCCAATGTAGAAGGAGTAGAAAGAGCATCCGACTCTACGTATTGCACATGGGTTGTGTCAGAGATAGCCCTAGGGTATTGTGGGTGTATTGGGGATGTGGGAGCCAATGTGGACAACATGGCATAGGAGTAAGGATGTGTGGGAAACAAAGGGAATCGTCCCTTAGAGTAGTCAACAAGCGATGGTGTGTTAGGAAATGTAGAACTTCTAGTAGTGGGGTATATGATTTTTTGAACTGGAGGAATTGTTATAGTTGGAGAAAAGGTAAAAAATTTGGAGTGATATGTAGATTTTTGAACAATGGAACCTGAGCCATTATTAAATAAATCATAATCAAAACTATACCTGAAGTAGTGACCAATTTTTGCAAACCTAAGAATGACTTCTCGTTAAAAATAACATCCTGACTGTAAATCACCTTATGAGAAACTGGATCCCACAATTGGAAACCAAACTGATCTTCACCATACCCTAGAAATATACCTCTTTTGGATTTAAAATCCAATTTCATTCACTACTCTTTAGGAACATGAGCATACATATCACAACCAAAAACTCGTAAATGAGAAAATGAAATTCTTTTACCAATCCATCTCTCTTTTGGAATATCAAAATCAAGACATGATGAAGGAGCTTGATTAATTAAATAAACTAATGTATTGCATGCCTCTACCCAAAATTATTTCCCCAAACCAACATTAGATAACATACACCGAGCCCTTTCAAAGATAGTTTGATTCAGTCTCTGTATTGCACCATTTTCTTGAGTTGTATAAGGGACTTATTTAGTCCTCTAAATACCATGATCTACACAAAAATTATCAAACTCCAAAGAGAAAAACTCACCACCATTATCCATTAGTAGACATTTAATCTTTTTCCCAATCTGATTTTCTACCATAGTCTTAAAAAATTTTAACTTTGAAAATACTTCAAATTTCTTATTCAACATATAAACCTAAACTTTTTGAGTACAATCATCAAGAAATATAACAAAATAGTTAGCACCAATGAGAGAAGCTACATCCATAGGATCAAAAATATTGGAATGCACAAGCTCTAATGGAGAAGATTTCTTCTCATGACCTATCCTTACGAAGATGATGCAATTTTTCTTGATGTAAAGAAAATGCTCACACAACTCCAAATAAAGAGATTTAAGACTCGGAAGATGGTCTCTTTGAAGCATGACTTCAAGACCCATTTTTCTCATGTGATCGAGCCTCTTATGCCAAAGTTTAGCATTACTTTCCACAACTGCCATGGCTTCTCCCACTTCACTATTGCCCTCTAAAACATATAAAATTCTAGATTTCTTTCCTTTAGCCAAAAGTGACTAACCTTTGGACACTTTCCATGAATCAAGATCAAAGTTATTAGTACAGCCTTTTGTATACAACTAACTGAAATTAGATTATGCTTGAGTGTAGGAACATGCCTAACATGCTTTAAAATCCATTTACTACCATTTTCAGTGACAATAAAATATCCCCTTTGTCAACAGTATCACATTCTTTGTGATCCCCAAGAAAAACTTTACTAAAAATACCTTTGTGATAATTTGTGAATGCACTTTGACATGCAGTAGCATGAAAAAATGCACCAGAATCGAGAACCTATGAACTTGAATCCATGTCACTAGCTGCAAGTATCAAAGCTCCATCAGTTATAGCATTTATGTCATCTTGAATTACTTTATTTTGAGCCTTCTTGTAATTCTAACATTGCTTCTTGGTGTGGCCCGATTTACAACAAAACCATCAGGTGTCATTTCTTCCACTAGATTTCAAGTGATGATTTGATCTACCTCTTCCATTATTATTATTTTTATGTCTACCTCTTTCACAACTTTTCCCTCTATTGCTTGTGCTCACAACTATTAGAGCATCACCAGAAGAGAATTCATGGTGGTTCCTTTGCATGTCTTTACTAAGTAATGTAGCTATGACTTCATCAAATTTTAACTTCTTCTTGGCTTCTATTGAAGTTCTCATAGTCATTACTATACCTTCCTAGCTGTTTGGTAGTGAACATAATAATAAAATAGATTTTATTTCATCATCTAATGGTATACCAACTAAAATGAGTTGACTAGCTAATGTATTAAACTCATTTAGGTGATTCAAAATTACTCCCCCTTCTTTCATTTTCAGACTATATATCA
Source organism: Cupressus sempervirens (assembly GCA_028749045.1). Lineage (NCBI taxonomy): Eukaryota > Viridiplantae > Streptophyta > Pinopsida > Cupressales > Cupressaceae > Cupressus > Cupressus sempervirens. The sequence goes on from CM053783.1 coordinate 882,133,933, forward strand.
TCTTCATTATAAAATCTTTATTTGATGCTAAAGGTATCTCATACAATGAAGATAATTTCTCAACTAGCTCTCTAGTTGTCTTCTCAACTAAAATGTTAAACAACATGTTACTTGAGATAGCTAAGAAAATCATTGCCCTTGCTTTCAAATCCAATTTTTTCCATTTTTCATCTGTCAATGTTCATTTTCCCCTTGTCTTACCAAGAAACATAGGTTGTAAATCTTTCTTGATGAGAAAGGACTCTATCTACACTTTCCATAGCCCAAAGTTTTTCCCAGAAATGTTTTTGATTTTCCACTTATCTACCCCATCCATGGCATCTGTAAATATTTATCAATTTCTAGAAAATCAAATGAGCTTAACCAATTCTGATGCCAATTGTTGAGCTAAAATGAAAGATACAAATTTTAAAGTAAAATTGAAAACTAAAACAAAATTCAAAACATGCAAGAGTGGACATAGAATTTATAGTGGTTCATCCAGCTAGTCTGGACTACATCCACTCTTCAAGTAGGAGAATTTCTCTTATTCAGATAAATCACAAGTTGCAATAATCAATAGCATCAACTATGTTTTCTATTCTATATTAGTCACATTCAATGAAAGACAAAAGGCATGAGAAGAGGAAGAGTTGCAATGATTGGATTGCACAATTAGATCGGTTACATATTCCCTTGTTAGAACCATTACATTAACGAACTCATAAACCCAAGAAATACTCTACATACATGAAAAATACTTAAATGGTTCTCCAACAAATTAAACCATCAAAAAATCCACTTTGATTCCTTATTCATGGAATTATACCATCAAAAATTAACTAGCAATCACACCATAAGGTGAAATAGGTATGCCGAAGAATAGTTTAGTGATTTGTAACTTTGAAGATACATGTAATTGAATTATAATGGATATTTTGAACAAGTTTAATTTTGCAGCAATCGAGGTATGGTGAAGATACCTTTTGCAATGGCATTTATGACTTGGCATCCATTGAGTCTTGTCTCTATGAATGTCTTTACCAATGAGTCATTTCACTTAGAGCATCTATAACTCATTCCACTCAGAGCGTTTGTAAAGACCTTAAGGAGATATGTATAATGTACTAATCCAAATCTATTTTTCTTTCTAAAATTCTACTAGAACAAATTAATAGCAGATTGGATCTTAGTTAAGGAAATGTTTTTTTCAAGAAAAGAAACAACAAATTTCAAAATCAAAATCTTGGTGGGGATAACTGATTGATAGAACATTTTTTAATAGAACTTCAAACACGTGTTTAATATCATCTTGATCCTGAACTACTTAGTTAACAATTTTTTTTATAAATCATGATTTGACATGAGGATCCAATTTTTTTTGAAGAGCACAAGTGAACTCTCTAACATTTATATACTAAATTAGCTTTCATCGTAAAGCATTTTTATGTCTTCAAATGTATTAATGTATTAAAAATTTTAAAATTTTATATTGAGAAGACATCCAAATCAATCGTGAGATGGAAAAATATGATGAACCATAAAGACACATGAATATAATATGGAATTATTGGATATGATGAAGAGAATCCTTATGGGAAGAATATATGTAACACTTTTTTGGTAAATAGATTTGTCAATTGAAAATGGCCCAACAGAGTGTATGTGGTAGTCTATTCACAATAGTTGGATAGGCCCTTGATATGCGTCCTTCCTCTGTGTTTAGAGGGGCAACTCCCTTGTATGATATAATCTTGAAGTTTTTCAAGTAAAAGAAAAATCAAACATTAAAAGATAAATAGAAAGCCATTGATGATGAATGCACCACATGACTTCAAAGCTTTTCTGGACTAACTTAAAACTGCTAATAACAACAACTAAGATCTATGCTTGAGAACTATTACTAGCACAATGTTGATCCAAAGATTCATAAAAATCTGCACAATACTGTGACAATGCTCACTACAAAGAGAATCAACATTTTTAACAATTTAGATTTTGAAAGAAGAGAACTCAAATAATATTTTTCTTTATTTTCTTGCACCAAGAACCTAAGAGGAATTTCTGATTATAAAGATAAAATTTGTACACACTTTCCAAATATTATCTTATCACCAAAATTCTAACCTAAGTCTTCTCCTATTCAAAAGTCCAAAAAAAGTCCCTTTACAAAGCTATGATGATTCCTTATATAGACATCAAGGTTATTAACTACTCCTCCATGGTTAATAACTACTTCCCAAATATGTGATTTGAGTGAGGTTAATTAACCTCTACAAAATTAACCAATGTGACTGGAAACTCAAACATTTTGAAAAGAATGTGAATGATTGATCTTTGATGGTAGCCATCTTATCTCCTCTTGAACTTAAAAAGTTGAAGAAGAATCAAATTGAGCACGCCCTTCTGTTCTTGGTTTTAACATTCCACTTTATATGGCCATATGCTTCCAAAATCCATTTATGCCTTAATTGTATGTTGATATCTCACTCTGGACTTCCATCTGAACCTTGATGATTTTCGTGGCACACTTTACATAAGAATTTGATAAAATAGATCAACATATTGAATCACATTTCCCTATTCTGGTCGGTATTACAAGCATATCTGAGAGACACCATTAAATTACTCTTTATTTGGGAAGAACGTATCCTCTCTATTTGACCAACACTTTTTCCATGTTCTTGTGAACCACTTCTGACAAGCTCTTGTATAGTCTGAATAACAAGGCAAGTAATCTCGACATGTTTTGATAGACACCACAAGCTGAGATACATTGCCTCTCGTTTCTTCTCTTCTCTTTGATGCTTGGAATCTAAATCTTCACATATTATCATCGGGGACCTTTCAGTTGATTACCAAATAGATCAAAGTTTCCTTTCTCTTTATTTCTAAATGCATGTGTGTTGTGGCTTGCACCAAGATCGACTATGATTTCAACGTATCATACATCTTATTTGTGATTATCCCGTTTCATGAAATACAATCATTCACACATCTTCTCTCTTGTTTCTCATTAAACATGTAGACTTGCGAGCTATATTGATCATGAACACTTTTTACCCATCAATATATTTTGACTGTGGTATACCCAAGAGGCATTCAGTTAAACAGTTATACTACAATCTATGTTTCCACATTCGATGTATCTATCTATGAGTAGTGCCTTCTGTATAAGTTGAATTCTTTTGAGAGGAAATCTCTGTTGTACAACAGAGACGTCAAGACAACCATCACTCAAAAATGATCCACTCTATGTTCAAACCAATTCGAAAGCTTTCCATTTACTCACAAATCCTCTAATCTTGAGGCATTGAGTCAGACGGTTAGTAGGCATATTATTCGTGCTTCCAATTTCATTAGCAACTGATGATGGCATTTAGATTTAACATGCTCCTATCGGCAACTGCATACTTCACAAAATATGCTTGTGGGTGAGTGCAAGGAAGGTGCGAGATTTCTACATTGTGTTGACCTGCAATGCTTCCAACATTTTGAATACATTAGTACGAGGGTGCTTGCAAGTATATAATCCGAGGAAAACCCACTTTTGATTATGCTTTGATGGATGTCTGTACCCAGTTCTAGAGCACTGATTTTTGTATAGGTTGGAAGGATGCTGGCAAAGGTAATGCAATTTGGCTTCACACCTGCTGATTGCATTTGCATGAAAGTCTCCAAGGCATTTTCAAAGAACCCATTTTGCGCATATCTTCCTATCATTGCGTTCCATGAGACCACATCTCGTTGAGACATTTTTTTCAAACAGTATGCATGCCTTGTGTGGATGCTTTGGCATTTTACATACATGTCAACCAGAGCTCTAGCAACAAAAACCCACTTTCCATTATACTGTGGTGGATTTCCATACCCACTTCCAAAGCTCCAAGTTTGGCACAGGCTAGAAGGACGTTGGCATGGGTGAATGGATGAGGTTGGAGACCTGATTGTTGCATTTGGTGGGACAGAGTGAACGCCTCTCAAAAAAGTCCATGGTTTTTGTAAGCTGCAATTGTCACATTCCATGACAAGACGTCTGACTCAGGTATTCTGTCAAATACTTTGCGAATATCCAGCAAATTTCCACACTTGAGGCATCAATAATGCAAAATGTCTATCACCCATCTTAATTAAAATCTGAGAGCAATCTGTAGCACAGTAGTTAGAAAGACACATTCTTCATTTGTCACAATTGGTGCACAATATAATAAAGGACCTGTGATGATCATATTTTGTCATATAATTAGCATGCACTCTGGACCATAAACTGATTTCACTGCCTCAATTTATTGCAGTATTTCCTCCTCCATTGCTTGAGCACTACTTTATCCTCATATTCCAAGCAAGCAACAAAAATTTCCATAATTTGATCTCCATTAAAGTGATTCATACAGATATGCTGGTACATTTCGATGAATGAAGTCTATCTTAACCTCATTTTGTTTTTGTTTTTGATGAGAGGTTAAGGTTAATGATTGGGTGGAAAATATGTGGTTTGGATATTTATCTTAACCTCTTTTTAATGGAGAGGTTAAGATTTCAAAGTGAAACACATGTTTTGGACCCTGAACCTTAACCTCTTAAAGGTTAATGGTTCAGAACACGTGTTTTGACTGCCAAACCTTAACCATTTAAAAGGTTAATGGTTAATGATTTGGTTGAAAATACATATTTTTTTGTTCCTTCATTAACTTGCCATAATTTGAGACTTGGATGGTGGAATTTGGAAATTTGAAGTGCAAGGCGGAGCTGGTGATTAGCCATACGATTTGAACGCAAAAATTTCTCAAAAACTCTGAGAGAAAGTGACCATTTTAATGTTTAAAATGAGGCATATTCTAAAAATAACCATAGCTCAAAAAGGTAGAAATTGAGGCAATTTTGATATCCAGGCAACACACTTCTATCACGTTTCAAACACTTTATGTACTTTAGGAGCCAAAATAAATTTGATTTGGAGATTCCCAACTATTCCTTTTCATACATCCTTCCATTGTTTTACATTGGATGCATCTCTATCATGTTGCATTTTCTCTAAAAAGTCGATATTACTTTTTGAGTTTCACAATTATTTAATATTTTCTTACTCTGAATGTTTTTATCTTTATTAGAATCATATTTTCCCACTGCATGTCTAGAAAAGTCAGGATTACTATTGATTCAACAAAATCATATTAGCATAGCAGAAAGGCTCTGAAATTTTTGAAACTATCGTAATGCAGTATGATTTTAAAATAAAGAAATTGGTAACCAATAATTATTGGCAGTAATATGTACTTTAATTACTGGCAGTAATTTCTGTATTATTTTAAATTGAAGAAATCAATAACCAATACTTTTATAATTGGTCGTACCTTGAAGAGATTTGGAAAAGATAAGTTTAATTAAAAGAAAGACTGGTTTGATAACTCTGAATTAGAAAAGAACCAATTAAAGTTTGAATATAGTGGTAGTAATTGTAAGTTGTGTTAGAGTGGAGGTCAAGCTAACATTGTCATGTTTGATGGTAGTCTTTTAATCTCTCTCTGCCACTCCCTCCTATCACCACAGCTTTCCCATATCTATCTCTTATACACAAACATCTATATGGTCATAATCTCTCTCTCTCTCTCTCTCTGTGTCTATGTGTGTGTGTGTGTGTGTGTGGGTGTGTATTTCTCTATTTACCTTCTTTATCTATCTCATTTCTCTAACCTTGTCCCCTTTCTATCTTAATTACTTGCTCTCTCTTTTCACCACATCTTCCCCATCTCTATCTATTGTACATATACATCTATATCCCCCTAATTAATATATTTTTATGGTCCCCCCCCTCTAACACTATCTTTTGCATACACTATATTTTTCCCCTAATTACCTTCTTTATCTACTTCATGTCTCTCACCTTGTCTTCCACTCACTCTTGTCTATTACCATATCTTCCACATCTCTATCTTTTATACATACACATCTCTCTCTCTCTCTCTCTCTCTCTCTCTCTCTCTCTCTCTCTCTCTCTCCACCTTTGACTCCCTTCTATCACCATATCTTTGCATATCTATATCTTATACATAAACATATATATCCTTGTAATTTACTCTCTCTCTCTCTCTCTCTCTCTCTCTCTCTCTCTCTCTCTCTCTCTCTCTCTCTCTCTATCTATCTATCTATCTATCTATCTATATATATATTTATTTATTTATTTTCTTTCAAATATTTCATCTTAAAATATTTATTAAAAAAATACTTGCTAATTTTAAAATAATAAAATGATTTTTCCATAGACAGTGTTATAAAAAAGATAAGCTTTAATAACAATTTTAGTAATAATAATAAAATTTATTTGATAAGTAAGTAAAAAATCTAAATAGTAAAATAAATTATACTACTCACCATAAAATCTTACATTCTATACTTTATAGATAGAAAAGAAGAGATATTGTACTTTATTTTCCTACAGCCAACATTTGTTTTAAGATGATCTTTTAAATGTAGGTTTTAAGGAACAACTATAAAGCCACAAGTACAAAGAAATGATGAAACCTTTTAAAGTGTTTGTAAATGAATATGGATAACCCAAAATTTGTCTCTCATTTTAAGTTATGAGAAGAGATCTCTATTAATATTTGTGCAAATACTTTATAGATTTTATTAACTCTTTACAAATCTTTTTCAACTAAGAAATCTCATAGTTTCACAATACAATTTGATTTTAGATTTTCATAATACAATTCTATTTGATAGCTTTAAATATGATGCAAGTGCACATAGATGAACCCAAATCTGCACATCATTATCCTTATAATGATAGATAGAGGCAACCTACTATAAATCCACCCATACTTCCAATTGAAACATATTTTCTACTCATTATACCATGAATACTCTGACCAAAGCTTCAATCCAATAGTAATATTCACATTGTAAAGATCACACTCAAAACCCAATACGTCTCATAAAGAATCAAATTAAACACATAGTCGACTTGCATAGGAAAGACATGGACAAAACACCCAACTCCAATCTCAATCAATTACCGTGGCCACAAATACAAATTAGTATGGTTCTTCCAAGTCCTAATTTATATTCACGAGGCTAATGTGCCCATACAATTTGCAGCTGGTATCTTTTACTATTGTTTAATACAAAAAGAGAAGTCTCCATTCAAAACCACTAGGAATTAATTCAAGCCGCATTTGGTTGGGGAAGATGAATTTCTGTCATAACCAGGGTATCTCATAACCAGGGTTTCAAAATTTGGTTATGCATTTTAGGAAGATAGTTGGACCATTTGGTTGACACAAAAGATGAATCTACAAATCCATATTCTGTGTTTGGTTGCCAATTTAGAAATTAGAATTGGAACGGAATATGACTGGGAATATCTTTTTCTTGCATTTGGTTGTTCATTTTCAAATTGGAATTGGAATTTGGAGTAAATTTTTTTAATCTTATTTTATTAGTGAAACACAAGTATTATAATGAGTAAAGTATTAATATTTAATTTAATATTTATGATTACTAATTTATTTATAATTAGACTACATTATTATTATTTCTAATTCTTGAATATTCATAGTTTTATTTTGTTAGTAAAGAATAAATACCATGATTATTATTTTTTATTTTAATTCTATTTATTAGCAAAGAAAAGTTAAAAATAATCATACTTGCAATCATTTGTAAAAGGTTATATTTTGTCCCATAGTTGGAAATTGTGATCATATATATTATATGTTTTTGAAAAATTATATAAGAAAAATTTATCATCAAATTGAATTTATTGTCAAATTTATCTGAACTTCATAATTGTTGAACTCAAACTTGAACCTTGTGACTTAGCTGTTAAATATGAGAACACCAGGAAATCCACGCTCTATACCATTATGCCCCACATTTAACAAGAAACCCTCTCATGTTGCTTATTCTTCCCATTACTATTAGTATTGTTAGATGGTCAATCCTGCATATATAAACTAGCAATCTCACCTTAGTGTGCAATGGGTATGCCAAATTTATTTTGGAGATAAATTATAGAAAAAAATTGTATTTATGTATACATTTGTGTTGCATGTGATAGTCTAAAATCAAATATGCATCCACCTAAAAGGATCCAAAAAGGTCTTAAACCAAACCTCAAAATAACTTGAAGATAATTAGGCTCCTCACCCCATTAGAAATAGCTTCATGTTTTTGAGATCCCCATCTTTCTATGTCCATCTATCTCTCTCACTTCCTCTATCCCTCTCTCCCCCCTTCCTTGTATATGTGTGTGTTTGTGTCCTCCCTTTGTCCCTCTCTCAACCTAGCCCACTCTTCTCTCCCCCCTCTATGTACATATCTCTCGAGGACATCTTTCTACAGATGCATGAACACACAAACTCCTCTCTCTCTCTCTCTCTCTCTCTCTCTCTCTCTCTCTCTCCTTCCTATCCCACACTCTCTACCCCTCTATGTATCTCTCCCTTTCAATAAATTTATTAAGTTAGTTAATTATTCAATAAAATATGCAACTAAAATTTTACATGAAATATTATATAAGAAAAAATATATTATTTTACATTCACACACATTAAACATTTGATGATAACTTTAACAAGAAAAATAATGCTTTGTCAATAATTGTTCTTAAAAAATGTGGAATTTTGGCTACATAGATTTTACATGCAATTTTTTTAAAAAGAAAATTGTCTATATAAATGTCTACCCAAATCTTCAGCCATATCTATTCACTCAAATCACACTTTAGCATGTCTAATGTTCAATCCACTTTGGTGCATGTGCAAATAGACTTTACATCATTTCCCATCGAAACAAGTTCCAACCCAGATAAAAACCAATTGACTAGGTTATTTTTGTACAACCATTACATCTATAACAATAATTACACATAAAAAAGCCACAGTTTTATTTCTTAAATACTTAAATATCAAAATCGCATTGACTATTTTTTTTAATGTTATTTAATTGTTAAAGAGAACTCTATAAAATAGTTTTAGCTTTCAAAATTTAATTTAATTATATTTATACTTAATTTAACTATTTTAATTTTTAACATTAATTTTTTCTCTACTTTTATCCACTTTTCCTTTTTACTCTATCTCTACTTATATTTAGCCTCTCTCTCTCTCTCTCTCTCTCTCTCTCTCTCTCTCTCTCTCCATATATATATATATATATATATATATATATATATATAACACTTTCTATCTAGATACCTTCTTCCTACAAAAATATAACAACAATCTATTGATAATGGAGTAAAAAAGCTTAGAATACATGGACTCAAATTACATGTACATACATTATTTTGTACAATATTTGAAACACTAAATTTCCTCTAACTATAGCCTATCTAATACACTATGTTTAATAAAAATTCTTAAAGAAATTTTGTAGCTTTCAGAGTTAGGGACATCAAAAAAATATTATAGGAAGTTTTTAAATATTTTACTTATAATAAATCTGGAGTGATTAGGCTTGTGTATTTTTACACTATTTGACATGTTACTATGAATCAGGGCAAGGATATGTGTTTGACTTCAATTAATCCACAATGATGCACACTATATCCATCTTCAAACCATCTAAAATAATTTCATCTAATTTGGGTCTTGACATAGCCATGTTTGGTTTAGGTAAACATGATCATTCAATTAAGCTTAGACACGCATTATCTGTCTGCAAATATTTTGTTCATGTAATCTTTCTTGATTGAATATGATGAAAAGGTGGTTTCTTTGTTGTACAGGGTTTTTCATGGCTCTAGAACTCAAAATTATAGCTTGTGAAAACTCAGTTACAAAATTTACAATGGTTGTGAAGTTTTTGAGTGGTCCAACTATAAGAACACTATCATCCCTCACAATTGGACTCAAAGGTGTGCTTTACTGTATAGCCATAATATACGAAATACTTCTCAATGGTATCATCCCCTTTGTCTTTGCAAAAGAGTATAGTGTGCATTTAGATATACTAAACATAGGGTATGCTTCTAGTTCTACTTGGTTCACATTGCTTAGTGTTAGTTTATGTAATTAAAACTATTGGTGATGCATGCATTTCAATTTTAGGGTCATATTTGGCATTTCAGATCACATCATTACTAATGAGTTTGACACTAGGACTCACAAGGGAAGAGTCTCATCACATGGTTCTATTCTTACATTACCAAAGTTTAGCCACTTAGGGCACAAACCCCTAAGGAGGAACAATCAATGTGGATTCAAGCCACCTCCTCATGTTGACAAAGATGCTTAGCTATGCATTACACTAAAATCATCTTCTCTCACTCCCTTTATGAGCCTAAATTAGCATGCAAGACAAGGGTGAGGCACATTTTATCTTTAATAGTGTTATCCATAATTTATTCATTAATTTTTCAATTGATTAATCACTCTCTATAGGTTTTTGCACCAACCCCATGGAAACACTCTCTTCGTTAGTGTCCATAGACTTTCGTCTCGGGTGTTAAAATACATATGAAATCCATGACCAAATTTACACACATCTGTACAAGTGACCTTAAGCAACTTTGAGAATAAATAGACACTTAGGTTCTTTCAAAGATCATGTACTAATAAATTTTTATTATTATAAAAATTGACATATAATATTATGAAAAGAAAAATAAACTTCCCTCTATGATCATATAAATCATACTTTAACATCATGAAATTCTGATAATGAATTTCACATAATTACTACAATATGAAAACTTGCTAACTAGATCGCATTATACAACCATTAGAAAATTTTACCCATCATTTAAACAAGATTAATAAATTTGAAAATAATTAATAAATAATCCTTTTCAATAATGGTTGTTTAAGCCCTTCCAAACATTCTAAATCGTTGATCATCATAATCAACACTCACTCTTCATATAGGAAATGCCTTCGGCATAACTATGTATAGATCACACAGATACCAACATTCAACTAAAAATGTCATCAAAATATGTTCAAATTATGAATGTGATCCAAATATGTTTAAATTAGGTATGTGATCAATAATTCAATGCTACATATGTAGCATAAGATAGAAGATAGAAAAACAATATCCATGATTTGAATGGTGGTGTGAAAACACACTGTTAAATATGAAAACACTGGGAAATCCATGATGTATGCCCTTATGACCCACATTCAGCGAGAAACCCTCTCATGTTACTCAATCTTCCCATTACTATTTGTATTGTTAGATGGTCAATCCTACATATATGAACTAAACATACTTGAAAAATTAAAACCTAATTATTTTTTAATGGAATACACCAAGGAGTGGCATCAGAAATATTGACCGTTTACAAACATGCATAATAAAAAATCATCAAATGGCTCATTTTTTATTAGCATGCGTGGTCTTGCAATATCAGCAAATCAAGAGCAATAAAAAAAATACAAAAGAAAGACACTTTGTCAATACCGTTGACAATCTTATTAGGAGGCACATACATAGGAAACCAAATTGTGAAAAAAAGAAAAGAAATTTAAAAAATACCCAAGAAAATTAGGAATATACATATAACATGAGACAAAATCATGAACTATACAATCATCTACCAGAAATCATCAATACTTTTGATAATCTTGTTAGCGAGAACATACATAGGAAATCAAATAGGGACAAAAAGACAAGAAATAAAACCATATGCAAGAAAATTAGGACTATAGATATAACATAGGATAGAATCATGAACTATACAATCATCTACCAAATCACATTTCTATCAGCATATGCTCTCAAGTTCTACAATTGAGCATTCATCATTTTCCACTCCTCGTGTATTCCACGTATGTATGGTTCAAATATAACTCTAATTAACAATGCAATGAAACAATGCAATGAACAAGTATACCAGACATTTACAAGATCATAAACTACATATAGATCAGGTATGTATACATCAAGTATGCTTAGAAAAATAGTAAAAATGTGCTCAGTAATGAGTTCTAGTATAGTGCTGTGAGAGATCAATGCAATACCATTAAACAAAGCCAACTAACCATCTGGAATTACTTCACATGCCAATCATGTGAATGCCAATGAAATAACAACTAAATTGCATATTGACCAATGCCAATCATGCCAATGAAATGGATGACTAAACTATGCATAGATCAAGTATGTGTACATCTGTACATACATGTGTGTACATACATACATACATATGTACATACATGTGTGTACATACATACACATATACATACATACTATTTGTTTCAAATCTGTTTAGCAAAATAGTCAGTATGTGCTCACTAATGATTTTCAGTATAGTGTTGCGAGAGATCAATACCAGTGAAATGAACAACTAAACTTTGTAATAGTTTCTTACCAATAATGAGTTCTAGTATAGTGTTGTGAGAGATGACTACAATACCATTAAATAGATCCAAGTCATAAACTATGTATGGATCAACTATGTACAGATCAATGGCAATCATGGCTTTTATCTATACATAATCAATATGTGCTCAATAATGAATTCTATTATGTGCTCATGTGATTACCTATATATATATCATAGTGCCAATCATAATAGGCATATCATGGTTCTACTTCTATCTACTATCTATTTAGCAAAACAGTTAATATATGTTGTAACTATTTGTTTCGAATATGTTTAGCAAAATAGTCAATATATGTTGTAATAGTTTGTTTAGAATCTATTTAGCAAAATAGTCAATATGTGCTCACTAATGAGTTCTAGTATAGTGTTGTGAAAAATCAATGCAATACCATTAATCAAAGTGAATCATGCCAATGAAATGAACAACTAAACTATGGATATATCAAGTATGTATTGATCCATGCAAAATCATTCAGCATACTTATGAGGTCATAAACTATGTGGAGATCAATGCAATACCATTAAATGCAGCCAGCTCATAAACTATGTATGGATGTTCGTCCTATATTTATGTAGTATACATGGAAGATCGATGGCAATCATGGCTTTTATCTATACATAGTTGACCTATACATAGTTTATCATGGTCCAAATCTGTTTAGCAAAATAGTCTAATATAGATATTAATGCAATACCATTAAAGATCAATGGAAATCATGGCTTTTATCTATACATAGTTGACCTATACATAGTTTATCATGGTCCAAATCTATTTAGCAAAACAATCTAATATAGATATCAATGCAATACCATTAAACGCAGCCAACTCATAAACTATGTATGGATGTTCATCCTATATCTATGTATTATACATGGAAGATCAATGGAAATCATGGCTTTTATCTATACATAGTTGACCTATACATAGTTTATCATGGTTCAAATCTGTTTAGCAAAACAGTCCAATATAGAGATCAATGCAATACCATTAAATGTAGCCAACTCATAAACTATGTATGGATGTTTGTCCTATATTTATGTAGTATACATGGAATATAAATAGAAATCATGGCTTTTATCTATACATATTTGACCTATACATAGTTTATCATGGTTCAAATTTGTTTAGCAAAATAGTCCAATATAGAGATCAATGCAATACTATTAAACACAACCAACTCATAAACTATGTATGGATGTCCATCCTATATTTATGTAGTATACATGGAAGATCAATGGAAATCATGGCTTTTATCTATACATAGTTGACCTATACATAGTTTATCATGGTTCAAACCTATTTAGCAAAACAGTCCAATATATGTTGTAATAGTTTGTTTAGAATCTGTTTAACAAAATAGTCAATTTATGCTCACTAATGAGTTCCAATATAGTGCTATGAGAGATCAATGCAATTCCATTAATCAAAGTGAATCATGCCAATGAAATGAACAACTAAACTATGGATATATCAAGCATGTATAGATCTATGCAAAACTGTTCAACATACTTATGAGGTCATAAACTATGTAGAGATCATTGCAATACCATTAAATGCAGCCAACTCATAAACTATGTATGGATGTCTATCCTATATTTATGTAGTATACATGGAAAATCAATGGTAATCATGGCTTTTATCTATACATAGTTGAACTACACATAGTTTATCGTGGTTCTATTTCTATATGCTATCTGCATAGCAAAATAGTCAATATATATTGTAACTATTTGTTTCAAATCTGTTTAGAAAAATAGTCCAATATATGTTGTAACAGTTTGTTTACAATCTATTTAGAAAAATAGTCAATATGTGCTCACTAATGAGTTCCATTATTGTGTTGTGAGAGATCAATGCAATACCATTAATCAAAGCAAATCATGCCAATGAAATGAACAACAAAACTATGTAGTGATCAATGCCAATCATGCTAATTAAATGAACAACTAAACTATGTATTGATCAATGCCAAACATTAAACAAAGGCAACTCATAAATTGATCCATGCAAAAAAATTAAATAGAGGCAACTCATAAATGGGAATTACTTTAGATGCCAATTAAATAGTCAAAATGTGCTCAATAATGAGTTCCAATATAGTGATGTGAGATCAATATAGTTTTAGTTTAGTGCTCTTAGAGATTAATGCAAAACCATTGAACAAAGTAATCATGTAGCATATGTCATTGCAATCTAGTCAGTAGCTGAAATAGCTAAATCATACCAAATTTCATTGCAATCCAGTCCACTCTCTCTGCCTCATCCATCATCAAGAACCCTTTAGCTCTTTCACGTTGAAGCATGAAAGTATCATGTGCTTTCATGAAAACTACTCGACTCAGTTTAGGAACAGCTTTGAGAGCAGTATATGCGGCACTCAAAACATTATCCTCTTCAGATTTATCCACTTTTACAATCTAAGGCTTACCGAGGCCATCTTTCAGTTCCTTCATAGTTTTGCATATCACATCCAATGATGTAGACAAAGATGTCTTCTTCCTCTTTCCCCTCCTTGATGATGATGGTGGAGGAGTCCCTCTAGCACTTGCACTCAACTTATTGGAATGATATAACTCTTCATCAACATCTAGTTGGCTATCAAGAGGTGTACCACAATTGGTATCGTCCTCATCAAGCACATGAAATGCATCGTTCATAGGGTGCCCTTCTTCAGCATCAAGGGGCATTGTAGCTTTGAACCCTTTAGTAATGTCATTGTCAACAATTATAGCCAACTCATTGAAATATTGGAAAGGTAACCTCTTATACATTTTTTCATTTTTGAATTCCCTACATGTAAGCATTAATAGATGGATTAGGTTGTAATTTTTTCATTATTACAATAAGAAGGGAAAATTTCTTCAATGAAAAGAGTACAAAGATCATCCTACCTTCAAAAGCTCATCCCACACTAAATCTTCAACATCCACAGTTTGAGTTTCTTCATTCCAAGCTAACCCACTTATATTTTTCAAGTCCTTCATTACTCTATATCCTACTTTCCATGTTTTCAGCTTATTCTTAAAATGATCTTGTGATAGATTCAAGTTCATCCCTGCATTGAATGTCCTCTCTATCGTAGTCCATGCTTCTTTTTTAAAACCACCTTCACCTTTTCATCTGAGATGAACTTGTTCGAGGAGCAAGTCTAGAAACTTGCATTCCATCGGTTTTGTCCACATTTTCTTCTTTGAAGAAGAAGATTTGTTGCTCACAATGAGGGATGCATCTATATCACTCAAAGTAATGGGAGAACACATCTAGTTCACATGATCAGATTCATCCATGCTCATCATGAGCTCAGTATGTGCCATTGTGTACTCCTTCCTATATTTCATTTAAATTTGAAAGTAATAAAATTTAAATATCAATTTGTAATACATCATAATGGAACAAGGCTAACATATTGAATAGGTAAATGTATTACAATTTAAAGTAATCATACAATTGAAATTGAAAGTTACTGCTCTTTAAATTTAAATGGAATGCAACAAGGAGTAACATTAGAAAAATAGGTTTTTCAATGAATTCATTGTTCTCTTGTTACTAGTGGGCATATGATCTTCATCATTTGGTACTCCTTGCTATATTTCATTTAAAATTGAAGATGATAAACTTTAAATATCATTTTTTAATACATCCTAATGCAATGAGGCTAACATTTAATAAACTTGAAGGCATTTAACTAAAGATGATAAACATTATTCAACTACAACATGTGATAGTTTGAGCGGTTTTGAGGCAACAGATATGAGGAATAGTTGGGAGACATTTAAGCTACTCCTATCAGATGATACACATTTAAGCAATAATTGATGATAACACATCAACATCAAAAAAACTACCAGAAAGACAAAATGGTGATATCAATGGCAGGTAAATAGTCATGAGTCCTATTATGAAGCATGTTATTGTACTTTCTCAATGCAAAGATGTATAATAATTGTGCTCTCTTACATTTAAAATAATGTAATCTACATTTCAAGTTGGATTGTGTATTGCAGATATGATCAACAGTTTTTGTACATAAAGTAGGTGTGAAATTAAAAGTTAATGCTCTTTTTATTTAATTAGAATGTAGCAAGGACTGATATCAGAATAACAAAATCACACACCATCATTGTACATGCATACATCAATTTAATCATATAAGGCACATTGCCTTCTAATAAATCATTTATTCTCGGGATCTATAATCTTCCCACATCCTACTTGCTATATCTTCTCAAAATTGGGCCCACTCATTTCCATCCTCTTGAGATAACCCATATGTATCAAGCAGTGGTACCTCTATCCCATCACGATCATCTTCCTCTTCAATAGCTACTTCCAATGGAAGGCCATCCTCTATTGTAATGAAATTGTGAAGTATGCAACATGCTAAAACAATATAGGATTGTGTCATGATATTAGGTATGTGCAGGATCATGGTGTGCCAAAAAGTGGTGATATGAAAAAAATAGAGTTTGAAGATGTCTAAAAGCACTTCAAAATCTACTCTAACTTTTTTTCACCTATCCAGGTACCAAACCTGGAAGGTAAGGCTGAGCCTTATCGGATATCTAATAATTAGCATAATCATATTATAAAAATATAATTATTATAATTATTATACTATAATATAAAAATATTATATTATAATAGTATAATATATTATTTAATATTATATAATATATTATTATTATTATACTATAATATAATATTATTATTATTGTATTATAATCATATAATATTATAATGTATTATATTATAATAATATATTATAATATATAGTAATATAATATAATATAATGTAATATAATAAATAATAAAAAAGTATAATATATTATAAATTATAATAATATAATGTAATACATTATAATAAGATATTATAATAATATTATTATTATATATAATAATAACAATATTATATTATAATAATATAATATAATATTTTATATTATAATATATAGTAATGTAATATAATATAATAATACAAAATAAAAAATATAATATAATATAATATAATATAAAAGGTAATATAATAATAAAAATGTAAGATATTATATGTTATAATTAATATAATATTGCGGGCATATTAGATATCCGATATAATATCGGATATTCGATACCTGTGCATAGCATAAAATAAAAACATAGACCCACGGGCCCTCTTATTACATTAATTTGGGGCTAGTATTACAAGAACGATTGGATATACAATTCAAGATTGGATATCAGATATTAAGGCATGTTTTTTTTTTCAACTCATTTTAAACCTAAATTCAATAGATTTTAGGATGATTTTATTTGTTTTAGTTGAATCTAGGTTTTTTTTGAAAAAAATGGTTTAAATTAAGGTTTTTTTTAATATATATTACATTTTACAATTCAATAGGAATGGCTAATTAGAATGGTGACACCAAGGCAGGGAATAATATTCCTCATAACCCCCCACCAAATGATCTAGTACCCCCACAAAATCGTCCACCGAATGATCCTCCAAATGATCCTCTACCCCCTCAAAACCCTCCTCGAATTGAGGATTTGATAAATGAAAATCTCACCGAGTTGAGAGGTTTGCATAGAACATATAATAATGTACCCGCATTGGCTCCTATGTTATCCATGTTAAACACCATAGTGGATAACATTGAAACCCTTATGAACAAACAAAATGCCACTCTTCATTGGTGTGATGAAATGCACGAGATGTTTGATGATGGTTTGGATTATGATGAGGTTGCAACCCTGAACATAACCAAAGATGATTTGGCTAGCCATTTTGTGAACTCGAAAATGGGTTTACCAATCGACCAAAAAAAATCCAAACTATTGATTAAATGGTGCACAAATGACGCCATACATGCAAACTTTTGGGATCATTGGTGGATGGTCTTTGATATCCCTCCACATGGAAATTTAGACATACCATTTTATTTCCTCAGAAAATTATATGCAGAATTTGTGTTGAAACTTAAAGTGAACTATTGGAGCATGAAGCCCAACATGGGCTTAGGACTAGGAGCTCCTCAAGATAGACCCTCTTCCCAGTGGAAGAAAGATGGCACTTTTGTCCCCCTCACTGATATCTCCCCCCCTCCTCGAGTGCAACATCTAGCTATTATGACAGAGGCTAGCTCTCAGAACATCAGAGCCATTCATAGGCTGAGTAGCCTAATGATATCTCAAGCTAGGTCAGTCCTGCCTCCTCATGTTGATGATGCTGGTGCCAGTTCGTTATCAACTAGCTCATCACACATTTGTGTGCCTCACACTTGCATTACATGCAAGAATATTTCCCTGGGTCCTATAGGTGATCTTCTTGAGTATCATTTTGTATTAGACAAGGATACACTAGACACATGCACAGAGGATATAGACCCTGATGTGAGAGAGGAGGGGAATGCAGAGGCAAGGACTCCTTCGGTGTTGGTACATGTATATATTTTTTTGTTATGACATATGCAATTTAAAGTTAATTTTTATAATAAAGTAATTTTAATTTTTAAGCCATATTGACTTTTATATGTATGTGATCTTCACTCATGTTTAGTTGATGATCGAGGAGGAGCTCAGACAGATTAATGATGCCATGCTCTTGGCCATTTCATTTGACCTTGAGACATCTACGGTACATTATGTTGTGTTCACATTTTTTTTCTATTTGATATTGTAGCATTTATGGCTGCTATTCTTTCTTTTATATTCTAGGTACCACCTATCCTAAAGGGACAAAGTGCAGGAGGTGAGTCAGCACGGATTGACAAAGGAAAGGTAATTAGGTGCTTTCTATTTGATTAAATATTGATGCATTCATGTAAAATGTTTGTGGTAATCCCTTTTAATTACATTCTTAATTGTATATAGGGTGTGGCTACTGGCGATGAGCTTGTACAGATTCTGCATTGTAGACCATTAGGAATTTCCATTCGCACTGAGAGCCCCATTGTATGTATAAGTATCACTTATTTTTTATTATCCTTATCTTCATAAATAAATTCAAAACTGATTTTTGTTATATTAACAACTACTATTTTGTATCTCATAGGAGACTCCTAGTACACATGAGGTCTGACGGGAGAGTTATGTAGATTTCATGATGTGGCCACTCTCTCCTAAGGAGGAGCCTACAATAGTAAGTTGTAGTTTGAATTCATGATTAAATATATTATAAATTTAGCATGCTATGAATTATAATGTTATAGTTTAAATTGTAGATTCATCTAACTAACGTATTTGAACATATACAGCACACAATTAGAGAGGTACAAACATTGTCGAGGGAAAATGAGAGGACTCCTGACTAGCGTAGGAGGTTGACAAGAGAGGTATTTATTATGAAATTTTGATAGTATAAATCTTCATTACAAAAAATATCATTATGCATTTGAGTAATTCAATGTTAGATAGAAAGAATCATATAAATTTAGTAGTCTAACTTTGGGTTTTCCTTTTTTGTTTATGTAGGAGGCATTTAATCCACCTAGTGCAGTGAAGAGGCTGCATTTTGATCATCCACCAGCACCCTAGGATAGTATAGTTTTTGTAGGATGCATCATGAGACATTTTGAGATGGCATTTGTCACATTGTACACAAAAACATTGATATCATACACATTCTGATGGCATGATTAGCTACATTTTGTATATGGATCTATGTATTTTGATATATATTTGAGTACTTTGTCTATGGATACATGATCTTTGATATATATTTGTGTAGAATTTTGTCTATGGATACATGTATTTTGATATATTTTTTTTTCATTTATGTGCACAATGATATACATATTAATTTAGTATCTAGTATTATTCAATGTATCGTGGATCATGTGTATTGTTCATGTTTATGAATATCATTAATTTTGATTATGTTTGTTATATTCATTCAAATGAAATAATTTTTGAATAAAATTTTAACAACCTTTATTATCAAATTTTGATGCAATGTATAATTTGAAGTGCTATCATGACATAAACACACTTGTTAACCTCCTACACAAGGTTCAGATAACCCCAAATCTGATTTTAAACACCACCTTCAACCTTGAAACTAACTCTTGGCTTCAAATCTAATCTCAACATAGTTAAGGACTCCACTCCTCAACCATTGATTCTATTCCCAACCACCAATTCATTCATAGATGCATAATCTTTGATAACTAGCACTTCACTTTGTTACTATCTTCATACTACAACTTTTCAATTTCAACATAACTTTAAAATATCTCAACTTAAGAGACTTGATTGGATAGTTCAACGATATCCCTCACAAGCTTCATGTTATTTTAGGCCTCAACATCACCATCCTATAGCATTCAATGGTTCATCGATAGCCCTCATGAGCTCTGAGTTATGACCCTTAGAAGATCGACCTCGAAATACACTTAGAACACCTTGGAGACTCTTCAGTATGGGGTGGCCATGGATGATGGATGGTCTTTGTGGCCTAAACAAGAGTGTGACTAGGGTTCACCCACATACCTAAAGCTAATGGCACTGAAAATTCGATGCCAAGATCAATAGTTTCAAAGTTACATTGTGGTGCACCTATCAACTGAGGCACACTGCGAGTTTTGGCATCTAGTAAGATCATTGTGCCAAATCCAAATGGAATGTGATCTCTCAAAAATGAGATAGGTTATTTTAGGCCTCAGCATCATTGTCCTTTAGCATTTGATAGTTCACCAATAGCCCTCCTGAGCTCTGAGTTATGACCCTTAGAAGATTGACCTTGAAATGCACTTAGAGCACCTTGGATACTCCTCCGTATGGGGTGACCGCGAATGATGGATGGTCTTCGTGGCCTTAACAAGGGTTTGACTAGGGTTCACCCACCCACTCGAAGGTAATGGTGCCAATGATTCGATGCCAAGATCAGCAATTTCAAAGTTACGCTTTGGTGCACCTATGAACTGAGGCACACTACGAGTTTTGGCATCGAGCGAGATTGGTGTGCCAAATCAAAATGGAATGTGATCTCTCAAAAATGAGATAGGTTATTTTAGGCCTCAACATCATTGTCCTGTAGCCAATGATATTTCATTCATAGCCCTCACAAACTCCAATTTATGACCCTCAGAAGATCAACCTCAAAACGCACTTAGAGCACCTTGGAGACTTCTCAGTACGGGGTGGCCATGAATGATGGATGGTCTCTGTGGCTGGAACAAGGGTGTGACTAGGGTTCACTTGCCCACCTGCAGCTAATGGTGCTGATGATTTGGATCCAAGATCAACAATTTCAAAGTTATGCTATGGTGCACCTATGAACTGAGGTACACTATGAGTTTTGGCATGGAGCAAGATCGTTGTGCCTAATCCAAACAGAATGTGATCTCTAAAAAATGAGATAGGTTATTTTACAAATCAGCATCACCATCCTGTATCAATTGATAGTTCATCAATAGCCCTCATGAGCTTCGAGTTATGACCCTCGAAAGATCGACCTCAAAATGCACTTAGAGCACCTTAGAGACTCCTCGGTACGAGGTGGCCTCGGACGATGGATGGTCTCCATGGTAGGAAAAAGCATGTCACTAGGGTTCACTCACCCACCTGTAGCTAATGGCACTAATGATTCAATGCCACGATCAGCGATTTCAAAGTTACGTTGTGGTGCACCTATGAACTGAGGCACATTGCAAGTTTTGGCATCAAGTGAGATCACTGTGCCGAATCCAAATGGAATGTGATCTCTCAAAAATGAGATAGGTTATTTTAGGCCTTAGCATCACTGTCTTGTAGCATTCAACAACTCATCGATAGCCCTCATGGGCTCTGAGTTATGACCCTTAGAAAATTTACCTCAAAATGCACTTAGAGCACCTTGGAGACTCCTTGGTACGGGGTGGCCACGGATGATGGATGGTCTTTGTGGCCTAAACAAGGGTGTGACTAGGGTTCACCCATCCATCCAAAGCTAATGGCACTCGAATCGAAATAGAATGCGATCTCTCAAAAATGAGATAGGTTATTTTAGGCCTCAGCATCACCATCCTATAGCATTTAATAGTTCATCGATAGCCCTTAAAAGCTCTGAGTTATGACCCTCGGAAGATCAACCTCGAAAAGCACTTAGAGCACCTTGGAGACTCCTCGATACGAGGTGGCTGCGAACAATGGATGGTTTCCATGGGTAGAACAAGGGTGTGACTAGGGTTCACCCGCCCACTCGGAGCTAATGGCACTAACAATTTGATGCCAAGATCAGCGGTTTCAAAGTTACGTTGTGGCGCACCTATGAACTAAGCCACACTATGAGTTTTGGCATCGAGCGAGATCGTTGTGCTGAATCCAAACAGAGTGTGATCTCTCAAAAATGAGATAGGTTATTTTAGGTATCAACATCACTATCTTGTATCATTTGATAGTTCATCGATAGCCCTCATGAGCTCCAAGTTATGACCCTCAGAAGATCAACCTCGAAATGCACTTAGAGCACCTTGGCGACTCCTCGATACAAGGTGGCCATGGATGATGGATGGTCTTTGTGGCTAGAAAAAAGGTGTCACTAGGGCTCACCCGCCCACCTGGAGCTAATGGCACTAATGATTTGATGCAAAGATCAACGGTTTCAAAGTTACATTGTGGTGCACCTATGAACTAAGGCACATTAGGAGTTTTGGCATCGAGCGAGATCACTGTGCCAAATCCAAACAGAATGTGATCTCTCAAAAATGAGATAGGTTATTTTAGGTCTCAGCATTACCATCTTGTAGCATTTGACAATTTATCGATATCCCTCACGAGCTCCAAGTTATGACCCTCGAAAGATCAACCTTGAAATGCACTTAAAGCACCTTGGAGACTCCTTAGTACGGGATTCCCATCGATGATGGATGGTCTCCATGACCTAAAAAAGGGTGTGACTAGGGTTAACCTGCCCACCCAGAGCTAATGGCACTGACAATTCGATGACAAGATCAGCGGTTTCAAAGTTATGCTATGGTACACCTATGAACTAAGGCACACTACGAGTTTTGAGCAAGATCATTGTGCCGAATCCAAACAGAATGTGATCTCTCAAAAATGAGATAGGTTATTTCAAGTCTCAGCATCATCGTCCTACAACATTTGATAGTTCATTGATAGCCCTCACAAGCTCTGAGTTATGACCCTCGAAAGATCGACCTTGAAATGCACTTAGAGCACCTTGGAGACTCCTCATTATGGGGTGGCCACGAATGATGGATGGTCTCCATGGCCAAAATAAGGGTGTGACTAGGGTTCACCCGCCGATCTAGAGCTAATGGCACTGATGATTTGATGCCAAGATCAGCGATTTCAAAGTTATGTTGTGGTGCACCTATGAACTGAGGCACACTGTGAGTTTTGGCATCAGGCGAGATCATTGTGCTAAATCCAAATGGAATGTGATCTCTCAAAAATGAGATAGGTTATTTTAGGCATCAACATAATTGTCCTTTAGCATTTAACAATTCATCGATATCCCTCATGAGCTTCAAGTTATCACCCTCAGAAGATCAACCTCAAAACGCATTTAGAGCACCTTGGAGAATCCTCAGTATGGGGTGGTCGTGGACGATGGATGGTCTCTGTGGCTAGAACAAGGGTGTCACTAGGGTTCACTCACCCATCTAGAGCTAATGGAATTGACGATTTGATGTCAAGATCAGTGGTTTCAAAGTTACGCTATGGTGCACCTATGAACTGAGGCAAATTGTGAGTTTTGGCATCAAACGAGATCATTGTGCCGAATCTAAATGGAATGTGATCTCTCAAAAATGAGATAGGTTATTTTATGTCTCAGCATCACCATCTTGTAGCATTAAATAGTTCATCAATAGCCCTCATGAGCTTCGAGTTATAACCCTCGAAAGATCCACCTCAAAATGTACTTAGAGTACCTTGGAGACTCATTGATATGGGGTGGCCGTGGATGATGGATGGTCTCCATGGCCTAAAAAAGGGTGTGACTAGGGTTCACCCACCCACCCAAAGCTAATGGAACTAATGATTTGATGCCAAGATCAGTGGTTTCAAAGTTACACTCTAGTGCACCTATGAATTGAGGCACACTGCAAGTTTTGGCATCAAGCGAGATCACTCTACTAAATCCAAATGGAATGTGATCTCTCAAAAATAAGATAGCTTATTTTAGGTCTTAGCATCACCATTTTTTAGCATTCAATAGTTCAACGATAGCCATCATGAGCTCTGAGTTATGACCCTTGGAAGATCGACCTCGAAACGCACTTAGAGAACCTTGGAAACTCCTTGGTATGGGGTGGTCGTGGACGATAGATGGTCTCCGTGGCCAAAACAAGGATGTCACTAGGGTTCACCCACCCACACAAAGTTAATGGCATTGACAATTTGAATAGTTCTAGCCATTAGGAATTAGATTTTGAAAAGTTCTTAAGAAAATTGCAAAAGTTAATAAGCAACTTTTTGCAATTTTTGCGCTAAGACAAGTTTTATTGAAAATTTGTTTGCAAATGGATTCTACAAATTCTTAAGGACCCTAATAATGTTATAAACATCTAGACTTACCTAAAAAATATGGAATTTACCAAAAATCCACTTTATTGGACCAATTGATGGCCAAGGCTTATAGTTGCACCATGGGGTCTTGTGTCCACTACAAATGTGTATGGTCACAGGGAGATCATTAGATCTATCCCTGGACCTTATTACATTAAGAAAATAAAAATGATTAGGTGCTTTGCACTAGTGTTCCATGTATTGATGTAATAAAAAAGTGCATAGAATGGTTAGTGATTGTGCATTCCTCATGTATGTGTTACTTGATTTATTTATTTTTGATGAGATGTGGTTGGTATGTGATCGATTAGCTAGCTTTCTTAGCGTGAGAATTGTTGGATAACCAATCCATTTTCTTACTAATTCAAATGGGTGTGCCTAAGGTCTCAACATGTTTGGGTGATATTGAATCCACACAAAAATCACTTGCTCTTCTAGAGATGCTAAAGGGTGTATGCTAAGGGACTAGCATCCTTTAATATTATAGAATTTCATTTTTGTGCATTTTTATGGATATGCATTTGGGAACATGTCATGCATTCTTGAAAATTATTTTTATTAGATTTAGTAGGCATGTGGATGGTCAATAACCCCATATTTCATTAATGTTATTGGACTAAGAACTAGATTTCCTCTCAGTTGGAAGGGTGGGCCTAAGGGTTCAACACTAATGGGTGACGTTGAACCACCTTGGTAATGACTAGTTCATTTGGGGAGGTGTGAGACTGCATGCAAAGGGATTCTTGTTGATTTTACTCTTGTTTCAAGGGGTGGGCCTAAGAGCTCAACATGTTTTGGTGATGTTAAATCACCATATTAATGAATAGCTCATTTGGAGATGGTAGCTAACCAAAGCTTAGAAGATTATTTTTATAGTATTGTAAAAGTTTTTTGTGAGAACCTTGCTACTAAAAATTCAGAGTATATGCAATTTTCCTAATGATTCTAAGCATGGTAACCAATGGAGGAAGAGTTGGCATGGTTGTAATAATGCATGGTAACCATGATGAACCAAAAAAAAGGAGAAACACTATGAACCATGATGGACTTGAACATGAATATGATTATGGAGAGGATCAAATGCAACATGTTGCTTCAGTCCCAAATGTTGACAATATACAAGGGTTTGACTTTGACAATATACAAGATCACATTATTAGAATAAAATAATAAGTTAAATATACAATGGAAACCTCACACCATAAAAAATAATGAAATGCATTGATAAGACTTGTAGTAAAAGTCTTACACAATATTAGCATCATAAAATAACTTTTTGTTTCAATGCCTCATTGAAAATGAGTATTCAAACTTATTGACACCTTCCCCAAATTATTTTTTAAGAAATCAAGTATTCTAATTGTTCATCCATATTTTCTAGATTTTTCTTATTTGATCAGTTTGATAAAAATAGTTTTAATAATCATAATGTAAATTCTATGTCAAATAAGAAAAAAGCCAAACTTGTAATAAGATATCCGCAAGCAATTATCTTTCATATAGTTATAAATGCTCTTAAAATTGTCCTTATAGCCTTGTATCACATGAAAATATGATTTTCAAGAACTTGTTCAATATCTTCCTCTTATAATTCCTTACAAAGAACCTACCAAAATACAAATTAGAATTTGCAACTAATTTAACTTGTCTTTTTCATTATCACAAAAACCATATAGAAAAAAAATTCACATTTTTCATCATAATACATCATAAATCTTAAGAATTCTCCCCAAAACCACCCACCCCCAACTCTTCACGATGTACCTACATTCCAATATCATAAAAAAAATAGTAACTTATTGTATTAAACAAGATAATCATCAATTCATTGAATCATTATGAATAAAATAACATAAGAAGTAAATATACCTAGTCAAGTGTTCTAGTAGGGTCCTCTCTCTATTTTAGGGTCTCCAATAGGGCTTCATGATTAGCATTACCAATACTAAAAAGTTCTTTTTCTTTTGGTCTTCCTTGATGCTTCAACAACTTTACATTTGTTTCTATAATAAGATGTGAATAAATGAGAATTATTTTTTACTTTTGATAGTTTTCGAATGCAAGAATTTCATTCTTTCTAAGCATGTATGTTTGTAGCCATGTTCCAATAACAACCATTGAACCAGTAGGATATGTGAATCCATCATCATCTGTGATTGGTTGTGCAATTTTTTGTTTACCTCTTACAGAATGTGCTAACCAATAATCAAATTTCTCATCATTCCCTTGTGGTGCAACCAATGCAAAGGCATGTCCTAGCTGAAGTAGATCTGATAGATGGTAATGCTCAAGTGAACTTTCTTTGTCATCATTTCTGATAGAGGGTATGATATAAAATGGAGTAAGATAATGTGGAGCCCATGTGTCCACCCACTCACTTGCCTCATAGTGATCCCAATCACACTAAAAAAAACTAGGACAAAAGCAAGCTAGCTGTCGTGTCCAAATGGTCCATATACTAGAATCAGAGCTCTGGAATGAATACATTTTTTATGAGTCTCTCACTATAGCACAATCTAATCTATCAGCTATGGACCCTTCCTCAAAGAACCAAAATAAACTATGTACCACTGAATCAAGAGTCCCCCCTATAATAATGCTAAACTACACCAATCAACAATACTATGAGCATCAAGAAGCTCTACTACTGAAATCTTCAATTGCTCCTTAACTAAAGCTCTCTCCACACATGCCCCTACTCGATGTTCCCCTTTTCCATAGCTGGACTCAAAAAAATTTCAAATATTAGCCACCCCTCTCTCTACATGCACCCTACACAACCAATAAAACATGTGAGCATTCTTGAATTGACCTGTATAGTTATCTTACCAAATGATATGTCTATCAATAGCAATTGCATGCTCATGTAAGAAATCAAAATAATTCTCAAAACAATGTTGCACAAACTTGTGAGAGTGAGATCTATCATCACTCATATAAAAATGATACTCTCTAATAATCTTATGATTATCTTCCACACTATCGGGGGCATGTCTATATATTATGTGAACGAAAATAGCAATTTGAATGGCGTTGTAATACTGAGATTGTGTCTCATTTTGAGGTTGCAATGTGTAGTTCTCAGCAAAATCAACAAATGACATAATAGTGCCAATGGGAAAAGTCTCCTTACACATTCTAAATTGTTGATCCAACTACTAAGACTTGTGACTATGTCTTACATACTTGTAAAAAAGATTTGCCTTGAAATTTGAAATAAAACTAGCCACACTGATATCTTTTCCAACCAATTTAGATCTAGAGGTCTCACCCCCACTCTTCAATGTGTATTTCACCACTTCATATACCTTTTTTTTCACTATTTTCTTTCCAAGATCTTGTTCGCATGCCTCATGGAAACATGTATCAAACTTCGTTAAGCCACCACATTCTAAACACGTCTCATTTAAGCAAGCATTTATATGAAAGAAACAACCATCAACTCTACAACATAAAAGTTGATCTAGCAAGTCTCTTGATGATTTTGGAAGCCCACTAGCACCACAATCCTCCAACATTTCATTACTATGCAAAGTAGAATGGATGGAGTGTAATAGTTTATGGTGCATAGAAAACTCAACATGATATTTGCAACAACATGTATTTCAAATTTTGAGTGGCAAACAATAAAATGGCTTTAAAGATTCAAAAGCCCTTTGTGATATATGAAGACTTGGATGACTCTCTCTAAATTGTTTGAACAACATAGTTTTACTTACCTCCAAATAGTGTTTAGGATGTGGCATGTGTCTTTGATGCCAATTCTCAACTTTAACACCTCTTTAGCATTGGGTGATACTCGTGAGCTAGAGTGCAAAAATTGTGTAATTTCATCCTTCACATCATCAAATAGCTTCTTATCAAAATGTGGAAGTCTCCCACCAAATTCTCATGTTTCATTTTGAAGAGGATCGTCAATTTTCTCTCGTTGACTAAGTGCTCTTCTCAAAGTAGTAAGATTTAGATTCAAATCAATACAAGTTTGTCTCATATATCTACCATTTCTCAAATGATGACTTACCAAAGAGGTTGTAATAACCCTTCGAGCAACTTTTGTATCCTTCTCCTTGCTATTTTTTCCAATGCTATTAAGAGCACTGAAAAGATTCTTCACAATAATGGAATTTCTATCCAACTTTTTATTGACACGAATCTTCAATTTGGAAAGCATAGGTCTCATGTTTTGCATCTTTAATAAGTGCATGAAAAGATGACATTGCTCTACTACTGTCTTGTTGCCAAAAAATATCTTATATAGTCTTGAAGCCCATAACTGAATAGTTCTTTTTTATTTTTTCCCTTCCAAACTAGTAATAATCATTTCATCAATTTCAATTATCCATTTTTCTGTTTTAGAACCTTCATGTAGATTATAATTAGGAGATATGTAAGGTTCTTGTGCATTAGGTTCATGTGCATTGTCATGTTCGACATGGTCAATTATGCAATTTGCATTATGACCTGGTAGCATTTCATCCTCAAAATTTTCATTTTTCAAATTTTCAATTTTGGCATTATCATTTTCAATAGGTACATTTTCATTCCCCAACTATACATATTCATTATCTGACTATATGATTTCACCTTCAACTAATTCATCGTCAAATTGACTGATATTTAATATAGCTTGTCTTTTTCTTCAGTGTTCCATTTTGTCCCTTTCCCTATATGTCGCAATGTCTTCATTGGATACCTTCCTTTTGCATTTAACCTTTCGACGATTGTTGCTTCCCATTTAGATGACAATATTGGACACCTAGGGTTATATTTTTAAACTTTTTTCGATTGTTTGGGCCACAAAATGTGACTTTTTGTACAACCCATGAAAAAATATATCAAAAAGTGATGTTGTCGAGTCTGTAGGGATAGGCAATATGTTGGAAAATGATGCCAGTAATATTGGATATCTGATATGGTCACAAAAATATTTTGGAGGGAAACCTGAATATGTGAGTTATAGTTTGTGACTTTTCAATTATTTGAGTTATATTAATATGTAAAGATATATATATATATATGTATGTATGTATGTATGTATGTATGTATGTATGTATGTATGATAATGTAACGTAAAGATATAACATATAATCTATTAATATATAATAATATATTATACTATTCTTATTATAATCTATAAATATAATATATATTATTATTATGACCTATCTTATTAATATATCATAATATATTATGTTATTTATATTATAATCTATAAATATAATATATATATATATATATATATATATATATATATATATATATATATATATATATATATATATATATATGTCGAAGGGGGTAATGGGGTGACCTATGACCCCCTTTGTACCATTACATGATGACATATGTCCCTAGGAATCCTAGGAGCCCTACGGACATATTAGAATTATTCTTATGGGTCGAAGGGGGTAATAGGGTGACCTATGACCCCCTTGAACCCATTACATGAGGACATATGTCCCAAGGGGTCCTAGCATACCTAGGGACATATTAGAATCCTTCTTAGAGGTTAAAGGGGGTCATAGGTTGACCTATGACCCCCTTCGACCCATTATATGATGACATATTTCCCTAGGGATCCTAGAACCCCTAGGGACATATTAGAATCCTTCCTATGTGTTGAAGGGGGTCATAGGTTGACCTATGACCACCTTCGACCCATTAAATGATGACATATGTTACAATCATTCCTATGGGTCGAAAGGGGTCATAGGTTGACCCATTACATGACAACATATGTCCCACGGGGTCTTAGGACCCCTAAGGACATGTTAGAATCCTTCATATGGGTCGAAGAGTTTCATGGGGTGACCTATGACCCCCTTCAACCCATTACATGATGACATATGTCCCTAGGGGTCCCAAGACCCCTAGGAACATATTAGAATGCTTCGTATGGGTCGAAGGGGGTCATAGGGTGACCTATGACCCCCTTCGACCCATTACATGATGACATATGTCCCTATGGGTAATAAGACCCCTAGGGACATGCTAGAATCCTTCATATGGGTCGAAGGGGGTCATAAGTTGACCTATGACCCCCTTCAACCCATTACATGAGGACATATGTCCCTAGGGGTCCTAGGACCCCTAGGGACACATTAGAATCTTTCCTAGGGGTCGAAGGGGACCCATTACATGATGGCATATGTCCTTAGGCGTCCTAGGACCCCTAAGGACATGTTAGAATCCTTCATATGGGTCGAAGGGGGTCATGGGGTGACCTATGACCCCCTTCGACCCATTACATGATGACATATGTCCATAGGGGTCCTAGGACCCCTAGGAACATGTTAGAATCCTTCATATGGGTCAAAGGGGGTCATGGGGTGACCTATGACCCCCTTCGACCCATTACATGATGACATATGTCCTTAGGCATCCTAGGACCCCTAGGGATGTGTTAGAATCCTTTATATGGGTCGAAGGGGGTCATGGGGTGACCTATGACCCCCTTCGACCCATTACATGATGACATATGTCCCTAGGGGCCCTAGAACCCCTAGGGACATGTTAGAATACTTCATATGGGTCGAAGGGGATCATGGGGTGACCTATGACCCCCTTCGACCCATTACATGACGACATGTCCCTAGGGGTCCTAGGGCCCCTAGGGACATGTTAGAATCCTTCATATCAGTCGAAGGGGGTCATACATTGACCTATGACCCCCTTCGACCCATTACATGATGACATATGTCACTAGGGGTCCTAGGACCCCTAGGGACATATTAGAATGCTTCCTATGGGTTGAAGGGGATCAGAAGGTGCCCCTAGGACCCCTAGGGACATATTAGAATGCTTCTTATGGGTTGAAGGGGATCATAAGGTGACCTATGATGTACTTCTACCCATTACATGAAGATATATGTCCCTAGGGGTCCTAGGACCCCTAGGGACATATTAGAATCCTTCCTAGGGGTCAAAGGAGGTCATAGGTTGACCTATCACCCCCTTTGACACATTACATGATGACATATCTCTTTAGGGGTCCTAGTACCCCTACGGACATATTATAATTCTTCTTATGCACCGAAGGGGGTCATAGATCTACCTATGACCCCCTTCGACCCATTACATGATGACATATGTTTGAATCCTTCCTATGGGTCGAAGGTGGTCATAGGGTGACCTATGACCCCCTTCGAGCCATTACATGATGACATATGTCCCTAGGGGTTTGGACATATTAGAATGGTTCCTATGGGTCAAAGGGGGTCATAGGTCTTTGACCATTACATGATGACATATGTCACTAGGGCTCGCAGGACTCCTAGGTACATATTATAATGCTTCTTATGGGTCAAAGGAGGTCATAGGGTGACCTATGAACCCCTTCGACCTATTACATGACAACATATGTCCCTAGGGGTCCTAGGACCCCCAGGGACATATTAGGATGCTTCTTATGGGTCGAAGGGGATCATAGGGTGACCTATGACCCCCTTCAACCCATTAAATGATGGCATATTTCCCTAGGGGTCCTAGTACCCCTAGGGACATATTAGAATGCTTCTTATGGGTCAAACGGGGTCATAGGTTGACCTATGACCCCCTTTGACACACTACATGATGACATATGTCCCTAGGGGTCCTAGGACCCCTAGGGACATATTAGAATCCTTCACATGGGTCGAAGGGGGTCATAGGGTGACCTATGAACCTCTTCGACCCATTACATGGCAACATATGTCCCTAGGGGTCCTAGGACCCTTAGGGACATGTCAGAATACTTCATATGGGTTGAAGGGGGTCTTGGGGTGATTGATGACCCCCATTGACCCATTACACGATGAGATATGTCCCTAGGGATCCTAGGACCCCTAAGGACATGTTAGAATCCTTCATATTGGTCGAAGGTGGTCATGGGTTGACCAATGACCCCCTTTGACCCACTACATGATGATATATGTGCCTAGAGGTCCTAGGACCCTTAGAGACATGTCAGAATCTTTTATATGGATCGAAGGGGGTCATGGGGTGACCGACGAACCCCTTCTATTCATTATATGATGACATATGTCCCTAGGGGTCCTAACACCCCTAGGGACATGTTAGAATCTTTCATATGGGTCAAAGGGGGTCATACGTTGAACTATGAGCCCCTTCAACCCATTACATGATGACATATATACCATCATATGTCCCTAAGTGTCCTAAGACCCCTAAGGACATATTATAATCCTTCCTACGAATCGATGGGGATTATAGGTTGATCTATGACTCCCTTCAACCCATTACATGATGACATATGTTAGAATACTTCCTATTGGTCGAAGGGGGTCATAGGGTGACCAATGATTCCTATGATTTGAAGGGGGTCATAAGGTGACCTATGGCCCCCTTCGACCCATTAAATGATGACATATTCTCGTAGGGGTCCTAGGACCACTAGGGACATATTGGAATGCTTCCTATGGGTCGAAAGGGGTCATAGGTTAAACTATAACTCCCTTTGACCCATTACATGATGACATATGTCCCTAGGGGTCCTTGGACCTATAGGGACATGTTAGAGTCTTTCATATGGGTTGAAGGGAGTCATGGGGTAACCAATGACCCCCTTCAACCCATTACATGATCACATGCATCCCTAGGGGTCCTAGGACCCTTAGGGACATATTAGAATGCTTCTTATGGGTCAAAAGTAGTCATTGGGTGACCTATGACCCCTTTCGACCCATTACATGAGGACATATGTCCCTAGGGGTCCTAGGAACCCTAGGGACATATTAGAATCCTTCCTAATGGTTGAAAGGGGGTCATAGGTTAACCTATGACCCCCTTTGACCCCTAGGGACATGTTAGAATTCTTCATATGGGTATAAGGGGGTCACGGGGTGACCTATGACCCCCTTCAACCCTTTACATGATGACATATGTCAAGACCCCTAGGGACATGTTAGAATTCTTCATATGGGTCAAAGGGGGTAATGAGGTGACCTATGACCCCCTTTGACCCATTACATGATGAAATATGTCCCTAGATGTCCTAGGAGCCCTAAGGACGTGTAAGAATCCTTCATATGGATTGAAGGGGGTCATGGGGTGACCAATGACCCCTTCGACCCATTACATGATGACATATGTCCCTAGGTGTCCTAGGAACCCTAGGGACATGTTAGAATCCTTCATATAGGTCCAAGGGGGTCATAGATTGACCTATGAGCCCCTTCGACCCATTACATGATGACATATGTTCCTAGCGGTCTTAAGACCCATAGGGACATATTAGAATACTTCTTATTGGTCAAAGGGGGACATTGGGTGACCTACGACCCCTTCAACCCATTAAATGAGGACATATGTCCCTAGGGGTCCTAGAACCCCTAGGGACATATTAGAATCCTTCCTATGGTTTGAAGGGGGGTCATACGTTGACCTATGACCACCTTCGACCCATTAGATGATGACATATGTTAGAATCCTTCCTATGGGTTGAAGGGGGTAATAGGTTGACCTATGACCCCTTTTGACCCATTACATGATGAAATATGTCCTTAGGGGTCCTAGGATCCTTAAACACATGTTAGAATCCTTCATATGAGTCGAATGGGGTCATGGGGTGACCGATGACCCCCTTCGACTTCTTACAATACCACATATGTTCCTAGGGGTCCCCTAGGGACATATTAGAATGTTTCTATTGATTGAAGGGGGTCATAGGGTGACCTTTGATCCCCTTCGACCCATTACATGATGACATATGTCTCTAGTGGTTCTAGGATGCCTAGGGACATATTAGAATACTTTTTATGGGTCGAAAGGGGTCAAAGGGTGACCTATGACCCCCTTTGATCTATTAAATGTTGACATATTTTCCTAGGGGTCCTAAGACCCCTAATGACATATTAGAATGCTTCCTATGTGTTGAAAGGGGTCATAGGTTGATCTATGACCCCCTTCAACCCATTACATGATGACATATGTCCCTAAGGGTCCTAGGACCCCTAGAGACATGTTAGAATCCTTCATATTGGTTGAAGGGTGTCATCGGGTGACCTATGACCCCTTTTGACCCATTACATAATGAAATATGTCCCTAGGGGTCCTAGGACCCCTAGGGACATATTAGAATGCTTCTTATGGGTCGAACAGGGTCATAGGTCCCCTTCGACCCATTACATGAAGACATATGTCCCTAGGGGTCCTAGGAGCCCTAAGGACATATTAGAATCGTTCTTAGGGGTCGAAGGGGGTTATAGGTCAACCTATGACCGCCTTCGACCCATGACGTGATGGCATATGTCCCTAAGGGTCCTAGGACCCATAAGGACATGTTAGAATACTTCATATGGGTTGAAGGGGGTCATGGGGTGATTGATGACCCCCTTCGACCCATTCCATGATGACATATGTCCCTAGGTGTCCTAGGACCCCTAGGGACATGTTATAATCCTTCATATGGGTCAAAGAGGGTCACCGGGTGATCGATGACCCCCTTCGACCCATTACATAATGACATATGTTAGAATCCTTCGTATGGGTCAAAGGGGGTCATAGGTTGACCTATAACCCACTTCGACCCATTAAATGCCAACATATGTCCCTAGGGGTCCTAGGACCCATAGGGACATATTAGAATCCTTCATATGAGTCGAAGAGGATCATGGGGTGACCGATGACCCCTTTGACCTATTACATGATGACATATGTTTGGACATGTTAGATTCCTTCATATAAGTCGAAGGGGGTGATAGGTTGAACTATGATCCCTTTTGACCCATTACATGATGACATATATCCCTAGGAGTCTTTGGACCCCTAGTGACATATTAGAATACTTCTTATGAGATGAAGGGGGTCATAGTGTGACCTATGACCCCCTTCGACCCATTACATGACAACATATGTTAGAATCCTTCATATGGGTTGAAGGGGGTCATAGGTTGACCTATAACCCACTTCAACCCATTAAGTGACGACATATATCCCTAGGGATCCTAGGACCCCTAGGGACATGTTAGAATCCCTCATATGGGTCGAAGTGGATCATGGTGTGACCTATGACCCTCTTCGATCCATTACATGACCACATATGTTCCTAGGGGTCCTAGGACCTCTAGGGGCATATTAGAATCGTTCATATGGGGCAAAATGGGTCATAGGTTGACCTATGACCCACTTTGACCTATTAAATGATGACAAATGTCCCTAGGGGTCTTAAGACTCCTAGGGACAAGTTATTGTCCTTCATATGAGTCAAAGGGGATCATTGGGTGCCTAATATGACATATGTCCCTAGGGGTCCTAGGATCCCTAGGGACATATTAGAATGCTTCCTATGGGTCAAAGGGGGTCATAGGGTGACCTATGACCCGTTTCAACCCATTATATGATGACATATGTCCCTAGGGGTCCTAAGATTACTAGGGACATATTAGAATCTTTCGTATGGGTCGAAGGGGGTCATAGGTTGACCTATGACCCCCTATGACCCATTACATGATGACATATGTCCCTAGGGGTCCTAGGGCCCCTAGGGACATATTAGAATCCTTCGTATGTGTGGAAGGGACAATATTATATTTAATAATTATACTATATTGTATATTTTAATATATTAATAATATATTATTAGAATATATAACAATAATAATCATATATGTTATTGGATTATAGATTTAATAATAATAACAATATATATTATTATATAAAATAATTTTGTTATGTAATACTATTATATATATTTAAAAATAATATATATCATATATATCACTATATTATATTTAGTACTATATTATATTTAATAATTATAACCATATATATTACTATAATATAATAATAATTATAATATTAATGTTCACACATTCACGAAATATATTTTCTTCTAAAATTTTTTAAGTTATTATCTTAAGTTTATTTCCCTTTAAATTTGTCTCCCTCCAAATTTAAAATTAAAAAAAATTCTGTTTTGAAATTTCCCTCCAAAAATGGTTTGGAACTTATCAGGCCATATCGGATATTCGATTAGGCCTGGTATTTACCAAGCCTACCCATTCAACCCAAAAAATGTGTTTGAGGAGGGTTTCAGTGACACTTAGAATTCGGGTAGCCATCTGACAATGTTATTTTGATAGAAATTGAATGAAACAAAAAAGGTTTTTTAATATCACTCTCAAGATTCCATCGATATAATTGTTGTCAAATTCTAAGTTAAATAAGTGTTTATTAGTTAATTTTCAATGAAGATTATTGTAAAGTGTTGATTGACATATTGATCGAAAAATAGCTATAACTTTGAAATGGTATAACATTTTTTAAATCTAAAAGTTGCATCACATTCTATGCTTCACCTAGTATAAGAAAAATTAAATTAAATTAAATTTGGTAAAATTTTCTATTAGTTAAGGTGGTCAGACATGGGAGTCTTTTTTTTTTGAAATTTTTTTGTAGAAAATCCATATTTAATTATTTATTTAGAATAAAAATATCAAAAAATATGCGTCACATATGGGCATGAGTCTACTTTTTATATCTATAATTATATTAAAAATTATTATCATTTGATTTTGATTAAGGTGGTCAGACATACACCTACTTTTTATTTTTGCCCTAAAATTTTTATAGTACTACATTAAAATCCAAACTTTTGACTAATCAATTTTTTTTCTCCTAATAAGGCCTAGTAGTTTAGAAAATGCATTCAATTTTCTATAAATTATTCTCTTACAACTTTTTGATATAAAGTCCATAACTACTTTAAAATTATGTGTCAAGTTGACATAACCCTGAATTGTTGATTTTTCACTACCACTTAAGGCCACAGTTTGGTACACCATGATCCTGCACATACCCTATCATAAGATGTTATATGTCTTAAGATTGGAAAACACTACTTCAGAATACCAAATATACATTCTATTGCATTTCTAAGAGAGGAGTGTTGATGCTTGAACAACTTATGTGTAGAGTTTATTGGGTTCTCTCTTGACCACTCTTTCAAGTGGTAGCGTGTACACTAATAAGGAGTGAGAAATCCAAGTGCATTTGGATATCTAGGATCCACTAGATAATATTTTCCTACATGAAGAAAGTATATTGTCAATACTTGAACCATTTAGCATAACCTTAAGTATATTAAAATGTGATTTGGCTTACCAGGGGGTAACTACAAGTGGATCTGATCTGGATAGAGCCAAGGCTAGAACATGGCTATCTATGGCAAAGCCCTCCCAACCAGCAAGTCAGTATAGAAACTTACAATCAAAGGAGTAGACACCCACAACATTTTGCGATAGGTTCCCTTTTCTATCACGATATAAACCCTATATGTTGACATCAACTCGGACTAGAATATGGGTTTCGTTGATGGCTCCAATGCAATCCTATCAGATATGATACATTGATCAAATGTATGCTCAAGTAATGATAAGATAAGGACAATAATATAGACAATAAAATTGTAACAATGTGTGATTTACCTTGAAGAATGGTTCAAAATTATCCTTCCCACTAATTTTGAGAGGAGTGCTTGGACCAGGTGGTATGGAGTAATCTTTGTGAAGGGCTAAGACAACTATCAAAACCTTGTGAAAGTACCAATTGACTATCTCTCCTGAGTGCCCAAAGTTATGGGCAATCTTGCGGTTCCTTAGATTGTGCC
Source organism: Cupressus sempervirens (assembly GCA_028749045.1). Classification (NCBI taxonomy): domain Eukaryota; kingdom Viridiplantae; phylum Streptophyta; class Pinopsida; order Cupressales; family Cupressaceae; genus Cupressus; species Cupressus sempervirens. The sequence goes on from CM053783.1 coordinate 882,172,339, forward strand.
CAAGGGTGTGGAGGAATATCACTAGTTGTTCCTCTAACTTCAAGTGGATTGTATCTCTCAAGCTTCCTTTCAGCCTAAGAATATGAGCTAGAGAAAAGAAGGCTGCCCTACTCATCCAAATCTAATCATGACAATCCACCTCATTCGAATAAATAATGTCTCTACAAAAAGAATTTCCTTTTCTTATTCATTTACCCATTTGACTGCATTCTCGGGCTACTAGTACTTTGGCTATGCCAACAAAAGAAAAAATAATTGTGAGAATGTGGGTGTATGTGGTCTTCCTAACTATGCTTCCTTGAACCTCTATAGTCTCCATCGGATCCATCAGTGGCCTGAAACATGGACAATTTAAACACTATCAGTTATGAGATATCAACTATCACCTATCAAAATACAACATGATTATTTGCTAGCCTCATTGCATTAAGAATTCAATTATTTATTCAAGTATAGCAAGGAGTATGAACTACTACGGATCATAAGCCCATAATGAAAAAATTAAAATAATTTGTCATTCTACTCCATGTAATCTATCTAAACCAATGAAAGCATAATACTGATTCCATTTCTCTATATGTATACACACATGTATGTGCACACACATGTATGTATACATGTGTGTATGTACGTACACACACATGTATGTATGTATCTATGTACATACACACACACGTATGTATGTATGTACGTACACACACATGTATGTATGTATGTACACACACATGTACATATGTATGTACGTACACACACATGCATTAATATATAGACACATATGTATATATGTACACATACACATGTACAAACTATAACCTAAATTTGGGTTTTTATGAATGTGTTTTAATAAACCATCGGGTTTGCTGAAACCGAGGCTCATCTTTTAGAAGATGAAAAGCAGCATTGTTGGTAGTGGGAATAGGGTTTCTTTCTACATTGATCTATACATAGTTTATGACCTCATAAACTATGTATAGTTGATGTATACATAGTTTAGTTGCTCATTTCATTGGCATGATTTGCATTGATCTCATTACTGAGCACATATTTACTATTTTCCTAAGCAAATTCGAAACAAACTATTACAACATATATTGATTGTTTTGCTAAGTAGATAGCAGATACAAACAAAAACTATGTATAGGTCAATTATGTGTAGATAAAAGCTATGATTTTCATTGATCTACCATGTATACAGTATACTACATAAATATAGGACAGATTTAGTATCCACCCTTTCCCAATGAAAAATTGAAACATGTGAATAGGGTCATAGGCATAAATGCTTATAGTTAGGTACATCCATACATAGTGTATGACTGGGCTATGTTTAATGGATTTGCAATGATATATACATAGTTTATGATTTGGCTGTGTTTAATGGAATTGCAATGATCTATACATAGTTTATGACCTCATAAACTATGTGTGCATAAACTATGTATAGATTAGAGCCAAGATTGCCATTGATCTATACATAGTTTATGATGCCATAAACTGTGTACAAATGATAGCCTAGATTTCCATTGATCTATACATAGTTGATCCATACAAAGTTTATGATTTGGCTCTATTTAATGGTATTGCATTCTGTAAGAATTTTCCTAAGGGAAAAATTCACCCAAGAACTAAGAACTCAAACACAAGCACAACTATAGACCAAAAATGGATATGATCAATTAATCAGAGTATGTCTAAATACATTGCTCTATTCAGAATGTGATGATGAAACACACTAGGAGTGCCTGTATATAAAGGCCTCTCAAGAAGCACCTAGAATGTCTCTAGAAACAACCAGAAGATAACACAACTAAGCACCTTATCCAACATTCTAAATGAATGGATAAGAATGAAAAAGTGTCATATGTGTGTAGAAGATTCCTGTGTTGTAGACAACATGTGCTTAAAAGAGGTGTGGATCCTTGTGATTTCATCATAACAACTCACAAGAGTGCACAAACTCCTAAGTGTCTCACAAATAAAATAATGCAAAATAATTAAATAATGCATTAACCTAAGTAAACTTAAGTAAGTGTAATAAGTAAATACTTATTTACACCAACACGCTCGCTTAAGTGCAACTTAGGGGAATGCCCTTAAGTTTATGAACTAGGATGAAGATGCATAATGGGTCTTGGCTACTAGGCCATGTTAGGTACCCATGTACATAATGAAACTGCAAATCTCTCATAAAGCAAGGAAAGAGGAAAAACCTCATGGGAAAAACCCTCCCCCAAAAAGAGAGATAAAGATGGATGCATCGATGGATGGAGTAATCAAGACCCCCCCATTACAACATACATCCATGTATATATAAGAAAGAAATGTGAGAAGGACAAAACTCCTATGGGGAAAAAGTCCCCCCCAAAAAGAGAAGAACGAGACGAGGTAGTCCCCCCCCCCTTAAAAGTAGTGTGTCAATCAGTGAAGAATGCTCCTATGTAGAAGTTGATCCATGACCTCTGTATGATGTTCCTCCCCTTTGGAAGAAACAAGAGCAAGGATACTTGTGAGATGCATCCCTTGGATGGAGAAGGAATCTCTATGATGACGGTTATCTCTAAAACCTGTTCAAAAGTCCCTATATTGATACTGATGATGGCTTCCTCCAAAACTGGTGAAGGGAAGTACAGATCAAACAAGGAATGTGGTAGAACCTATCTCAGGAAACCAACTAACTTATCAAATGTGAAAGAGATCTCCTGCAGATGTTGTACATAAGAATCCACAATCACGCCAATTTGGAAGGATTGATCATGTAGAGCATGGAGTTGAGAGTTAGAGTGGGCCCTCGCAACAACTGTAGAAGACTCCTTAGTAAAGAGAAGTGAGAAATCATCATAAAAGTCTCCCATATCTATTGTGTATGTCTCCAAGAATAGAGCTGAAATGTCTGGCAAATAATCATCACCTGGAAGACCATGAGTACCCTACAGTGTTGAAGTACATGAATCTGTCACTACGAAAAAGGATGAAGTATCCGCCTCAAAAAGAAGATGAATGTCATCAAGAATGTCTCCCACATCTTCAATGTGAAACTCCATGAACAACTATGCAATGTCTGAAATGAAGTCTTCGCATGAAGGTAGAGTAGGAAGACATAAAGTATCCTACTGCACTGATTATGAAGCATCTGTGGCTGAAATAGGATCAGTAGGAGCAATAGGAGTTGGAGGTGTGATCTCATTTGAGGTTGAAGAAACTATAGCTAGAGTAACTGGATGTAGAAAGTCCACTGGAGATGGAGGATCACATGGATCTCCATATGCTTCCCAAAAAGACCACCAAATATCACAAGGAAAATGTGCCAATCTAAGAGGACCAAAAGATTCCCTACTCATACTTTTACGTAAAAATTGATTAAGCTTGATAATATATGTCTAATCAAAATGTGGTGGCATTGAATAGAGATATGGAAGCAATCCTGGATGTTCTCTTAGATGGTCAATTATCAAAGTCCTCCATTTGTAATAGTTCCTTGTTGTCAATTGTGGTCTAATACCAAATTGACAAATCTGACAAGACTCCATGAGATCAATCAATGAACCCCCAAAGAATCAAAGAACCCCCCCTGAAAATGATGTTGTTGGCACTTGAAAGCCACTTGCCAAATTAGGGCCTATTTTTGAAAGTAGTATTTCTGTCTACAAAACTTTTAATGTGATTGCAGATTTGGAAAGTAGACAAAAAAAAATGAAACCTGATTTGGAGTTCAAATTACCTTGTACCAAGCATTTTAAGTGGCAAAATTTGAAATTTTTGAGTTGCAAAAAAATTCAAAAATAGAGATCTCAAAACACCTACACCAATGTGTAGATCATGAAATCCTACCCCAAAACAAAAATAATTGCTCCCAAAAAGGAGTCTGTATGAGGAAGATATTGCTATTTGAAAATCGATGTTGTTGTTATTTTTTCTAAATCGCTACTGCACCTCCAAAAAACAAATGGCTCTAAATTTTGCCTTAGATGTCCGATTTGGATGAAACAAAATCTGATATGGGGGTTTTTGGACCTTCTAAATGTGATGCAAATATTAAATTTGCACCAACAAGTTTCAATCTTCACCTGCAAAAAATCTCTCCTATGGCCCCATGGCCAAATTTTTTTTGAAAAATAATGCAAATTCAAAAAAAAAGTAGAGATGCAGATGAAAGAAAATGAAGATCTAAAAATTAAATGTATAGATTTGAAATGATCATATCAATTCTGCAAATTGGTCCTTAAGTTGTCAGTTTGCAAAAAAAAATTTGCCTCACAATCGACTTTGGGCTAGGGTAGGCAGCTTTGTAGCCAATTTTCACCGGTTCATTATTCTAGATGCAATGGTGAGGTTAGATCAAACTCTAGACACTCTCAATTTCTGCAGTACTCTAGATTCAGGCCAAGGTGATGAAGCAAGCATGGTCTCGAACGACTATGTGATGAGAAAGTCTCTATGCTCTAATACCATGTAAGAATTTTCCTAAGAGAAAAATTCACCCAAGAACTAAGAACTCAAACACAAGCACAACTATAGACCAAAAATGGATATGATCAATTAATCAGAGTATGTCTGAATACATTGCTCTGTTCAGAATGTGATGATGAAACACACTAGGAGTGCATATATATAAAGGCCTCTCAAGAAGCACCTAGAATGTCTCTAGAAACAACCAGAAGATAAGACAACTAAGCACCTTATCCAACATTCTAGATGAATGGATAAGAATGACAAAGTTTCATATGTGTGTAGAAGATTCATGTGTTGTAGACAACATGTGCTTAAAAGAGGTGCAGACCCTTGTGATGTCATCATAACAACTCACAACAGTGCACAAACTCTTAAGTGTCTCATGATGCAGAGCCACACCTTGGAAAACTCAGGAGGAATCACTCACTCAACTGAGTTGCTTCAAGGGGGATCTACAACCTTCAGGATCACACACTAAAATCAAATTCAATAAACAAAACTTTGAAAATAAAATATTCCAAAATATCTTCTTGCTTCCTTCAGATAGACCTGCACTCAGACATGAATAACTTCCGAACCAGAAAATATTTACTCAATCCAACCATTGAGATTTGGCATAACTAGGTTTCAAACAATATATAAAATTTTTAGAGAGATCCAATGGTTCAAACTTAAGATATTGACCACGCATCAGAGTACATTTTTCTGCAAAACATTGCTTCTTGCTGTCTCTAGATAGGCCTGCACTCAGACATGAATAACTCTTGAACCAGATCAAAACTTTTCAATCGCTCTAGTGAAGATGGGCGTAACTAGGCCTATAATAACATATTCAAAGCTCATGAAAATCCAATAGTGCATTTGGGAGATATTACCCATGCACTGAGACTAATTTTCTACAAACATACCGAATCCGACCCAAAACTAAAACTTTTTAATCTTCTACAAATTATCAACTTGTTTCTAGTGAGAAGATAAGAAAAATCAATTCAAAACTTAGACTATTGAAAACTTGCACAAAGACAAAATAAAAAAACATTCCATATCTCTCCAAATTCGATTCCTGTCTTACATAACCCACTGACTCTTTATTTAAAACTGACTCTCTTTTTCTAATTAAAGGATGTGAAATGTTTTCTTCTTATTTAGAAAAGAAGAACGTCTTCTATCCAAAAAAAGGATAAGAATCTGAAATATTTTTTCTACCAATATTAGACAGTCATTTTCTAAGTCAGGAATATTCCAAAAACTGCCTACTACCTATTATTGGATTCTAAAAATCATTAAACACTCTACCTACGAACTAAAAAAAACTATTCTAATTTAAGATCCACACACCTGGTCCTAGGTGGCTATATCTGGAGAGCTTATCGAACTGCTACTCTAGGTATGCCACCACATGTAGGACGTTATTACAAACTTCAAAAACTAAAAGCATTTAAAACATAACATTAAATTTCCTATTACATTTTCAAAAATGATGCAGAGCCACACCTTGGAAAACTTAGGAGGAATCAGTCACTCAACTGAATTGCTTCAAGGGGCATCTACAACCTTTAGGATCACACACTAAAATCAGATTCAATAAACAAAACTTTGAAAATAAAATCCCCCAAAATATCTTCTTGTTGCCTTTAGATAGACCTGCACTCAGACATGAATAACTTTCAAACTAGAAACTATTTACTCAATCTAACCATTGAGATTTTGCGTAACTAGGTTTCAAAAAACATATAATTTTTTTAGAGAAATCCAATGGTTCAAACCTGAGATATTGACCACACATCAAAGTACATTTTTTTGCAAAACATTGCTTCTTGCTGTCTCTAGATAGGCCTGCACTCAGACATGAATAACTCTTGAACCAGATCAAAACTCTTCAATCGCTCTAGTGAAGATGGGTGTAATTAGGCCTATAATAACATATCCAAAGCTCATGAAAATCCAATAGTGCATTTGGGAGATATTACCCATGCACTGAGACTAATTTTCTGTAAACATACCGAATTCGACCCAAAACTAAAACTTTTTAATCTTCTGCAAATTATCAACTTGTTCCCAGTGAGAAGATAAGAAAAATCCGTTCAAAACTCAAACCATCAAAAACTTGCACAAAGACAAAATAAAAAAACATTCCATATCTCTCCAAATTTGATTCCTGTCTTACATAGCCGACTGACTCTTTATTTAAAAATAACTCTCTTTTTCTAAATAAAGGATGTGAAACGTTTTCTTCTTATTTAGAAAAGAAAAACATCTTCTATCCAAAAAAAGGATAAGAATCTGAAACATTTTTTCTACCAATATTAGACAGTCATTTTCTAAGTCAGGAATATTCCAAAAACTGCCTACTACCTATTATTGGATTCTAAAAATCATTAAACACTCCACCTACGAACTAAAATAAACTATTCTAATTTAAGATCCACACACCTGGTCCTAGGTGGCTATATCTAAAGAGCTTATCGAACTACTACTCTAGGTATGCCACCACATGTAGGATGTTATTACAAACTTCAAAAACTAAAAGCATAAAAACATAACATTAAATTTCCTATTACATTTTCAACAATGTTGCCTCCTGTAGCATTTCTCTTCTCTGCCACTGTAGCATACTCCTCTATAGAATGAATCTCAAGTCCTCTTGAGATGATGTGTTGTAGAAATGAATCTCATTCTTCTTTCGAACTTTCCAATTTCTTTGAACTAGGATGAGCATATCTATAAGAAAAACAAAAATAATATCCAACTTCTCCACCTTGTAGCTTTGATTCTTTAATGTTGTAAATGTCACAGAAAATTCTCCAGCTTGATTCACTATACATGAAATCTGCATCCTTGCATAAACATTATTAGAAGAAAACATATCATCAGCATTAAGATTATTTGAGTTCCCTTTTTGAATATGAGCTTCCTTATACACCATGTAATGTGCATCATATCTATCTTCATCAATAGTAACCATAAACTTATCTGCTTCTTGACTATCAACCAGTTTCACATCTTGAATCTTAAGAATCATATTTATGTCTTCTTCCTTTATTAAACATTTATCATCATCTTGATCTTCTGTAGTAATCTCACCTTCAAATATCTCCTTCTTATTACAACTTTGCTCAAGAACAATAACAGTATTGCACTCTTTCCTTTCTTCTTCAAGCTGAGTTTCCATACTACCGCCATGCCTTTTCCATTCTCCCACAATGGCTGCAAATTTTTCCCATAAATTAGATTCTTCTTTAGAACTTTCTGTTACACATTCCTTAGCTTCATCTTCATGCCATTCCTCTTGACATTTTTCTTCATTATGCATATTTAAGGCTTCATCAGTTGCCTCCAAAATCTTTTTCATAGGAGTACCTTCCAACATTCTACTCTTCACTATTTTCAAAGGACACATTATTGTTCCAACCATAACTTTATCACACTCAAATCCCATAGGGCTTTCCTCTTTATTCCTTTCATCAACATTTACTTGCTGCACTCCTTCTTTCTGCATTTTATTTTCTATCAACTTAGCTTCATTCTCTTCACGTTTCCTTCTCAAACTTTTTATTTCCTCTTCTATCTTGCTTACCTCTTCTTTTTGTTTTCTCATTTCTTCTTCGTCTCTTTTCTTCTTTTCTATCACTTCCACCTTCAAGTTTGAAGACTACATCTCTAAATTTTCTTCCTCAGTCTGATTTTCAGCATCATTCTGTAATTTGTCTTTGAGTACCGGAACTAGTGCAAAGAGTGGGCTCTTCTTTCCTTTCACCTCTTTCAAGAATTCTTTCTTACCCATCACCATAACTTTGGCTTCTGCGGCTTTTGATTCTTCTTGACTTGGATCAACTAAAGGTATCAGTTCAATGACCTTTCCATTCTTTGTAATGGTATACGTATTCTTCACTCCATCATGATGTGCCTTGAGATCATATTGCCAGGGTCTGCCGAAAAGTAAATGGCATGCATCCATATTAACAATATCAAACAATAATCTATCTTTATAGGCTCCAATCTGAAATTCCACCCAAGCTTGCTCTTCCACTATAGTATGCTGCCCTTTATTTAACCAAGATATTTTGTAAGGATACGGGTGTTGTATTCTTGGTAGCTTTAACTTTTCCACCTTTTCAAGAGACACAAATTTTTTTGTAGAACCAGAGTCTACTAGTACCTTACAAACTTTTCCCCCAGATTTACAGGTGGTTCTGAAAATGGACTTCCTTTGTGGTGGTTCTTCTTTGACAGGCATTTTTAACAGTGTTCTTCTCATCATAAGTGCTTCTCCCTTTTTTGGATAACCATAACTTTCTGAATCTTCTTGTAAATCTACTTCTTGTGCCAGGTGTATTCTCCTTTCGCCATGAGTACTAGAGCTTGCTTTTGCTGGACATTTGTGTGCCATATGACCTTCCTAATTACAGTTGTAGCATCTTATTGGTCCATTCGTCCTTCCTGGTGATCTTTCTCTAAAATTTGGCCTTCTACCTCTGAAACTTCCTCTAAAATTATCGAACTAGTTAACTTCGTTATGCATCTCCATTTGTGGCTGAAAATTTGGACTCCTTCCTCTAAATGTACCTCTTCCTCTGAATGGCTGCCTTCCTCTACCTCTGTTATTATTTTCTTGTCTCCTTTTGATTTTCTCTTCCACCTTCAAAGCCAATTGATAGCACTTAGCTACGGTGTTAGGACTCAGCAACTGCAGCTCTTCTTGTATGTTCATCCTCAAACCATTTAGGTATCTTGCTACCTTGATAATCTCGGGTTCTGCAAATTTTGACCTTAGACTTAACTTCTGAAATTCTTCTGTATAAGTACAGACATCCATATCCCTTTGTCTAAGATTCTACATTTTTTTATGCAACTGTACCTCATAGTCTTCAGGGAGATACGTCTCTCTTATCATTGACACCATCTTCTTCCACGAAAAAAATTTTCTTTTATCCTCCTTTACCCTTTCTTCTTGCAGAAAATTCCACCATGTAAGGGCTGCTCCCTTCATTTTGGACTTAGCCAACTTAACTTGCTGCGACTCTGAAAATTTCTCACATTCAAAATGATTTTCTAAGGCTTCAATTCATTCCAACACTAATTCAGCATCCATCTTTCCTGTAAACATAGGTAACTCCACGAGTTTTCCTCCCAAAGCCTTTAAAGCTTTAAAAAATGGCTTCTTGTTCTCAGATATCCTATCTTCTTCACTGTCGGGTACATCTTTCTCTTCTTCCATTTCTTCTTTCATTTCTTTCTTCTCAACTACATTCTGCATATATTCCAATTTACTGGCTAGTTTTGCCACTATCCCCTTCAACTCTCTATTCTCTTTCTGAATAAGTTCTTCTTGCTCCTCGACTTTCTTCACTAACTCTGCATTGGTCACCATCTTGCTTGACCCTATTGAGGAATCTTGATCAGGGGCGTTCAACATATAACTTCACAACCTGCAACTCTCAAGCTCTGATACCAAAAATGATGTAGAGCCACACCTTGGAAAACTCAAGAGGAATCAGTCACTCAACTGAGTTGCTTCAAGGGGCATCTACAACCTTCAGGATCACACACTAAAATTAGATTCAATAAACAAAACTTTGAAAATAAAATCCTCCAAAATATCTTCTTGCTGCCTTCAGATAGACCTGCAATCAGACATGAATAACTTTCGAATCAGAAAAAATTTACTCAATCCAACCGTTGAGATTTGGCATAACTAGGTTTCAAACAACATATAAAAATTTTAGAGAGATCCAACGGCTTAAACCTGAGATATTGACCACGCATCAGAGTACATTTTTTTGCAAAGCATTGCTTCTTGCTCTCTCTAGATAGGCCTGCACTCAGACATGAATAACTCTTGAACCAGATCAAAAATCTTCAATCACTCTGGTGAAGATGGGCGTAATTAGGCCTATAATAACATATCCAAAGCTCATGAAAATCCAACGGTGCATTTGGGAGATATTACCCATGCACTGAGAGTAATTTTCTGCAAACATACCGAATCTGACCCAAAACTAAAACTTTTTAATCTTCTGCAAATTATCAACTTGTTTTCAGTGAGAAGATAAGAAAAATCCGTTCAAAACTCAAACCATCAAAAACTTGCACAAAGACAAAATAAAAAAACATTCCATATCTCTCCAAATTCGATTCCTGTCTTACATAGCCGACTGGCTCTTTATTTAAAACTGACTCTCTTTTTCTAATTATAAGATGTGAAACGTTTTCTTCTTATTTAGAAAAGAAGAATGTATTCTATCCAAAAAAAGGATAAGAATCTGAAACATTTTTTCTACCAATATTAGACAGTCGTTTTCTAAGTCAGGAATATTCCAAAAACTGCCTACTACCTATTATTGAATTCTAAAAATCATTAAACACTCCACCTACAAACTAAAAAAAACTATTCTAATTTAAGATCTACGCACCTGGTCCTAGGTGGCTATATCTGGAGAGCTTATCGAACTGCTACTCTAGGTATACCAACACATGTAGGACGTTATTACAAACTTTAAAAACTAAAAGCATATAAAACATAACATTAAATTTTCTATTACATTTTCAACAATGTTGCCTCCTGTAGCATTTCTCTTCTCTGCCACTGCAACATCTCACAAATAAAATAATGCAAAATAATTAAATAATGCATTAACCTAAGTAAATTTAAGTAAGTGTAATAAGTAAATACTTATTTACACCAACACATTCATCTCTAATAGCACTATACTAGAACTTATTACTAGAAAGAAACTGTTAAAAAGTTTAGTTGTTCATTTTAGTGGTATTGATCTCTCACAACACTATACTGGAATTCATTAGTGAGCACATATTGACTATTTTGCTAAATAGATTTGAAACAAATAGTTACAACATATTTTGACTAAATTGCTAAGCAGATAGCAGATAGAAATAGAACCATGATAAACTATGTATAGATCAACTATGTATAGATAAAAGCTATTGATATACTTGTAAATTTCATTGCTATGGGTACAAAAAACCAAAGCTTTAACTATGATATGTATACGTAATTAGAGGTAATGACGTGAGCACATACTGAAACTCATTCTTGAGCATATATTAACTATTTTTCTAAGCAGAGCTACAACAAATTGTTACTATTTGAATGAACAAAAAAACCCAATATGCAAATGTGGGTGGGAGAAGAGAATCATGCATTTGAGAAGAGAACTATGTTCAAAGCTGTCACCGCCATTCAAAGCGAAGAAACCCTAGCCACAACCACAACCATGACAAACAAGCTATGTTCAAAGCTGCCACCGCCATCCAAAGCAGAGAAACCCTAGCCCCAACCACAACCACGACAAATGCCACAACCCAGCAAACACCATGGCCAAAAAAAACACCACAACAATCACAAAAACCCTCATCTTCCACAACACAACAACAAAATAGCAGTGATAGAACAACAATGCACTTTTGCTCTTCCAAAAACCTAAGGCAGATTCTACGGACCCGATGGTTTATTCAAACCCATTCATACAAACCCAAATTCGAGTTTTCATTTCAACTTCCACCTATTTGTTGGAAGATGTTTCTTCCATTTTTGGAGCAAAATTGGCAAAAGAAAGTAGAAATCGGGTTCTGTGTTTGATGATCCAAATGCCCCTTTTTTCCTCCATAACCAGATTTTGGCCCTTGAAACCCTATTCTGTCCTACTTCTTCCTGTAACCAAATGGGGCGTCCAAACGTGTATATTGAATACCATATTCACTTGGGAAACAAAAAAACACATAACCAATTTTAATATGAATAGAAAATGGATTGAGAATTAATTCATGTTGACCAATAATTGAATTGAATTCAAAACTCAACCAAAACAACTTCTATAATGACCATGCTCAAAATCGTACCATGAACTATAACTGATAATGAACTCCGATTAGGTTTCTTTTTAATACAATCCATACCACCAAAAAGAATAGTAAGGGTATCTATTCATATTCCAAAATATTCTTTAATGTTTTTGCCAAAATCTATACCAAACACATTTCAAATTATGGTTTGATGACTATTGGGGAATAAGCTTCTTTAACCGATATTTGAAAACACCAAAAACATCAACATATATATGATTTAAAATTGTGGTTTTGTCTTTCAATTTTGTTTTTAAGTACTTTATATTTTTCGCTTATATTTTTTAACTATTTAATTTGTGAAATTTTTAGTCTATAAACTAAGGATTGCACATAACCAACAAGTTTTTAAAATAGCTTCTCACATCTTTTATAAACTAAAATAAGGATAGTTTTATTCTATGTTAACTTAAAAGAAAAAATAGTATAATTTGAAAAAGATTTTGTTATCAAATTGGTTTCAACTATGTTATTTTATTAAATGATAAATATTCACCATATTTTAAATGAAAAAATAACTCACTTAAACCACTAAACTACTCATTTACAATAGTAAATAAATCTGCATAAGTTATTATGTTAGAGGAGGACTTATTAGTCCCTTCCCTATTTATAGGTAGGGAACTAATGTTTTCAGTAGATCTTTCATTTAATTTATAAGCAAGGAACTAATATTTTTAGTAGATCTTTCAATTAATTTCTGCAAATTCAAAAAAAAATGAAGTTCTAAAGTTTAGTAAAGTGCTTATTTTTAAATTAATTTATGATGTTTTATTCTTATTTTTCAATTGGTCCATTACAATTTTGCTGGATTTTTATGTTATTTTCACAATTCAAAAAATAAGAAAAAATATGAAAGACAACATTGATTACAATTAACAGTTGTCATCAACACAAGACTTTGTTAGATTTCATTTAATAGTCTAGGGAGGCTTTATTTGTTAACTTATAAACTAAAAAGTAGTAGTTTCGTCCACATTAATTAATTTTCCTTCACAAGTTCTAGTACTTTCTTATGGAGTTAATCAATTTTGCTATTTATTACATGTCAGGAGCATTGGAAAAAAATCAATAGAAAAATAAGATAACTATGACTTAACTATCTGTCACAAAGCATAGCACCGCTTTCATTCCATGAAAGTTTAGCAAGGTAATTTTGTAAGGAAAATTTAATCAAGTGAAGAAAGAGCAATCTAAGTAAGAGCAATCACAAGTTTGACATAGGTCTAGCTCTATATATTTGGTTTCTTAAGCATTTTAAAGGCTCCAAAAAATATTTTCTTACTTTTCATAGTTTATTATTTCTTATAGGGTTTTCAACTTTTCCAACATCGTCTAATTTATGGGTTATGAATGAATTTGTAGTGATCATCTATGAGTATATTTTCAACTCTCAAATTCCAGTCGTGAATGTTTGCAATCTGACTATTCCCCATATACATGTATTTTTTCAAAACCCATGTAGTTCAAGTCTTTATTATTGGCAACCTATTTTGTTGGAATATATTTAATGTAGTCAATGTTTGACCCTAGAGCCAAACGCCCACCTACCACCCTTGATGGACTCCAGAATAGACATAAAACATAAATGTGGTGGGTGAGTTTTGAAATTAGGAAAAGAGGGGGAAAAATATGACAAAAGGAATGTTTTTCATTTTATTCATTCAACAGAAGAAGTTAGAAGAAGAGCAGAGCAAAGTGTTGCAGAGCAGAGCAAAGCAAAAAGAAAGAGATCAGCAGATCCAATCGTTGCAGAAATAGAAGGAAGCTTGTCTCTAGTTACACATGTTTCCTCTATTCACTCTATAAGTTCATCATTGTTTGTCTTTTCCTATTGAAGCAGTGATTTCTCCAAGCACCATTGTATGCAACCATTAGAGTTGCAAGTTTAAAGTTCATTGAAGTTTGAAGTTTTACCAGTTTAGGGTTATTTTAGGGTTTTCTAGTTGAAGCTGAATGCTCCCAAATTTTGTAATGTTTTTAATCTCAGTTGAATAGAAAGCAAGCAAGCATACTTGAATCCATTGTTGTTCTTTTTTATTCATTGCATTTGAGAATTTTGTTTAGAAGCTTCAAGCTTTTGCTCTTTGATTTTAATGGTGGAAACATTCACGTTGAAATCTCTCTAAGTTATAATTTTTTGGTTTCAGCCGAGCTCACTTGGCATTCATTGTTGTCGAGCATTTCCCTTTAGTTGTCAAGCATTGCCCTTGTGTTCCTAGCTTACTTGGCTTGTTCTTATGTCGAGCTAACTCAACACCTACTGCCTATCACTCAACAATAGTTTGTGCTGAAAAAACTGTCACTCGGCACCTTCACATGCCAAGCGCATTGCCACTCGGCACTTCATGTGCCAAGCAAAACTAGCACTTGGCAAATTTTTAGTGCCGAGCAAATTTTTAGAGTTGTGATTTATATTTCTCACATGGTATCATAACTTTGAGGCCCCACATCCATAGTGAGTTAGGGCATTTTTTTTTCTTGGGATATTTGACATGGCAGTAGATACAAAAAAGATATGGTAGCAGCCACCATCCTTTAATGGACAAAATTACGATACATGGGCAAAGAAGATGAAAACCGTAATGGTTGCAAATGATTTATGAGAGTTTGTGATTAATGGGTTCAATGATGTGACAGACCCAACTTAGTATGCTACTCTCACAAATGCACAAAAGACTCAACTGAAAGAGTCAAGGAGAAAGGATGCTAAGGCATTGAGTTTGATTGAGGCAGCTATGATAGAGACAATTTTTCCAAAGATTGCAGCAGCAAATTATGCAAAGGAACCATGGGATATCCTTGAGACGAACTTCAAGGGGACTGATAAAGTTTGTATAGTAAAGCTACAAAATATAAGGAGGGAGTTTGAGAACCTTTAGATGAAGGAAAATGAATCAGTTGCAGACTTCAATTCAAGGACCTCCAATGTGATTAACCAACTGAAGTCAAATGGAGAAGACTATCAAGAGTGGAGGATAGTGGAAAAGATATTGAGGAGTTTACCTCATAAATATGACAATTTGGTCATGACCATAGAAGAGGCAAAAGACCTCACTGTTTTGACAATGGATGAGTCGATGGGCACTCTTCAAACCCATGAGCATAGGATCAACAGATCTGCATCTTCTTCTTCCCAAGAGCATGCATTCAAGGATTAGTCAAATCCAAGAGGAAGGGGGAGAGGAAGAAATGGCTCAAGTAGAAACTCCAGAGGTAGAGGCCGAGGTAATGGAGGACAAAGAAATGTTGCAACAGAAAGCTCAGGAAGAGCAAATGGAGAAAGTAGCTCACAAAATACTTCAAGAGGAGGTAAGAAAAACTACAACTCAAATAAGAGTAATATCGAATGCTACTACTATCATAAATATGGGCATTATGCAAGTGAATGTTGGAAGAAGCAAAATGATCAGTTAGGACAAGCAAATGTGGCTGATGTGAACATGGGAAGTGGAAACAATGCCACTACCTTCACCATGTGTAATGTTGGTGAAGAAGGAAGCCCTAAGATTTGGTACCTCGATAGTGGATGTAGAAACCACATGAGTGGTAATGAAACCTTGTTTTCATTCATTGACAAGAGTTTCAAATCTAAGATTAAAATCTGTAATGATGGAATCCTACCAGTAGTGGGCAAAGGGTCTATTACGGTCTGCACCAAGCAAGGTGAGAAGAAGGAAATACAAAATGTGCATTTTGCCCCTGGTATGAAGCACAATTTGATGAGCATTGGTTAGCTCATTCAAAATGGATACAAAGTGCTGATGGAGAATGACATCTGTGTCATTCATGAAAAGGGTGGGAGAAAGAACTTACTTGCAGCAGTTCAAATGACAAAGAACAGAATATTTCCCTGGAGGATAGAGACATGTTTCTCATCTCAAGTTGGTGTTGCACCTTCCACACAATCAGCTCTAAGGAGTGTGATTGAAGATCCCTCATGGCTATGGAACCTTAGGTATGGTCATCTTGGCTATGCTGGTTTAAATTTGTTATCAAATAAAAGAATGGTAGAAGGTTTGCCATGAATAGGAAATTCATGTGACAAGTGTGAGGCTTGTATTTTGGGTAAGCAACATAGGCTTCCCTTTAATTCTATAAATTCTAGGAGGGCTAGATATCCATTAAAGTTAGTGAATACTGACCTAGTCAATCCTATGAAAGTTACTTCCATTGGGGGAAGTACTTATTTCATAAAATTTATTGATGATTTCAATCATAGCATATGGGTGTATTTCTTAAAGAATAAATCTGAAGCATTTGATAAATGTGTAAAATTTAAAGCCCAGGCTAAAAGAGAATGTGGACACTATATCAAGGTCCTAAGATCAGATAGAGGAGGGGAGTATACCTCTAATTCTTTTGTAATTTTTTGCAGGAAACATGGTATAAAGAAAGAGCTCACAACCAGCTATACACCACAACAAAATGGAGTGGTTGAAAGAAAGAATAGGACCATTGTTGAAATGGCAAGGAGCATGATGAAAGAGAAAGCTCTTCCTACTAAATTTTAGGGGGAGGCTGTGGCAATAGTAGTTTACCTAATTAATAGGTACATCCTACAAAAGTAGTCTGTGATAGAATTCCAATGGAAGCATGGTCACGAGGAAGATGGACAGTTGTACACCTAAGGGTGTTTGGATGTGTTGCATATGCACATGTACCTAAGGAGAAAAGACAAAAATTGGATGACAAAGGCATGAAGTGCATCTTTATAGGGTACAACTCAGAATCAAAGGCATACATATTGTATGACCCATTGAACAACAAGATGATTCTATCAAGAGATATAGAATTTCTTGAAAATCAGTCTTGGTATGGACAAATTGATGAGCCACCAAGCACTTCTAGTAAAGTGCCAATTATGATTGAAGAGGAAGCTGATGAACAGTAAGAAGAAGGAGCAGATATAAGAAAAGGAAAGCAACCTCAATCATTGCTGAGCTCCTCTAGGCATGACCGACTGTCAGTGCCAAGTAACATTGAAGACCAGGCTAGTTGGCAAAGTAGCAACAGTGAAGATTTTGATCCCACACTCTCCTCCCTTTTACCAAGAAAGACCAAGAGTCTCAGGGAGATATACCAAGATGAAAGGTATGAAGATTATGATGAGAGTGTTAATTTTGCATTATTTTCTCATAGTGATCCAATATATTTTGAAGAATTTATTAAGGAGAAGAAATGGTGTAAGGCCATGGATGAGGAGATAGATGCTATAGAAAGAAATGAGACATTGGAGCTAACTAATTTGCCTCCCAAGAAGCAAGTGATTGGAGTGAAATGGGTCTACAAGACCAAATGCAATGTTGAAGGAAAAATTGATGGGCATAAGGCAAGACTGGTAGTCAAGAGCTACAAATAGCAGTATGGCAGAGATTATGATAAGACATATGCCCCAGTTGCAAGAATAGAAACTGTGCATGTTGTCATAGCAATTGTAGCTCAACATAAATGGAAGGTATATCAAATGGATGTGAAGTCTACCTTCCTAAATGGTGTATTGAAGGAAGAAGTATATGTGGAGCAGCCACCTAGTTATGAAGTTGTAGGTGAAGAACACAAAGTATATAGATTGAAGAGAGTTCTTTATGGGATCAAGCAAGCTCCAAGGGCATGGTACAGTAGGATTGACTCATATTTGATGAGCAATGTATTTAGCAAAAGCAATGGTGAGCCTACTCTCTACATCAAGGCAAAAAATGAAAATGTGTTGATTGTTGTCTTGTATGTAGATGATTTGATTTTTACTGGTAATGACAAGGCTCTAATTGGTGAGTTCAAAGAGGCCATGAAAAATGAATTTGAAATGACAGACCTAGGTCTCTTGAAATAATTTCTAGGCATAGAAGTAAAACAAATGCATGATGGCAACTTCATCTCTCAAGAAAAATATGCAGGGCAGATCTTAGAGAGATTTAAAATGTAGAATAGTAAG
This sequence comes from Cupressus sempervirens, assembly GCA_028749045.1. NCBI lineage: Eukaryota > Viridiplantae > Streptophyta > Pinopsida > Cupressales > Cupressaceae > Cupressus > Cupressus sempervirens. Next base: position 882,190,586 of record CM053783.1, read on the forward strand.
GCAACCCCAACACCAATAGCAGTAGGTCTAATGTTGAGCAAGGAAGACTCTAGCAAGAGAGTGGATCCAACACTATACAAGAGTATGGTTGGAAGTTTAATGTATTTGACTGCAACTCGGCCAGACCTAATGCATGCAGTAAGTTTGATTTCCAGATTTATGGAAACACCAAAGGATTCCCATTGGTAAGCGAGAAAGAGGATCCTAAGGTATGTGAAAGGTACCAAGGGATTTGGAATTTTGTATACTGCAAATAATGATTTCAAGTTGGTGGGTTATATTGATAATGATTGGGCTAGAAGTATAGATGATAGGAAGAGCACTTCTGGATACATGTTTCATATGGGATCGGGTGCAATTTCATGGGCATCCAAGAAGCAACATATTGTTGCTCAATCTACAGCAGAGGCTGAAGACATAGCAGCAAATGCAACAGCATGTCAAGCAATTTGGCTAAGGAGGATCTTGACAAATTTGAATTAAAGGCAAGAGGATGGAACCACAATTTATTGTGACAACATCTTATCAATTGCATTTTCCAAGAATCCAATCTTCCATGGTAGAAGAAAACATATAGAGATTAGATATCACTTTATCAGAGAGTTGGTGGAGAATGGGGATATCAAGATGGAATTTGACAAGTCTGAGCAGTAGCTAGCAGACATTTTTACTAAGCCTCTAGGCATTGGAAGTTGTGTACACCTAAGAGAGTGTCTTGGTGTAGTTGATTTGGATCAGTAGTGATCCTTGTTTATTTGGCTCAGGACAAAGGGGGAGTGTTGGAATATATTTAATGCAGTTGACATTTGCCCCTAGAGCCAAATGCCCACCTACCACCCCTGACGGACTCCAGAATAGACATAAAACATAAATGTGGTGGGTGAGTTTTGAAATCAGGAAAAGAGGGGGAAAATATGACAAAAGGAATTCTTTCATTTTATTCATTCAATAGAAGAAGTTAGAAGAAGAGAAAAGCAGAGAGTTGTAGAGCAGAGCAAAGCAAAAAGAAAGAGATCAGCAGATCCAGTCGTTGCAAAGATAGAAGGAAGCTCAAGTCTCTAGTTGCACATGTTTCCTCTATTCACTCTATAAGTTCATCATTGTTGGTTTTGTCCTGTTGAAGCAGTGATTGCTCTAGGCACCATTGTATGCAACCATTAGAGTTGCAAGTTTAAAGTTCATTGAAGTTTGAAATTTTACCAGTTTAGGGTTATTTTAGGGTTTTCTAGTTGAAGCCGAATGCTCCCAAATTTTGTAATATTTTTAATCTCAGTTGAATAGAAAGCAAGTAGGCATACTTGAATCCATTGTTTTTCTTTTCTATTCATTGCATTTGAGAAGTTTTTTTAGAAGCTTCAAGCTTTGGCTCTCTAGTTTTAATGGTGGATACATTCACGTTGAAATCTCTCTAAGTTATAATTTTTTAGTTTGAGCCGAGCCCACTTGGCATCCATTGTTGCAGAGCATTTCCCTTTGGTTGTCGAGCATTGTCCTTGTGTGCCAAGCTTACTCGGCTTTTTCTTGTGCCAAGCTAACTCGACACCTACTACCTATCACTCGAAAATAGTTTGTGCTGAGCAAACTATCACTTGGCACCTTCACATGCCGAGCACATTGCCACTCGGCACCTTCATGTGCCAAGAAAAACTGGCACTCGGCAATTGTTAGTGCCAAGCGAATTTTTAGAGTTGTGATTTATATTTCTCACATATTTAACAAATGTGGGAAAATCAATACTTGTAAAAAAAAAAATATGATGTCTACAGATACAAGTTTCTTTTTCACCTGCTTACACCAAGGAACAGAGGAATTTTGTAGAATCTAAATCATCTAATCTTGTATTCGCAGTGACATATCTGAAATTTTTCATTCTATTGCTATTTCTCCTCCCTCTTCCCTACATAAATGCCCCAGTCCTGGTTTTCGACATCTTGTTAGACAATCTTAATTTTCAAGCACTCTTTGAAGGCCCAACTAGATTGTGGTGTTCAAGGAACAAAGTTTTGGTTTTAACATTCTGAAAAGCTTTCCATTTTTCTTGTTTACTGCTTCATTCTTCTAAAATAGGAATCAACACACTATTCACCTATTTTGTTCAAGAAAACAATTGGGCATTGTTGCCTCTTCAAAATTTATTCTGGGATGTGACCTATGATGGATGGTTTGCCACAATCTTCTAACGATTTGACTAAATTTAACTAAGGGCAAGGTCTATGTCTGTTTTCTACAAAATTAGACATAAAATTTTCATTTTTACCGCACCACTACCTAGGCAATTTTCCTATTCTCTTAGTGTATCAAGATTAAAAATTTCTCCTGATTCTACAATCTAAATATTGGGCGTTTAAATATCAGTATCATATTAAATAAGATGTCATAAAATTCACATTGAAGTCTATAACTGTGCATTTTTTATTTTTTGTGTCTAATTTTAAGAGAACTATGGTTTGGATGTCTTATGGTTTCAAAATCACAACCACCATTAATCCTAGAATCCCTCAGTTGAACATATATACCCAATTTCATCTCCTGTATCAATATAATGATCTACAACATCAATTTGCAATATCCTCAATTTAATCAACTAGAGCCTATTTACTCAATTTCATGGAATTAGACAAAACAACACCCAATGTCCTCAATGAGAGAGGTTTAGATATCACCAATCATCCAAACTACTAGCATATGTTCGCAAAATGTGGATAGGAAAAATGGATGAACTATTTTATAAGTGCCACTTGAGTGTGTGCATGCAAGACGCTAAGCCCAAATAGACAGGTGGATACCAATCTCATTTTTTCCCTTTGCTTTATATTCCTATCGAGTTGAATGAGGCCAATTAATAAACTATACTAATTTGTTTTATTAGTTTTTTTAAAATTCTTGTACACTTTCCTTCCATAACAATTCAGAGGAATTCCAACATCTAAAAAAACATTTAAAAACCTTTCATTCCCTTTGGATTTCTTAGACTTCTCATCACAACACATTGAAAATGAGGAAGCTGAAAAAGATAACATATTACATCATTGTCCACACAAATATTACAAGCAATTATCAATCATTAGCCTTCAATATATTTATGAATTAATTGTTATTTATTTAATTTATATATTATGATGTAATATGACAATTTTAGTAAAAAAATTCAAATTAATATTAAGTTATTTGGTTTTAAAATGATTTTTAAAATTTACAAATATTTCTAATTATAACACAAAATTAATTTTTTAAAATTTAATGTTAAACTATGATAAAATGAAAAGTGCTCAATATTAACTAAACAATCTAGCACTTAGTCTATGAATGGAAGTCTAATGCTAGAAGATTTCAAGATGATAGTAATATAACATCAACTTAGCATAATTGTTGCAAGCACATGAAAATATCTTTCTTTTTTCCTGCTTTGAAGTGCACTATGCATATAGTTCCCCATTTTTCAAAGATTATAGTTCCCTCTTTTTCAAAGATTTGTAAGAGGTATGATCAAGTTGCAAATGTTTAAAACATAGCCTCTACATCATAGATGTTTTTCATGGATTTAAGCAATATAAAAAAGTGAAAATGTAAACAAAATATGAGGTCTTGAAAGAGCTTAAATAAGTCCAACAATTAATAAGGATATTATCTAAATTATGTAAAATAATATTGAAATGAAAGAATGATATATTTTTAATATATTACAAACAATGTTTAATAAAGATAAATTACATATATTAAATTTTATAGACATTCAAACATAAATAAAATTATAAAAGAACAAAGATATTTTTTTATATTTAATGAAAATTCAAACTTAAAATTTAATTTTTTATTATTTATTTTTTATTATGTTAGTTACTCAAATTTGATCATCAATTGTGAAATTTTCATATTTCTAAATATTGTTAAGTTTATGTTTTAGATTAATAGATAAATTTAAACTAAGAAATTAGTAATAAACAATTTTAATATCATAGAACACTAATAACAATATTTCGACTATTAACTTAGTATAAAATTATGAAAAAAATCAAAGAAACTATTATTAAGTTATTAATTTTTAAACAAAATATATATGAAAACGATGATTTCCAATTACTTATGTTTATTTGAACAAACTTACTTAATTACATAATCATTTCAATTTCAATATAGTACTTAGATTTTAATCTTCATCATTACTCCCACTTCATCAAACAAATTGGATATAAATTGTAGCCTAAATCTGTAATGAGAAATAGTTTAGTGTAAGCCCTCTAATAGACATCACAAACACAGAGTCCATCTGATTGCCAAGCTTATTTTACTTGATAAAATAAGCCCTCTTAGTCAAACGAAAAGGAGACTAATGTTGAAAAATTCTAAATTCCTTGTATCATGCACAATCTAATTTACCCTCTAAAACCTAACTATATCAGAACTAAAAACAACATGGACTATTAAATTCCACTAATAACAAAAAGAAGTAAAGATTGTGATGAAATTGAACAAAAGTTGAACAAATGAAAATGATAAAGTTTTGATGGATTTATTTATGTAAATCAATAATATTTATTCAAATCTAAAACATTAACTTACAACTTTATATAGTAAGAATTGCAGGTTTAAATCAAAGATGGATTGCTCACATTGATCACCAACTGCTACTGCTAATGCCATATCTCGACACTGAAATTAACATAAAAAATATCCAATTAGTTTGAAACTTTATGAGATAAAAAATAACTACCATGTATGAACAAGAAAGAACTGGGAGAAAAATATTGTTCATTACAAAATATGATTATGCCTAACGGTTATGTTCTCGCTATTATCCCTAACAGTTTTCTATAATATGATTTTCAAATATCCATTAATAGAATTTATTAAAATTACTTATATTACAAATAGAATTTATTAGAATGAAATCTTAACCATTATTGATTCGTGAAATTGATCGAAGCACTTCTATTATTTTTCCGAAATATCTAAACTGATAAAATAAAAGGCTACCTAAAAAATACAATAGAATAAAATATTAAAATCTAAATTAACTTGAGAAATTTTAGAAACTTGTAGTATTAGTTTTTGTTATAATTCAATTAGTTCAAAAATTTATTTTACAAACAAGATGATAGGTAGTCAGTCTAACATCAATAATAGAATAACTAGCATACCTAAAAATTTAATTCAATTTTTTTTTAGTAAAATAAGTCAAGAGGTATCTAATTTCAAAAGAATTAATATAAATTTAGTAAATATTGTATTCCAATAACACAAGAATTCCATGAATAAACTATTGTATTTGTTTTTATATATACTATGCTTGATATTAATGCATTGAAGTTTTATAAGACTGGAAAATTCAGCAAATCAAATTTACACAATAATTTATTTCACCATGTACAAATTTAAAAAAAATCATATTCCATAAAAAACATAGCAATTAAAAATACATATTTCTATTTAAACGTCAATTTTTTTCCAAAAATGAAAAATGTTTACATTCAAGATTGTTGCCACTGTAGAAAGCTGCCTCTCGGCTTAATTATAGTTATACACAACTCTACAACTTCATTATTACTTGATGGAAACCACACCATAGAATAAAACTAAAATTAAATTTCAATTGCTTTGGCAGAATCATTTGATTTTCCCTTGGCCTCCATTAAAAACATCTTTTTGGATCTTGTCATAAGAATAAAAAATTCATTAAGTGCACAAATTTTGAACCTGGTTCAAATAGTTTCCAACTACTTTCTCCCTCATTCTCTTCCTTTTTCCTAATGAAGAGCATAACATTAGATTTTGATTAAATAGGGGATGGTTATAGATTATAGAACAAGAACATTTGAATAGGGGATGGTTATAGAATACAAAATAGGAAAACCATTTCAAATTAACATCACAGGGAAAACTCACACCCAAATATTTTACTATGGATTTTTTATTTACTAGCACTTGCACCCAAAGGAGCAAGGGGTACACTGATAGCCTCTACATATATTTTTATCAAATATTTAATATGATATGAAAGGTATATAAACAAAGAAAAATAAATTAAACATTGTTGAATTGACATAGCCTATATATATATATATATATATATATATATATATATATATATATATATATATATATATATATAAAATGTAGAATTACAACTAGATATTTTATACATTATCCTACATTCAATTCTCAATTCATGTTTTATAATAATATGAATCTATGCAATCTCATAAAATACTTGGCAATTTCTTCAAAGAAGAAACCTAATTTCTATTTCAAGCCAAGTGAATCTAAATCTCCATCCCGATAGCACTCCAATACAAAATAAGATTTCCCCAATCTTTCACAATGGAAATACAAAGTGGGGAGAAGCGGATCATCCAATATTTGCAACAAAGTTGTAACTCATTCTTCACCCATCTCACAATACTATTGCCAATCGTCCAAATCTCAGAGCACACAAGAAAAACCATTCTTGGATATAGACTACTAATCTCAAATACCAAACATTCACATGATTTTGGCGCATATGATCGGTGCCTTAATGATATTCACCATGCAACACAAAGATTTGGGTACTCAAAGGAAGGATGTTCACAATTTCGATACAACATGAGAGAAGAAAAAGCTTAAATGTCATATATATAGAGAGCAAGGTGTAAGAGATTGAAATTATGAATGCCACAGAAAAATACCAATATGATACAATTTCTAGAAAAGATGCCTTGAGATGGAGTTAAAGGCATTCAACCCTCAAAAGATCAAACACAAAAGACATCAGAAAACTGATGCAGAGAAATGAGTCTTTGAAACATTTTTAGGGTTAAGAATCGATAAGAGCAATCGAACATACTCATGGCTTTGAAGTTCTTTCAATTTTAGAGATTTGTAACCGTATTTGATACATCCTCTCTTAATGTGTATCATAATACCTTTTCTTTATGGTGGGTGACTTCTAGCAGTCCCTCATTCTTTCTATATTCCTTTGCATTTATTGTTGTGAAGATTTATATTATTTATGGTTGATTTAGTTTTCTTTTATTATTTAATCAATAGGAACTAGCTTCTAGTGTTGCTCATTATTGAAATCATATGGTATCTACAATATCCCAAATGATCTCCCTCAAATTTGATATTACTTTCCATCATCTTATTCCTTAGCATATAACATATTAAATTATCTTTTAGCAATGAGATTAGTTGTATATAGTTTCACAATAGTTTTTTGTGTTTCATTAAATCACACCTCTTTCAAAAAAACTCTTGATTTAGATTTACTTAGAAAATTATGTTTACATATCCTGAGAAATTAAGCACTTAATTGGTCTTATTGTTACTTTCATTCCTTTAAAGTAACCATTATTTTTTGGGTTAATAATTCATGATATCATTAGTTTGAAAGAGATACAATGAAATGACACTTGATTATTTTCTTATATATTGTTGGCATCAAAATGCTATTTTACCTAACATGTCTATCATTATTTCCTAATTAGAAAACTTACTTAAGTTTACTTAAGATACGCATAGGTCGTATGAATATTTCTGATCAACATTCAAAAGTAAGACACACTTTATACAATCAATAGTAAATATATACTCTATACACTTCATGACATAATATGCAACATCTCCTCAATATCTTAACAATGGCTTAAACTCCATTATTTCCCAAGCCTCTCCTAGATTTCTGTTCATTCTATAATAAATGTATATTAATTTAAGAATAATTAAATTTAACTATTTCAAGTTAACAATGTTTAATTTTTTTCTATATCTCTTAAGTTTCCTTTCATATATTTAGATTAAATGTCTAACAAAACAATATATGTGAACAACCATATTATATACACTTGTACCTTATAGATCTAACATTACACAATAAATATATTTATGAACCAAAAGAAATTTCCCTAAATATGGGAAAGAACGACAAATCTAAAGATCTGACAATGATATAAGATCAAATCACAAACTATAATTTTAGTTGTTTTAATAACTAATGATATCGTCACACCAGAGCTAGCAAGGTTTTGTGGACTTCAAAAAGTAATAATCCTTAGACAAATCCTTAACATAAGCATTTAAATAATGCACTATAGAAGATTAGAAGCACGTACTCAAAAAAAATTATGTAATCCTTTAAAGGCTTGAGAGCCCTTAAATAAATGTAAGTATGAAATTTAAGAAAGAAACATTTTCAACAAGGAATTGGAACACGCCTCCCCGAACAATCATTTAATATCTTTCTTCTAAGAGTCAGAAGCCCTAATACAAACATTTATAGAAACATAGAAAGATTCTTGAGAAAGATTCTCCATCACAAATTGGTAAGGAAGCTTACGAAAAAAATAGAATTATGAGATGCAGAAGGAGATAGCATGAAAGTAATGTTTCCCAAAAGGGTTTGGGCATATCCTTAAGAAATCTATTGCAATTTTTAGAGTTGAGTGGTTTTAAGCAAATCTTTTGAGAAAACACATGGACTCGAGTACATCCTTAATAAAATTTGTCCATAAATTTTAGGATTAGTAATCCACGAGTAGATGTTATGAAATATGCATGGAAGAAAACTATAGAAAAATGCTACATAAAATTCATTTAGTGCTACTATTTGGGACACAATTCATGGCCTCTGAATGGCCTCCAAGAGGTTCTGAGGAGGATAGGAAGGAGTTGTTTTAGATTTTGTAGTCTCATGAGTGTACTACTTTGGTTGGTAATGATGTTATTGCTTGGGACAATAAAGATTTGTATGGGAAGTTTTCAATGTCTGTAGGATATGTTGAGCTTCTTCGACAGATGTTGGGGGACATTCAGATGCCTTGGTGGAAGCAAGTTTGGTACAAGTTTTCTTGGCCCAAATGTAATTTTTTTATGTGGGTGGTGGTCCATAGTCGATGTCTTACATGGGATAATTTATGCAAGCATGGCTTCCAAGGACCCTCAATGTGTGTTCTATGCTAGAATAGTGAAGAAAATATCTCTCATCTCTTTTTCCAATGCTCTTTCACTAGACATATTTGGCATTGTTGGTGGAATGTGTGGAATCAATCTTGTTGGCATGTTTCGTCACAAGCATAATTCTTTGCTCATTGGGGTGAGTCTCCTGTCAAGACTTCATTTCTTCAAGTTGCCTAGACTCTTGAACCCTCCTTTATCATTTCGCATATCTGGTTGGAAAGGAACCGTTGTATCTTTAAGGATGAGTTTTTAGAGGTTCCTCAATTATGGTGAAAAATTCTCCATTCTTTGGAGATTTTTGCAAAATGTGACACTTCTAAGGCCATGGAACCAGGGGAGGATATTTTCAATAATCATCTAAATATTCCCCCATCACATGGAAAATTGCTAAGAAAGATGTGTAGACATCCCTTGCAAAAGATAAATAGGGCGGGGAAGTAGAGTGCCCCTCCACAAGGTATTCTTAAAATCAACATAGATGGGTCTTCCAAGGGAAATCCAAGCCCTATTGACATTAGTGATGTTGGTAGAGATAGTAAGGGGGATGTTCAGTTTGTGTTTTCTGTTTATAAATGTCATCACACTAACAACCAAATGGAGGCCAAAGCTATTTTGTATGCTATGAAGAATGCTTGTGACCTTGGTTGGAGAAGGCTTATCTGTGAATTTGACTCACAAGTGATTATACGTCTATTGAATTAGCAACATTCTGAAGTTGTTAGTTGGAGGTTAGCTTTGATTGCGGACCAGATTCATAATTTGTCTACTTATTTGGAGTCCATTACTTTCACTCATATTCTAAGGGAATGGAATAGTGTTGTTGATTGTTTGGCAAAGTGGGCTTCTGACCATATGTGTAATTGGAACATTGTTGATAAGTCTCAACTTCCGATGGCCTTGTCCCATCAACTTGATCACTTGGTTGATCTTGATAGGACTATCAATGCCCTATCTCTATTTGTTCTTGTTTCTCTTTCAGCTTGAATAAATTTTCACACCTCCTTTGTTTCAAATAGATGTTTAATTTTTCTATAATATAAAAAATCAAACTTAATTTAATAATTTTACGTATCATATCATTCTTTTTAATATAATAAATATTTTAATTATAAATTATTAAAAATAATAAAAGGCATTAAATTATTCATCTACACATTAATTTTATCCATACATTTTCACCGATCTTTATACTTATAATTTTATTTTTTTTCCTAACACTGAGCTGAGGTGAGACTAATCCTTTGCAGGTGGGGCAACAGGCTCATACGACTATCCCACTGGTTAATCATGGAGAGAGGTTTGAATCCGAGACCATGGGGGTAATCCACCACCTCAAGTCTCCGCTCTCAACCAAATGAGCTAGTGCCTTTCGGTCTTTAGTACTTATAATTATTATTTAACTTTCATCCATCTTTTTCACTCCATTAGTCATAAAAGACCAAAGCCTCATGTTTATAATGACAAAAAAAGAAGAAGTTTTCATTAAGGTCCAATATTCTTGAAATTTCAATGTTTTAAGTAAAGGTGCAATAAATACCTTCATTCACAGTCCAGAGTAGAATAGAGTTCAAACCCTGTTAAGCCCATTTGAAAAGGTGGGAAACTAACGAAACCTAATAGATTTCGGCTTTATTTTTTCTTTTAATTTGTCATAAATTTGATGATTCTTATTTGAATTATAATATCCAAATAGATCATAGAAACAAGAAACAGGGAGAATCCATGAATATTGAAGTTAAAAATGATTTGTACATTTGAATATTAATTCAAATCTTAATCTTATTAAGAAAGTAATAAACAATGAAGTTAAAATTTAATTTCTACATATGATTATATCTTTATTATAGTTTAGTAACAGAACATCTGATAACAGATCTAAATACTGAAGCTTATTCGTGTCAACATAAGACTTAAAGATGAAACAATATTTTTTATGAACAACTTAAATGCTGATAATGTCATATCAATATGAAAAGTGGAAAGATGTGTGGAAACATTGGCTGCTGGCTGGGCTAGGGTTTTTCCCCTAGCCTGTTCTTGGTGTTTGATCTTTACTATTTTTTTGTTCTGTTTGGATTGCTAGCTACTGGACATAATTTGCGTCGGTGTTTTTGGAAATCTTCTGCAGTCAATTTTGGATTGGGGTTTTATTGTTTGCATGGCAGGGCCTAGGATTTCTTCTCCGTTGGTGAGAACAGATGGTTCTTCTCCAACTATGCATGCAATGCGATCTGAATCGTTTTATTCAGTGGAGAGCTCCAAGCTGAAAATAGTTAATGGTTGTTTTCCGCTAGCCATGATCGCCCTGTTCTGGTTATTCCTCCAATGGCTATAATGGAGGACATTGATTATTAGACCAAGCATGCTTTGATATGCAAATTTCTTGGAATCCGGATTTCCCTATCCGCTCTTGAGGCATGGATCCGCCGCTCATGGCAGGTGGAAGGCGACATGGAGATTATGTTGGCAAGGAATAGTTATTTTTTTGTTGTATTCTCTTGCATGTCTGATTGGGATCGTGTTTTTGAAGGAGTCCCTTATTTCTACAACCATGTGGGGTTATTTGTCAAACCTTGGTATTCAGGTTTTAATTCTGCTGAGGATCTCCCTTCAATAGTGCCAGTTTGGGTTCGCTTGCCTCGTCTTCCCTTGGAATTTTGGCGTGAAGACATCCTTCGACAAATTGCTGCTTTGTTGGGGAAGCTGGCTGTGATCGCACATCAATCCCTCGATAAAAAGGTTATTTCTTATGCTAGAATTTGTGTTGAAATTAATTTGAATAACCCATTACCAGATTCTTTGGAAATTTGTATGGGGGATTTTTCTTGGGTGCAGCAGTTAGATTATGAATCTCTCCCTTTTCGTTGCCGGATTTGTCATGAGTATGGTCATTTATAGTGTTAGTGCCCCCGTAACTCAAGTTTCAAAGGAGTGGATGGTTCTACAGCTAGCAATACTAGTGGTTTGGCAGATACTATAGGGAAAGGACAATCTCAAATGGCTAATACTACCAAGGGGATGAATCCGCAAGATGCTATAGGTAAAGGTAAGGCTCAAATGCAGGATAAGGATGGATTTACCCTTGTTCGCCCTCAAGCTAAGGGACGTGGTCAAAAGAGGCCTTTGAAAGAAAGATTATCTAATTCAAGTTTTAACCGCTTTGAGGTGCTGGATAGTATGGTTCTAGAGGAGGGTATTCCTCCTCCTATCTCTTCTGATCCAATTTGCCCAAATGAGAGATCTGTTCCTAATGATGCTTGTGGGGCATCCCAAGTTGCAGTATATCAGAACTGTGAGGTCCCTGTAGCTCCTATGATAGAGGCTCTGGTGACTCCTACAGTGTTGGAGGATAATGATGTTGTTTTAGCTGACTTGGTTAAGGATGTGCTACCATTAGGTAAGGGCAAGGGTTCTCCTCTCCCCTTGGGGTTGATGCCTCGACCCTTTAAGCGAGCTTCTTCTACTCCCCCTCTAAGGAGTGGGCGCAAAATAGACCAAGAGAAGATTAAACTCACAGAAGATATATTGATTGAGTCTGGTTTAGTAAAACCTTTGGATTCTCATTTTCCCAATTCTACCCAATGATGATTATTCTCTCATGGAATGTAAGGGGGTTGAATAGCATCCCTAGACAAAAGGCTATTCATAACTTGGTGGTTGATCATAGCCCTGATTTTTTTGTATCCAAGAGACTAAGCTCTCTGTGGAGTCTATGGTCCAACATGCCTCTAGTATTTGGTCTTGTGGCCAATGCCAGTGTGTTGGGGCAACAGGCAATGCGGGTGGTTTAGCTATATTTTGGGATCCTCAAAAAAAATTTCCTCTTGGCTGGATGTCTTCTCGCTCAACTCTCTCTATGGTAGCTTCTGCTCTAGACTCAGGAGAGGTAATCATGGTTACTAATGTGTATGCACCTGTTGATCTTGTGGGAAAGGAGGAACTTTGGGAACATATTCAATATGTTAGAAATTGTCATCCTTATCATCCTTGGGTGTTAGCAGGGGACTTCAATTCAGTTTTAAGTCTGGAGGAGAAGCATGGTGGTTTGGCTAGATTGGGGCCTTCTTCTGCTCTTCTTCGGCAACATATATCTCTTTTGCATCTCTCTGATGTTAAGCCTTCTAATGGTCTCTATACCTAGAATAATCATAGGACTGGTATTGCTGCTATCTCAGAACGTCTGGATAGATTTCTTGTTTCTTGCTTTTGGCTTAGTGGCACCCTTACTATCTCTTCAGAAATCCTTGATTGGAGGGGTTCAGATCATTGGCCAATCAATTTTTTTGCTATAGGGGATTATGTTTCGAAGCATCCTCCTTTTAAGTTCCAATTGATGTGGCTTCGGGACTCCTCTCTTCATGATTTTGTTTTCTATTGGTGGAAAGATGGTGCTCTTGCATATGGTACTGCAATGTTCTCATTTTCTAAAAGGCTTCAATATGTTAAAAGGCAGCTCAAGATATGGAATAGGGAATGCTTTGGAAACCTTCACTTTATGAAGAGGCTTGCTCAAGAAGATCTTGATGTCATCACAAGGGAGATTAAAGATCGAGGTTTCTCAGAGGATCTTGGCAAGGCTGAATCCTTTGCTTCTAGAGCTCTAGAAGAATGGGAACTTCGAGAGGAAATTTTTTGGAAGAAAAAGGCTAGAGTTGATTGGCTCCAGGAAGGTGATCGTAACACTTCCTTTTTCCATAAAATAGTGCAATCTCGCCGGAATCAGAGCACTATCTCTTCTTTGGTTAATTCTCAAGGTATCCAACTAAATTCCTTGCCAGCTTTGTTCCAGGAGGCGATTTGGTACTTCTCTACCCTCTTCTCTGAGGACTCTCCTCCTGCTGATAATGAAAAAAATCTTATTTTGTCTTATATTCCTTCCCTTATCACTCAGGAAATGAATGATTATCTCATGCGTCCTATTTCTTTGGAAGAGCTGGAGGAGGTGGTCTTTGGCATGCCTAAGGGGAAGGCTCCTGGTCCTAATGGCTTTCCAGTTGAATTCTTTCAGGAATTTTGGGACATCATTAATCATGATTTGTTGGAGGTGGTTAAAGAATCTTATGCTAGCAAGCAGATGCTTCGAGCTTTGAACTCTACATTCTTGACTCTTATTCCTAAGAGAGAGGGTGCTAATAAATTGGAGTTTTTTAGGCCAATTGCCTTATGTAATGTGGTTTACAAAGTTATTACTAAGTTGATTGCTGAGAGATTGAAAAGGTGGCTTCCCATTATTATTTCAGAAGAACAAGGTGGTTTTGTTGCTGGCAGACAAATTTTGGATGGTGTGGTTATTGCTACTGAGGCTATTCACTCTATGGCTACTTCAAGGGAGAGAGCCATGTTTGTTAAGCTGGATATGGCTAAGGCCTACGATAGAGTTAAATGGAGCTTCCTAAGGAGTATTCTTCTTTCTTTTGGATTTAGCTCTAATTGGGTGAGTTGGATTATGAGTTGTGTTACTTCTGCCTCTTTTTCTGTTCTTATTAATGGTCAACCTTCTCAACTATTTGGTGCTTCTAGAGGCCTCCGCCAGGGTGACCCTCTCTCCCCATATCTATTCATCATCATGGCTAAAGGCTTGGGTAGATTCATTAAGCATCAGGTGTCCCAGAATTCTATTCAAGGCTGGTGGTGGGGTAATGGCTTACCTTCTCTTTCCCATCTTCAATTTGTTGATGATTCTGCTCTTGTTGGTCTTGCTAGGATCAAGGAAGCTGAAGCCTTTCGACATGCTTTGGACGTTTATTTGGCAGCTTCAGGCCAGAAAGTTAATGAGCACAAATCTTCCATTTACTTTTTTAACACTCCTGATTCTATTCAGCATAGGATTGTTGGTATCCTATGGTTTCAGATAGGATCACTTCCTTTGACTTATCTTGGCATCCCTATTGCTGTTTCCAGGCAGCCACGTCTCTTCTGGAAAAATTTGATTACCAAGCTTCAGGATAAGGTAAATCATTGGACTCATAGATGGCTTTCTACTGCTGTTCGGGTTACTCTTCTTCAAGCTGTTATCCAAGCTCTTCCTACTTATCGAAGCATGGTTCACGCTACACCTATTTACTTTCTCAAGGAGTTTGATGCTCTTTTTCGACAATTCCTTTGGAGTGGTAATTTGCGTAGTACTAAATGGAGCTTGGTTAATTGGGCAACTATTTGTAGGCCTAAAAAGGAGGGTGGTCTTGGTCTTTGATCTGCTCTATTGAGTAGTCAAGCTTTGGCTGCTAAACTTTATTGGCGATGGTGCTCTGGACAACATCAACTTTGGGCTCGTATTATCACTCATAAATATTTTCATGGTGCTAATTCTTGCTTTGTTTCTGCACTTCCTCTTGAAGGTCGTGGCTCAATGGTTTGGCATACTTTGAAGACAGGTGCAATGTTGGTAAAGAGGGGTCTGTTTTGGATATGTAAAGGAGGTTCTCAGGCTTTGTTTTGGTCTGATGCTTGGGATGGATTCCCTTCCATTTTATCCATATACCCTCATCTTCAGCCTCTTTGTGACTCTTTTCTTGCCGCTGGATGGGATAAAGTGGATCATTACAAGACTCCTTATCAATTGGGACCTGTTGTTGGTTACAGATGGAAGCATTCTTCTGATTGGCCTCCTAGAGGTGGTCCAGATATTTTGGCTTGGGGCGGTACCTTGTTTGGTAAATATCATGTCTCTACTGGGTATCAGGAGATAACTAGACAATTATTTGGGGATGCTGAGGTCCCTTGGTGGAAGCAAGTTTGGAATAAAGTTTCTTGGTCCAAGTGCAATTTTTTCATGTGGCTAGTGGCTCACAACCGTTGTCTTACCTAGGATAATCTTTGTAAACATGGATTTCAGGGCCCCTCTTATTGTGTTTTGTGTGGTAATGGAGAGGAGTCTGTCTCCCATCTGTTCTTCCATTGCTCCTATTCTACTCAGATATGGCACCTTTGGTGGAGTGTTTGGGGTTGCTCTTATCGGCATGCTTCCTCTTTGCCCGAGTTCTAGGCCCGCTTGGGTACTGCTCCCTCCAAGTCTTCTTTTCTCCATGCTGCTTGGATTGTTGGCCCATCTTTCATGCTTTGGCATATCTGGTTGGAGAGGAATCGTCGCATATTCCAAGATGTTCGGCTTGGTGTTTTGCATCTTTGGTGGAAAATATCACATTCTCTTCAGGAAACTATTCTTGTAAAGTGTGAGCTTGATGGGGGTATGGATCCGGTTGATCTTGCTATCTGTAATCGCCTTAATTTTCATCTGCAGGATGGGGCTGCAGCTCATAGGTTTCCTTCTATGTCCAGGCAGCTTCACCATCAAAGGAAGGGTCAGGTTAACTGAGATGGGCACTAGACTCCTCCTCCCTGTGGAGTTCTGAAAATTAATACTGATGGTTCTTCCCGTGGGAATCCTGATTCGACTGGTATTGGCGGAGTGGCTCGTTGTAGTTCTGGGGATGTTAAATTTTTCTTCTCAGTTCATAAGGGTGATTATACTAACAATCTCATGGAAGCTCAGGCTATTTTATATGACGTGGAACAGTGTTGCTTGCGAAGATGGAGTAAGATTATCTGTGAGTCTGATTCCCAGGTGGTGGTGAACATGCTTTTTTTGCAAGAGCTTGAGGATGTTAGTTGGCAGCTGGCCACTGTTGTTAAGCAGATTCTTTTCTTCTCTTCCTCTTTTCAGTTCATTAGGTTCACGTATATTCCTCGTGAATGGAATAGAATTGTTGATTGTTTAGCCAAATGGGCATCTAGTCATGATTCGGGTTGGAATATTAGAGATAGGAGGCAATTGTCCTTTGAGATGATGCAAAAATTTGATGATCTTGTTGCTCAGGATCGAGCTCCTTGTTGAGCTCTCCTTATTGTATTCCTTTTTGTCTTAATAAATTTTTACCTCTCTTTTTGCAAAAACCATTAAAATGCAACAATATTTTTTTATGAACAACTTAAATGCTGATAATGTCATATCAACAAAATCATTAAAGATGCAACAATATTTTTTATGAACAACTTAAATGCTGATAATGTCATATCAACAAAACCATTAAAGATGCAACAGTATTTTTTATGAACAACTTAAATGCTGATAATGTCATATCAACATTAAAGATGCAACAGTATTTTTTATGAACTTAAATGCTGATAATAAAAGATGCAACAATATTTTTTATGAACAACTTAAATGCTGATAATGTCATATCAACAAAACCATTAAAGATGCAACAATATTTTTTATGAACAACTTAAATAATGATAATGTCATATCAACAAAACCATTGTCTATAAATTCTGAAGAGTTTGTCTCGTAAATCTAATTAGAGACATTTCAAAGCCCTTAACGACTTATCTTACAGCAATTAAATATAATTAGAGACATTTCAAAGCCCTTATCTACTGGACGTTTGCTTTCACTCTCGAAATCTCGATATTAATACAACTATCGACCTCGTCTGAAGCACCAGCCTCCATAAATGGTGCCTTAAAGAACTCATTAACCCAAGCAATAAATAGATAGATGATTCTCCATAGATGATTCTCCATAGAGCGGGAGAAATAAATAGATGATTCTCCATGGAATCAAACCATCGAAAACTCCACTTTGGTTATTCATCTTATTCCAATGAAGATGAGATCAAAATGGCTGGAATCTGTGGAGGGCAAGCATGTTCTGATAACAGGTGGGTCAAGTGGAATTGGGCTTGCCGTTGCCAAAGAGGCTCTCTCTCAAGGAGCGTTCATCACAATTTTAGCTAGAAGCTCCACTACTTTGGAGAAAGCAGAACAAATTCTTGCCAAAGATGGTGACACCAAACATAAAATACTTACCAAGGTTTTTCTTATTCCTTCATTTCAAGCTTATCCCAAGGCTTAGAAATCTTGAGATCTGATCTGATTTTTGTTTTTGAATAGGCTGCAGATGTGGGTGTGTATGAAACATTGGCGAAGGCAATAAAAGAGTCTTTTGAATGGAGGGCTGTTGATGTGCTGGTTTGCAATGCAGCTGCTGCAAAAATTGCACTTATGGATGAGAGCAAGATTGAAGATCTGCATGCCATGATTCAAACTAATTTGACAGGGGTTGTCAATACTTTGCATGTGGGGATTCCATTGACGAAGCAGAGGAGTGCTCAAACACCCATGTCAATTGTTCTCATGAACTCTCTCATAGGCCTGGTATTACTCAAAAGCTTCATCTTGGACTGATTTATTGTGAATTTCAGTTCAATATTATATATAAGCCAAGAAAACATTTGTTTCAAATATTTTTAGCTCTGTATCGTGGTACCTGTTCTGTTATCATCTTCTAAGTAGATCTAGTGGTATAGTATGTATTGATTGAATGTTTAATAATTTTAACAATATTTGGAAGTGAGTTTCAAGATGCTTGTATTGATGTTGAATATCCATAATTGAATGAAGTGTATTCTTTAGATCTTAAAAGTTACATATCATTCAATGTATAAAGTATGAGACTGATGTTTTTTAACTAAGCAAACAACGTGTTCATATGGCATTATATTTGATAATCATATTTGATGACGTAGTCTTGAAACCATAGTTATAAGTAAGAGACTTATCAAGTAAGCTTCTACAAAATTGACTGGGATTTGATTCTTTCCACATGATTTTGAGAAGTGTAAAATTAGGATGCTCAACTATTGGGTCCTATCTCATATATTGTTCAAGAATTTATATTTTTCTTGATTGTAATATCTTTATGCAGTACACTTTGTATGGTAATGCTGTATATACTGCAACCAAACATGCTCTCAAGGGACTTGGAGAAACTCTCAAGCTTGAATTGATGCCTTATAACATCCGAATTAGCATAATATTTCCAGGATATACTGAAACTCCCATGCTTGATTACTGTAAGTATCTCTAATTTTATCTTACTAATCTTTAATTTTATTATCTTGTAAATTTAGAATTAAATATAAATAAGCGTTTTTTTTTTGTTATGACCATTATCTTTCATTCTAGATTATCCTTCAATTTTTTAGAATTATGTGTATATAATAGATTTTAAAGATTTAATAATGAATTATTAGAAATTTTTTAATTTATATTATTAAGTGTAATATATATATTTTAATTTGATTGTATCACATTTCTATCATAGATATATAGAATAACATTACATAATTTTATTTATTATTTTATTAAAATGATAAATTATTTGTTTGTTCATTAATTGACAAATTAAAGAAATTGTCTCTAGTAAAAATTTCAATATTTATTCACTCATAATCAAAACATGTATTTTAATTTGCAAGATAAGATCCTCTTAACTGAAACCTTATATAAATAACATAATACAGTAACATCCAAAACGTTCCCACTTAATATTCTTTAAGTTTATCTTAATATAGTTTTGCTTTGATGTTTCCAATTTATATAGGTGGCATGGAAAATGAGAAAGACATATTGCAGATTATTAAGGCCACAACTTTCTATAATCGAAGTCAAGCAGAGAAACCTGAACATGTTGCAAAATATACATTACAGGGAGTGAAGAATGGAACGTTTCTTGTCACAAGCCAATACGATGGCCTCGTTATGTCAACATTCTCTCGTGGACCTATGCCTGCAGACTCATTTGGAAGGGCTTTGGTTGAATTGCTATTATATATTCCTATCCGACTCTTCAGCTTCTTTGCTGCTTTTTATGTTTATTATGCTATAAAACATAGGAATAATAAGAAATGTTAGAATACTTTGAGAAGAAGAAAAATAATCTATAAATGGATAGATATACATAGATTTATTTATTTGATGTTGTAAAAATAATATTGATATCTTTTTAAAGTATAAATAAATGAAATGATGAAATTTGAGAAAAATAAAGTATTTAGAATCATTTTCATTGGGTATTGTTAATGCAATGTTTAATGTAGAAGAAATATATTAGTGTGGGAATTGAAAAAGAATATGATCATTATTTTATTTGATCTATAAATTGTAGATACTAATTTTTTCTTATTGTTTATCTAGTTTATTTCCACATTCATAAAATTGAATTTTTGAGTGCTAAAGTAAGTCTTGAGATTTCAAAATACAAATTTATATTTGGGTTTTCATTGTGTCCCTCCAAGTAGTCATTATGAGCCAAGTAAAGATCAAAATTATTGACTTGCTTTCAAAACACAAATGCATATTTGGATTTTCATTGTGTCCCTACAACTAACCATTATGAGCCAAGCACAAAATTATTGACTTGTATACTATGATATTACATTTGAGAGCATGCCTTAGTCTCTTTTCATTGCCTAAATAATCAAAGGATCATCAAGGAGAGCATCTCAAAACAATCACATAAGATACATCTATTTTATTGTTATACACCATCATTACATTGTCTCCTTGCATCACCATAGAAATGAAGTAAATGGTTTCTTATTGTCATATATATTTAATGTGAACCACAAGGGCTTGGCCTTGGGAGACTATCCTTGCATAGTGAACTCTTGGAAGGTTTTGTTGAATACTAACAATAAGCTATTGTAGGTAACAAAAATCGCGATGAGAAGATCATAGAACTAGAATCTTGAATAATTAATATACACGCAGTTCATATTCATACATTAGTTTTACATCCATAGTAGTCAACCGCAAAATCAAATGGAGATTTTGGAGATTTTAAAGTGTTCATTTAGGATTAGAAGGTGGTCTAATAAATTAATGAGTTTATTACTAGCACTTAGCATAATAATATATCTATGAATTTTTAATTAAGTGCTTTTATTGATTTTCTTTACCATCTAAGCATTTTATTTAGCATATTTATGAATTCTAGCTCCTTAAAGTAGTGTTTCTTGATGATGTTAATTTTTTGCCTTTTTCTTGTTTGCTTGTATCTAGGATGTATTACTTTGATATACACTTTTTGGTGAGCCTAATGTACATTACATTCCTTTAACATTTTAATTATTTTATAATATGTACCTTTCATTTGGATTTGTTTAGGTTTTAAATACCTCATCTATAATGCTCCTTACATAATATTTTGTTAAAAGTTAAATTAAAGTTGTCTAGCATTGAAAAATGGGTGTGCTAATGGATTTAGCAATTTAAATTATGTGAGGTGAATTCATTAACCAACCACTTCTATACTAGCATTCAATGCAAGAGAAAGAGGGGCTTCCAAACATAACTCTCAATATAATCTAATTTAGATTAGCACAATCCAAGGGATAAATAGATGCTAAGGCTAAACTCAAATTACATCAAGGAAGTACACAAACAAGTCCTATTTCATACAATGTAAAGTTTGATTAAACATGTATAATTATAAACGTGAAATTGAGTTAATTGATTAAATGAGAAGAATAAGATAGATTTAGGTGCTAAACATATATAATCAACCCAATTAAAATATGAAAATGGGTCTAGATTAAAAAGTGAAAGGACTAATGAATTACTCAACTTGGAATGTCTAGAGGAATATTCCTTTTTGCTACAAAAATTGAGGATCTGAATCTGTAACAAAACTTTTGACTAGAGCCTTAGGAAGATGTTGACCTAATGGTAATGCATCTGGATTCTTTACAAAAAAAAGTCACCATCTTTGTAGGACACAATAGCAAAGTCAACCCAACTTCTTTAGAAATGTTTTGGTGAGTAGTTTCTAGATCTATTATCAGAATTTGGCTATCTCAGTCCCACACATAGTAATTTTTTTGTTTTTTTTGTTTTGGGAAGATGGGGGATTTCCTTGGTCAAGCCCTAGATTGAGGAATCAAAATGTAAATTTAAATGCAAAGGAAAGAAAGAAAAATGTGAATATTCACTTTTCTTGTAGAAAACCTTATCAATAAGGATTGTGTAATGCTTGTATGTTGTAGATGTTGAATTTTCAATAAAGGATTTAGGAAATCTCCACAAATGCAATGGATCTACCATAATCACATTATGGAGCCATGGATGTAATTGTTCATCAATGAAGAAGCTGATGAATGTCTCAATATAGATCTCCTCCCTTGATGGCCAACAAAATACTACATCTTCAAAAGGAAATGCTCACCAACAATCCTTAAATATTTTAATGCCTTGAATGCGTAATGAAAATATTGTTGCTTAAATGTTTGAATGATTGTGATATCTTGTGATTCCTATATTTCTACTAGATGTCTCTTGATGTCCAAATGTGAAAAGGGGTGCCTAGGCTTCCTTTTATACTAGTTTTTGGGCATGAAAACAAAGCAAGCATATAAAGTCGCCTAATTTTATGATATACAATCCTAAGATAAAACTGGCCCTAAGATTTAAAATCTTTGGGCAATAGTTTGTCTTAGGTTGACTCATCCCAAGGTTGGGTCACAAGGAGCTAGCCTCGACATCTCAAAATTTTCATTGTTGATAAGGGAAGATACATGGCATAATAGGAGAAAGAGCTGATTGAGTATAAATTCATCCATGGTTCATAAGGTAAAAAAAGGTCGAGTGCTAAAAGGTCTTAAATGATAGATGCTTCTATTTTAATATAGTAGACTTAGGCCCCACTTTAGCAGGAGTATGGGTTTTCTCAAACTCATGGTAAAGTAGATCAAAAGATAAATTTGATCTGATTATGATTAAGGAGATGAAGAAACCACCAAGCCCCTAATTATACTTAAGTCTTCATCATATACAAAGTCACAATAAGAGGGATTTCATTGAGAAGAAAAAGTTTAGAAAACTTTCCCAACAAGGTTTCTATTCCATATTGTGAACTACATGAAAAATAAAGGAGTTTTGCAAGAAAAAATGGTGTTGAATAGTCTAGAAAGTGTCTGAGGAATGACAATCAACATATCAAAGATGAATTGAATGGTCCAAAAAGTGTGTATAGTATGCTAGTCAATTGATGAAAAGAAAATTATCCTCAAGGAAAGTCCATGTCCCAAAAAGAAGAATAAAAGAGATATCCTTGGCATAAGGATTTATTTTTCCTTAAGGGATTGTAAACAAGATCAGGCTTCCTAGACTATCAATAGTCCAAAGAAGGGTCAAATAATAATGAATGGATCATATATTGTCATTAACCCAAAGAGGGATTAAAATCAAGGATTGAGCCTTCTAGAAAATCAGTAGTCCAAATAGGGATCCAAAAGAACAAAAAAGATAAAGCCCATATGAATGGTCAGTAGTTCAATAAAGGAAACCAAACTATTAAAGTGTATGTGTGCACAAGTGAGCAGAGTGTATGTCCCTACTTTAAAGTGATTGAAAACATCTTAACATGAGAAATGACTTTAACAAAAGCATACATTCATCAACTAAAAATGTTTCCACTATGAAGTTCCTTCATGATAGAATACTTCAAAAGAATTAAACACATGAAAAAGAGAGAGAACACAAAGGGATCTACTAACTTTGGGGTTGGTATAATCATATAATAATATGTAATATTATATAAAGTATACAATTTTATCATTCCCCAAAGAAAATATAACTACAACACAATGGAGGAAAAAACACATGAGAGATATGTAGAAGACTCTTTTTGTTCCTACAACATGGAGACCAAAAAGAATTGGTGCTACCATGTCACAAGCATCTAAATAGACTACACAAGGGAACACATATGAATAATAACACATTTATAGCATAACATGTAATAAAGGGCCATTGAAGAAGAGAGATACAAAA